>OU896717.1:5249010-5278012 GCA_918026855.4 Phaedon cochleariae | reverse complement strand
AATCAGATAAATGAAACGCAGCTAGTGATGGGCATAATCAAATTAATCTCATAATCGAATAGTTGGTATTCGAATGATTTCTATAATCGAAATATCATTCGATTGATCAATCGCTCGAATAGTACTAGCGAATCTAGCTCACAAACCAGAGAATAAATCGTATCTAAAATAAAATTGACCAAATATAATGATCATAATAAATGGACAGTTGCATTTTGGTTGCATGATCGTTGGCTCCGGCCGTTCCGGTGGCTCAACAAAAATCATCTCAAAATATTCTCAACAGTACTGTCAATGATTGATGATTTTTTTTTATTCAACTTCGATTGTACTTGTCTCATTCCATTCAACTTTTCAAAGTACAATTATAAAGCCACGATTTTCAGAAAGTTATTTTCATATATTGGTGTTCTTGTTGGTGTTCTTCCATTTCTTGATTTAAAAAGTGAGTAGTAGGTATCTCAAAAATAGTTTGAATAATTATAAATATCTTTACTTCTGATAATGATATACTTTGAAAATAATGATACAATGTCACTTGTCAATTACTATAACCGCTAGTCACCATGATCACAGATGCGGGAACTAAAACAGACCTTGCTAAAACAGTTCCCGTTCTATAAATTGTGACGTCACTGATGACGTCATTATCATACTCCCCTATTACCGTTATGACGCGAAAATGCAACGGGAACTGAATATCAGTTCCCGGCAAATCAACGGGATCTCGCGAAAAAATACCTCTAGGTATTTCAAAATGACTGCCGCACAAAAAATTGGTTTATTATTGGTTCATTTGAGAGCGCAGCTTTCACAACCAAAGTTTTTATATGTTTTGCTTCTCACGTTTCGTTTTCTGATTGCTGAAGCAAAATTGTGAAAGTGAAGCTGCTGTTTAATCCTTGTGTTGTGTTTGTGGGTGGGACCGTCGTCGTGGCAAATCATACATTCACGACGCAATTTACGGCTGTTGTGAATATAATTTACGACATGCCAACATTTGTAACATTCACCACCTAGCCTCTAATTTCGTTGAAATGGAATAAAATACGAATGAAACCTCATATTGGAGAGAAAAGGCGGCACTTAATGCATTTTGACCAATGACAACTCGTTAGGGACAGCAGGGTCGGCCGGGCCGTACCAGAAAATGTGAGAAAAAAAACTATTTGATTATTCTTAGGAACTTTTTTCCATATTCATCATGTTGTATGCTACTTATGCTCCTATTAGGTCACTATTATTTGAATTTCATGCACTCTTTTGGGTAAGTCATCCAAATATACACCGAGAATCACGAACTAATTCAGGCCTTACGACTTCTGGTTATCTCATCGTCAAAACACCACTTTACGTTGAAACGTTTGCTTAGCTCATTACACTACTGCAGTCGGCTGGCCGATCGGAGGTTTCTAATCTCTCGACAATAATCTCTCGGCGTATCGCCTGGTTCAAGTTGAAATTGAAATGCGAGTATTTCACGTCATACACTGGTATGGCCGAGCTTGGATGGCCAAACGTAGCGGCCGCATAGTGTGCTGTGCCCCGTATATCGACCCCGTATTCGCGATAGAAAATAGCACGGCGTCCTGGTAACAACTTGAACACTTCTGAGCGGTTTGTTTTGATGATATATGACCAATAAGCATTGACAAAAAAGAACTGTGAACCAATCAAAACGAAGTAAACAGGCCGCTTTGACAGCTTTCATCAACTCCGATAGGTGGCGTAAGCTTCTTTTCTATCGCGAATATCGACCTTATCGAACTCTTAATATATGGATTGTCCTATTTTCGTATATGGAGCACAAATATCAGCAGTCTCGAAAGCCAAGTATTGACACATCGTAAAAAAGCTCTGGTGATGAAAATGTATGGAACTTCTAGAAATATTATCTATTTTCAAAGGCGCATAGATCGGTAATGGATTATAAGTAGGTATACTTATGTCTCCACCGCGAGAAGCATTTAAGGGACACTTGACGATACACGGAGGACGGAGGTACGATTGGCCGACCAGGAAAGACTGAGGTGGCTTGTTATTAGTCTTTGTGCTGCATTTTTGCGCGTTAGGTGTTTTGATTGTTAAAGTGGTTGGAAATTGTTGATTTGGGCTTCAGATTCAGCAGAAATTTTTTTAACCATGGGAGGTGTTCCCCGAGGCATATTATAAAACCTCCAGAAATTTAAGAAGAACCCCAATTCCTACCTAATTTTCCTTTGATTCCCACGATGTTCTCTGAACATTACAGGATATTCCATTTCGTGGGAACCAGAACATAAAAAAAAGATTACAAAAAAAAAGTTGACGAACTTAAGCAACATCTACCCTGGCCGACCCAATTTGATAACCACATATACCGTTAGTTCGATTGCAAATGACTGTTTAGCACTACTTTTTCTGCATACTACGTTGACGATTCTTTTTGTCAGTACTTCAAGTGCTAGATTCAGTACTAGTCGGAGAAGTTGAGTACTAAAGTACTAGGCTCCAGTACATTTTCCAAGTATGATCTTTACTATATTTTTTCGGCCCGACAAAGCAATCCTGTTTCCTGGTTAGACGGTTTTTTTAAAAGTGCCTAAAACTTTCGATCCATTTCCATCACGTGATATATGTTGAGATTTGTTTTTTTATGATTATTTTGTGCAATAAAATTGTGTTGGCTGAGTTTGATCCGTTTGGTCAGAGAGTTTATATATTTTGTCCAACTTATTATAGCATGGCATCAGTCCATTGTGATCATTTGTGTGGTGATTTAGGCTTTCAAGGATGTTTTTTCTTTTTCTAGGGACCCTAAGGGTCTCGTTAAAATAATTATTCTGTTTTTCCACAGCGAATAATGCGCATGCGTCCATAATATATCACGTGATTGGGGCCAGGTAGCCGCGCGGACAGAGTGTCAGTATTCTAATCCGCATTCGCTTGCCGGTCGTGGGTTCAATTACCGCTACTGCACAAATTTTTTTGATGGTTCAAGGAAGTGTTTGGGATCACACGTTAGAAGGTCAGGGGCCGTATTCTCGACGAGTGAACTTTTGATGCGTATGCGCACTTCGAGAGTTTCGTACGTTTTGGTATTCTTGACCAGTGAAATTTGAGGCGTGTACGTTTTCAAAGCGAGCGTTTACAGCGAGCGCTTTATTTTACTCGTTTTGTATGTTTTCGTTCGTTTTGTTGACTTGTGACGTGTGTCATTGAATATTTTTGTTGTTTATTCATATTTTATATTGAAGGACCATCATTGCGGACTCTAATAAAATATTTCGTGAGTTTCATATTATCTGAATAAATAGGTTATAACATTAAAACATAATGGAAGAGGAAATTGTACAGTTAATGTTGATTGACGCAATGGAAGATGCTGAACAGATGGATAGGCGAAGATATCGACAGCGTGGAAATCCTTTTGATGATTTGAGTGACAAACAATTCATCAAAATGTTCCGTCTCTCCAAAGAATTGGTTCAATATTTAATCAATATTACTTCTGAGTACATTACACCTGCACATCGTGCTCAAGATTTGGATATCTCCACAAAAGTGAGTAATAACCTACCACAGAATACATACAAATTATTTTGTTTACCAGTTCAGTTAGAGTAAAATCTGATTAATACTATTCTCGATATTCATTGATTTCTTGCAGGTGTTAGTTTCTTTACGGTTTTTTGCATCTGGCAGTTACCAAATGGACATAGGCTGCAATTTCAATTTTTCTGTGTCCCAACCATCTGTTTCAAGATGTGTGAACGAAATTGTTGGAGTATTGAACCGAGTTGAAATTTTCCAAAGATTCGTCAAATTTCCTGCCAACATTGACCAGTTGAATCAGCTAAGAACAGAGTAAGATTCAAAATTATAATAATTGGCTTTATTCAAGTGATTATATACTTTGTGTTTTACAGATTCTATAGAAGATATAATTTTCCAGGCGTAATTGGCTGTATTGACTGCACTCATGTAGCTATTTATCCTCCAATAGTACATGATGATGAATATCCTGAAAATATCTATGTGAATAGAAAAAACTACCATTCAATAAATGTACAATTAATTTGTGACTACAATTTGAAAATTTTGAATGTGAATGCTCTGTTTCCTGGTAGTACAAATGATGCATTTATATGGAATAGTTCTAATGTCCAAACAATGCTGAGGAGGTTACATGAAGCTGGAAATACTAATTATTATTTATTAGGTAGGATTTATCACTGCTATGTATATATGTTTTTTTCATCAATT
Source organism: Phaedon cochleariae (assembly GCA_918026855.4). Taxonomy (NCBI): domain Eukaryota; kingdom Metazoa; phylum Arthropoda; class Insecta; order Coleoptera; family Chrysomelidae; genus Phaedon; species Phaedon cochleariae. Next base: position 5,273,767 of record OU896717.1, on the reverse strand, counting down.
CAAGCTAATCACTCTATATTCTATTGAATAAATAATTATATATTAGGTACCTGATGATTAAACTATTCATCTTATTTATATCTGTGAAGGATTTTTTTGACTAATTCAATTCATTTTATTTTTAGGTGATTCTGGATATCCACTGAGAACATGGTTGATGACTCCTTTGGAAAATGAGCCAGCAGAAGTACTTTTATAATAAGAAACAGAAAGCAATCAGGAGCTTAATTGAAAGATGTAATGGAATTCTCAAGATGAGATTTCGCTGTCTTTTAAAACACAGGGTTCTTCATTATGCTCCAGAAAAGGCCAGCAAAATTATCAATTCTTGTGTTGTGCTCCATAATCTGTGTATTGAACATAATGTTCCTGAACCAGATGATGATGATGATGATGACATTGCACAGGCTGATTTAGGAATATATGCCCCTCTTATACATATTGGAGACAATGAGGAAAATATTCAAAGAATCAATCCAGAATTGGCAGCAGGTAGAAGATTACGCTCAACCATAATACAGAACCTAGAAGCTGAGTGATATATTTGAATATTTGTGAATATACATAAGTATTTTATTCTTTTGGTTTGAATTAAACAGATCTGTAATGGTAAGATATATTTATTGAAAAAAAAAACAATAGAAAAAAATCCATACCTATGCCACATAATAACAAAAAAATATAATTTCCTTTTCATAACAAATAATAACATTCATACTAGGTACAGGGTGATTCACCATAAATGCCCCCCCCCCTCTAGCTCACTTATTCTTGAACCGATTTGAAAATTTGAAAAATAATCTAAAATGGTTTTTGAGAAATTTTTTTCCCGTTGCATCAGAAAATACAGGGTAGGGTGCTCGGAACAAACGATCTACAGAGTACTACTTGATTTCTTCAAATGGAACCCCCTGTATTTCATTGTATTTTTAGATTCTTCCTGAAGAGCTGATTTCATCAATATATCACACTTGCGGTCTAGCGGTAATGATTACAGAGATATAGGGTGTTCAAAATCGAGATTTTTCAACTTCAGGATTTTTTTGTGTCGAAACTATTCATTATTGATCAAAACGGCTCTAATGTCCCTATCTCAACTTTTGATTTACTATCTATACTGACATTTAACTGGAACATATACAGTGCGGTTCAAGATACAGAATTTTGATCACCCTGTATCTGTTCCAATTATCAAATGTCAGTAGATGGTAAATCAAAAGTTGAGATACGGACATGAAAGCAGTTTTGACCGGTAATGAATAGTTTCGTCACAAAAAATCTTAAAGTTGAAAAATCTCGATTTCGAACACCCTATATCTCTCTAATCATTCCCGCTAGACCCCAAGTGTGATACATCGATCAAATCAGCTCTTCAGGGAGAATCTAAAAATACAATGAAAAATAGGATGTTATATTGAAAAAAATCAAATAGTACCCTGTAGACCGTTTGTTCCGAGCACCCTGTATTTTCTGATGTAGCGAAAAAAAAACTTTATCGAAAATCATTTGAGATGATATTTCAAATTTTGAAATCGGTTCAAAAATAACTGAGCTAGAGGGGGGGGGATATTTATGGTGAATCACCCTGTGGCCTGTACTATACATTCCAAAAATAAATAGTGAATAATAGTGCAACTATAACAGATTGTAGACCCATATTACAGTATGCTTTCAGAAAAACTTTCTAATGCCATAGCAATTCTCTCATAGGCAGAAGCAGTCCTTTCCTCTGCATTAGCTCTTCTCTCTGAAGCATCTGCTTTCCTTTCTTTTGCAATAGTAATCCTTTTCATCAGTTCAATCTTTTCACTGTAATATTTTTTTTTTATCCCTATCTTTGTATCCATACCTACTTTGAAGTCATTCACTGCATCAATAGTGTGCCTCAGAGTTGAAGATTTCTTTTTCTTCGGAATTGGTTCTTCAATTGAAGTAGGTTCCGCCTTTCTGTTTTCTGTGACAGGTTCTCTGGAAGTTCCTGGAACCTGTCCATCATTTTCTGCAGATGGTCCTTCTATTATCAATACTTCATTTTGTTGATCATCTGAATTCTCTAAAAAATTTTCATCATCAGAAAAATTGAAGTTGACTACTGATTCAGAAGCTTCCTTATGACCCTTGATGGAAACCACTTTTACAATGTCTACTATGTCTTCTTCAAGTTTAGACAATTCCTCTTCGACTGGGGGTCCACCACCTGTTCCTCTGACATGCTTTCTTTTATTGCTCACTTTTAACTTCGTCCTGGATTTCAGGTCTTGCCAAGTCTTAAACATAGGTAGGTATATAATAATTACATTAAATGGATCACTGGAGTCATATATATGTTACCTTTCTCCAACCCTTCCAATCTCTGGTAGCACCCGGCATACTATTGAGTATAGTACCTATTTCAGTCCATTTCCTTTGAGCGTCTTTGAATGTGAACTGATTGGAAAACTTACCAGATTGAAGATTCGGGTTTCTTTTCAAAAATTCAATGAGGCAGTTCTTCTGACTTTCTGTTATTTGACTTTTTTTTTCTCGCTGAGACGACATATTTATTATTCAAATATAAGATTGAGGGTGGAATAAAGGTTGCTTGCACACAGCAGTCGCAATATAAACAATATAAAGAATTTGAATCTTTGCCGGTTATTTTTCACATTGACAGATGTTATAATTCACAGAACGTGAATTAACGGACCAATTTACGACTTTCGTGAAATATTACAGTGGTGCCGGATGCTCTGATCGCATCACGATCGCACGTTTTCCAGCGTATACGTTTTGCGAAGCGAGTGGTTGTCAAGAATACCACTTTGGAGAGGTACTCGCACATGAACCATTCGTTTTGATGCGTATACGACAAAAAGCTCACTTGTCGAGAATACGGCCCCAGAGGCAGGCCCCCGTCATTCCTTGCTCGAACAAGTCTCTCGAAGACTTCTGAGGGTTGCTCGTAAGGGGGCAACCGAATGACGCATAGAACAAATTTAGAACAATTTTAGATTCACTGTGACCAATCTGACTATAATATTGTTCGTTTGTGTTTGCTCTACCTGCTAAACTTGATTTTTTTCTATGACTTCCTCTGTTTACATTATGCCGTGAACTGAGACAACTATGAAAAAAAATCAACTTTAGCAAGTTTAGCAATACAAATGAGCCGTATTCTCGACAAGTGAGCTTTTTGTCGTATACGCATCAAAATAACGAATGATTCATGTGCGAGTACTTTTTCGCCACGACCATTCGCTTCGCAAAACGTATACGCTTGAAAACGTGCGATCGTGATGCGATCAGAGCATCCGGCACCACTGTAATATTTCACGAAAGTCATGAAATGGTCCGTTGATTCACGTTCTGTGAATATGTGAAAAATTCCGCGCGAAGAATAAAATTGTTTAGATATTTTTTATAATGCATATGCTGAATCAAATCAATCTAAAAATGATTCACAGATGAAGTGGAAATGAATAATTTGATCAAAAATAATATAATATATAAACATAATATACTATTCTTCATTCACATCAGTTATTATTTACACATAATAATCCAGTAAATAGAGATTCATTAGATTAGAAAAACATAAATATACAGCAATAAATAATAATAAATGATAATGTATAATAATCAATTATCCAGCATCATGTAATCTCCTCAGCATTGTTTGGACATTTGAACTATTACATATAAAAGCATCATTTTTATTACCAGGAAACCGAATTCACATTAACAATTTTCAAATTGTAGTCACAAATTAATTGTATATTTATTGAATGATAGTTTTTCTCTATTAACATAGATATTTTCAAGATGTTCATAACCATATGTGAGTGCAGTCAAACAGCTTATTATATACCCCTGGAAAATCATATTTTCTGTTGAATCTGATGTATAGTAAAAATTGTGAGAAATAACTTGAATAAAAGCCGCAATTACTTTGAATATACTCTGTTCTTCAGCAGATTCAACTGGTAAATATTGGCAGGAAATTTAAAGAATCTTCAGAAAATTTCAATTTTGTTCCAGAACCTCAACGATTTTGTTCACACGTCTAGAAACATAAGATACTGGGACACATCATTGAAATTGCAGCTCATGTGTATTTGGTTACATTCTCATGCAAAAAAACATAAGGAAACTAACACAGTAAACAGTATAATGTGTATCACCTCTGTGATAGTTGGGTACCAACTCTTGTGGAGATATCCAAATCTTGAGTAGGATGTGCAAGTCATGTAATAAAATCAGAGGTAATATTCATTAGGTATTGAACCTATTCTTTGGAGGTGAAACATTTTGATAAATTGGTTGTAACCCAAATCATCAGAGTGATTTCCACGCTACTGTATCTTCGAGAATCTATTTGTTCCGCATCTTCCATCACGTCAATCAACATCAACTGTACAAATTTCCCTTCCATTATGTTTTGATGTTATTTACTATTTATTCAGATGATATGAAACTCAAAGAAGATTCATTAGAGGATATGTTCAGCTAGTTTCGAGGTTTCGATGTGTCTTTTCTTACTGAAGACGGACAACATATGGCAGAGTGGAATAATATTAAAATCATTGGAAAAGAAGATAACAACCAGAAGGGAAAAATCAAGGAATCTGCTTGCATACTTCTGAACGGAGACAATAGCATTGCTTCTTGTTCAGTTGATATAGACAGAACATGGTATTCACTACTAATATCTGAACATGAAAATGGTGAATTCAAGATTAATTAATGAAAACATACTGTAACTCATTTGATTGCCATCGTCACCAATTGTCAATGGAAACTGAAAATCTTCAAGACAAATATACGACTTAGCTATTGAAATAATCATATATCTTATGTTGAAAACGGGAGCAGAATTGGTCCCGAAACGTCCAAAGATAAGTGAAAATTTGATATATTTTTTCTATATACCTTTATTTCTCTTCTCCAAACTTTTTTCAATACAAAGTAGTGACTAGCTACCCATACAACACGGGATATCCTATGGACGTCCAAATCATGTCCAATTCATGTCGGGATATCCTTGGACCTTTTTGGATATCCATAGGATATCCAAAATTCACCCGCGCGGATATAATCAATGTAATAAATTGTGAATATGAATTAAATTGATGAAAATTCAAATCTATGTGTGTACATAGTTATATTACTAGGAAATATATAATATATCGAATATGGAATTTTTCAACGTCTTCTTGGATATCCAATGGATATCCATGGGATATCCTGTATTGGAGCATTGAACCACGTCGTTGAACAATAACGCCCAGAATAACATAGAGATGTCGACAAAGTCGACAGTGTCGGACTCACCAAACATAATTTGGATGTCCATGTGGGTCCCATATATTTAATAACAACTATATGGGTAACGTAAATGATTACAGAGATATTGTAGGTGAACTTCAGGAATGTTTTGTGTCGAAACTATTCGTTATTGGTCGAAACGGCTTTTATGTCCCTATCTCAACTCTTGATTTACTATCTACTGACATTTAATTGAAACAAATACAGGGTAATTCAGAATTCTGCACAACCCTTGTATCTGTTTAAATTGAATATCAATTGATAGTAAATGAAAAGTTAAGATATATGTATAGGTATATGAAATCCGTTTTGAGCAATAATGAATAGTTTCGACACAAAAAATTCCTGAATAAGTTGAGAAATCTCGATTTTTCACCTACAAGACCCCAAGTGCGTGAAACATCGATCAAATGAGCTCTTCAGGAATAATCATGAAATGCAATAAAATACAGATGTTTTCATTCGAAAAAACTGTCAACTCAGATTTTTCTCAAATACGTAATATCATCCTGTCTGAGGCTTTTTCGCAAACATTGTATCACAGAGATATAGAATTTATGCGTTATACTTCTATGGACGCACTGTATACACATTATATTAAGTTATTTGTCCCTTCCCACAATAAAGGATTTAATTTTTTTTGTGATCAATATATTGCAGGTAATGTTTGATTTCATTCTTTATTAAATATTATTATTATAATTATTGTTCATTATCATACCCAGTGAACCATTATCATAATATTTCAAACCATGAAATCAAATCATGGACATCCGAATGTCATCTGGAAATTAATTCAGGGATTATGGAAATGGACATCTAAATAGTATCCAAAGGATATCCTATGGACGACCAATGGATATCCTAGTCCGCCAACCTGGATGTCCATAGGATATCCTATATGAACACCCATGATGAAAACATAAGGGATATCTTATGGACGTCCATGAAGGATATCGTATGGACGTTCTTGAACGATGTTCTATGGACGTCATTGAAGGATATTTTATGGACGTCCGTGAAGGATATCCTATGGACGTACAAGTTGGTGGCCTCAGGACATCCATTGGACGTCCATGGGATATCCATTGGACGTTATTTGGATGTCCATTGGATATCCAAAATATCCTGAATGGATATCCTATGGACATCCATCGGATGTCCATGTGTTGTATGGGTAGTGAATTTTTCTTTTAGGCTCTCTGATAGGAAAATTCTTTGAACGCAGTGACATTTTGGGACAAATCATTTGATTTGTTCCACTATAACGGTAATAATTGTTATGCGAATAGGAATCATAATATCTTATTCGAATAATTTTACAGACAGAAAAATCTTCTCGAGGTCAGCCACTGTTCATTTGAGTATCAACTTCAAACAAAAAAAAAATATTTGGTACGCCTCTGGTCTTTCGGGTAACTTCGGAAATTTTATCCGCCTGCTTGGTCTGCTGTGGTCTGCTGTGGTCTGCTGCTAGCTTCACACCGGTGAACAACACAATGTCAGAATGTCACAACAGTCACAACCACCACAACCGTCACAAGTCACAACTCATAACTCTCATAACGTAGTGAATTATTATGTCCTCTCAACAGGTAGAAAATAGAAGATAGAATAATAACAATAACAAATAGATGCAATGGATCAATGACGGCAATGGATAGAAGAGTCTCAAAACGACGATCTCATAACTAACCAAGGACGGCAAGTATTTTCTTTTCATTCTGATTCTTAATAAAAAAATTGTGGATCAGCCAGATTTCACCATGTCTCATAAATGAGCCATCAGGCATCCAGGGGTGAAGTGTTGTGTGCGCCATTGTAAGAACAGTACCTAATAAGAGTCGGTGCAAAATTGAGTTTTCATAAATTTCCATAAAACCGAAAAGTGATGGAGATGTGGTGTTCCATCATGAATATTGATTGTAATTCACTTTGATAAAACCAGCAAAAGGCTGAGCCTTCCAATGTTTTCCTTATTTCCACCTGAACATCTTGAGCTTCTGAGAAAAATCAAGGTAGTGTACTTATTTGATTTGTTCAAAGTTGTCTGGTACTGAGACTGATGTCATGTCTGTTCAGATTCACTTGTGTGGATTTTGTAAATCATTTTATACTTGCCCTCAGAATATAGCAGCAAGTACTAGTGACTCTGCAATTAGAAACAAATCAACTTTAGAATTGGATAGTACCTTGCTCAAAAATCAGGGTAGAACCAACCCAAATATTGTGGAAGAACATGATTATTGTTCTTCTGATGCCAAGCAAGAGGATCAATCTTGTAAAAGAATTTCCCCAGTGAATAATCACTTATTGACCCAAGCTAGTACCAAGCCAGGTACCAAGTCGAAGGTAGGAATAGAAGTTTTCTTAGGAGTGACTATCTGTGACATCATTGTCTTTTATCATTTGATATGGTTAATATCTGGTATTGCTTTTTTAATACTAGAACCATCTAGAGCCAGCATTTTTTGTTGAGTAACTTTTTGATGTTTACCTACATACTACATATTGCTTGCCTAGAGTTAAACAGTCCTATGTACACTGAGGTAAATTGTTCAGGAGGATGAGTTGAAATTTGGGGTGTCTACATAGTATAAACAGTTTTTGTTCAAAACCGTTTAAAACATGTTTAAAACACTCATATTAAACAAGCGGTTTTTTTCATTTTCTTTATTATTATAATGAATGAAAATAGGAAAAATTCTGAGATACATTATACAAACTTTCTAACATACCTACATAGTACATTATACATATTAATTATCTATTCATTAATAATAGGAATTAGAAGCATAAGAAAAATTGGAAAATTTAAAACATTTTGCATACAAGTGTTCACAAATTTCTCACACTCTTTCAATCTCATAATCATCAATCTCATCAGTCACGTCATCACTGATCGAATTAAGTTCTTTGAAAATTTAAACCAACTTAGCTGCTTTGACATTGCCTAGCCGATTACGTAGTTTTGAATGGACTAAACCATATGATGAGAAGAGTCTTTCTATGTTGGCTGACGATGCAATAGCTGTATGAATCTGTTGAGCAAGTTCCATTGATGTCATATTTATATTGTTCATGGAACGCCACCATGCCAATGGTTTTACTTTTGAATTCTCATTTTCAATCAGATGTTTAGAAAACATATATTGTTTAAAGGGTGAACACTTTGCCTGGTAATTAATAATAATTGGCAATGCTTCTGGATGATAGGTTTCTACATATTCCATGACAGTTCCTATTTGCTCTTGACTGAGTATATTTCCTCTGAAGCGATGATCAAGCAAATTTGCCAAAAAATGAGCTGGGGTTGAAGCCATTTCCATACGTTCCTTCGGTTTATTCGTATCACTTACCGAAAATTCTCCATTTGCTTGTTCAGTCTCGAATGCTTCTAAAAGTTCTAGCCATATCTCTGTAGCCTCTCCTATAGTGCAAGTATTTCTTTGGACTTTGTCCAAAGCAACCGCGATATACTTCAATTTTTTTCAAATAGTCTTGGGCATTTGTCTTCAAATCAAATTGGTGTCGTTTACAAGCTTTATTATATCCTTATAATAATTAATCTCTGAATTGATATTATGTTTGAAAAAATTTGATTTGAACAATGTCTTTTTCTAAGTTTTATTTGTTTAAATCATAAAATTCAGAAACAAAAAAAAACAATGTTTAAAACAAAAAAAACCGTTTGAAACAAAAAAAAAACCGTTTAAAACAAAAAAAAAACATGTGTTTTGTATAAAATTAAAAAATACATGTTTTTTTTCAACCCTGCCCAGAATACTATCAAGCACCTATGGACTCCTGAAATGACTTTTGAATGTTGATAAATCCATTTGCGCTAGGTATATTACTTCTTCATAATAATTTTGAATTTTTGGTATAATAATGCTAGAAAATCTGAAGTCCAGTATTCCTGAAGATAACATCAGAAGACTAATACAAGTATAAAACCCGTTCTAGTATTAGGGAATCAGTTTCATCGATAAATATCAATGTATTTTGCCTTCTAATCAATGCAACTACTAAGGAGGATAACAAGAAAGCGGGAACAACATCCATTATTGGGCCATTATAAATTAAAATTATAATTATGTACGGATAAACAGCAAGATCCCGGAATTATATCATTATTATATCACCTAAAAAAGATCAGCTGCATGTCACAACTGTCAAAATACATCACATTGTTTTATTGGTCCTCAATTCTACTGCCACCAGTTGTAAACCAAAATAACGCACCTAATAAGTACAATATACAGTGTGACACACTTAAGATGAAGACACCCCTGTATTTAAGTCATTTTTGAAAGCAGAGATTTGATTGTCCATACAGACATAGACCTTCCCAGCCTACTGCAATCCTGCGAAAAGGGCAAATTCTCGATATTTTGCGTCGCGTTGGAGATACTGAAAAAAGTTATTCGAAAAAGTTTCTTAGATTTCGATTTTGACCCTACATACCGAATTTCAACGCAAAATTCGAATTTTGAATTTTTTTGTAATTTTCATATTAAAGTCAGATTTTCAATTAATGATTCTGAATGAGAAGCTACGAAAACAATAAATTCGTCATAATGTAGGAATAAGAATGAAAAACCTAATATTCATTATGAAAATTTTCAAATTTTGTTTATTAGTTGTTACTAAAAAGCAACAGAGACGATAAAATCGGTCAAAATTGAATGACAATTAATGAAAAACTATTTATTGAACCGAATTCGAACAGGAAATGAAATAAACACTAATATTGGTAGTCACTTCCAAATATTGTCTCTCTCAACTTGCCCGCCCTCAATTCTGATACATTTTTCAATTCTTTTTCTATTATTAGTATTATTATTGGCCACTCTCCCAAGTTCTGGAATACTTATTTCATGGCAGACTTGTCTTATTCTCTCACAAAGTTCATGCCGATTTCGTGGCCTAGACTTGTAAATCTTATTCTTGACGGTTCCCCAGAAGTAAAAATCCATTGGTGTTATGTCAGGAGAGCGAGGAGGCCATTGTTCATATGGGCTATTTCTACCAATCCAACGTAATGGAAAATATTCGTTTAACCACCCTCGAACCATCCAAGAATTATGAACGGAAGCTCCGTCTAGCTGAAAGTACATCTCTTGTCACATATTGAGGGGAAGATTTTCAATGATTTCCCATAATTCATTATCAAAAAAATTCAAAGAAAAACGGTCCAATTATTCTGTCGCCTGAAATACCACACCATACATTAACTTTATGAGAGTATTGGTCCTTACAGTGGGGATTTTCGGTAGACCAGTATCTGCAATTTTGAGAAGATACTATTCCATTGGTAGTGAACATAGCCTCATCAGTGAACAAAATTTCTCTTAGGAAATCTCTATCATTTAAAACATTTCCTTGGGCCCAATAGCAGTAATCTAATCGTTTATATTCGTCAGCATGGATTTGGAAAAGTATTTTTAGTTTTTCTGTATCTAATAATAACGGAGAAAAAAAAAATAGATATTCCAAAAATTCACTTTTTTCGACATAACTAAAAAACTAAAAATAATTTCAAAAATTTTCGAAGGTTCTTGATATGAGCCTCCGAATGCACAACTTTTTCCCCATTTAACCGACTAAGTATCTCCTACCGTTTTCGAGATCCCCATGCTGTTCAACCTTATCTTGGACAGACTATATTAAAATATAGGTACCTGAACTAAAAGTGAAAATCACAAATTATGTGGTTTCTAGTACAAACACATTCTATAGTACCTATATAAATATGTATAACATGCACATCTACATTTAAGGACAATACCTGACAATATGAATAATAATAATCTAGAATCTAAAATCTGGATTGCTCTATAATTCGCTGAATATCAATTCTGGGGGTATCTTTAAAATATTTTTTCAATCCGGATTTGAATGGCATTGCTGGAGATATTTGTTTTAGATTTTGTGGAAGGGAGTTAAACAATTTTGGCCCAAGATAACGGTTAACCTAACCTAACCTTTTTTTTTTTGGGGGGTGGAAAATTCTTTATGAACACCAGGTACTTGTTCCGCCTTTTCCTGGTAGTGTAGGACCACCCTTTTTTTTCGCCGGGAAACGAGCGCCGGGATCGTCCTAGGACATACTTCAGCACTCTTTCCTATCCTCAATCATTTCTATCCCTTTGCGCCTCCCTTTCCTCAAGTCCCTTCTGCCTCATTACGTTCGTGATTAGTTTTGCACCTTTTTTCCAGCCTATCTCGCTCCTAGTCATTAACTCCGTCATGTTGTCCTCAGTCATCACGTTCCCCGTTTCTCTTTCATATGCGTTTCGCTCCCGAGTCCATCTGTCACAGACGAAGAGCGTGTGCTTAGGGTCGTCATGTTCCCCGCAGTATATGCAGTCTCCACCTGGGCTCTTTTTTATCCTATGTGTGAATTTTCGGAAGGACCCGTGGCCTGTTAGCGCTTGGGTCAGGAAGTAATTCAGTTCCCTGCTTTTGCACATCGTCCATTCCTTGACGTCTGGTATCAGCCTTTTACACCACTGCGCCTTCTGTGTTTGTGCTTCCCACGCTCTCTGCCGTTGCTCCATAGTCTCTGCCCTCTCCCTTTTCCTATCCGCCGCCGTAACCCTTTCTATTCCGGCGAGTCTTTCTCTTTCCTTAATCAGCAGGACTACGGGGGGGATACCTCATATCACCGTCAGTGCCTCGGCCGAGACTGTGCGGTATGCAGAGGAGACTCTGAGCAACATCTTTCGCTGTGCTCTCACTAGCATATCCCTGTATTTGACCACTGCAGTTACCCTACCCCATACGGGGGCTGCGTACATTATTACGGACTGGACCACTCCGTACATGATCCTTCTCTTATAGAAGCTCGGCCCCTTTATGTTAGGTAGTATCTTGCCTAGAGCTGTGGTCTGTCTGTCTGCTTTTTCGCAAGTTCTTCTGATGTGTTCGTTCCAGATCAATTTGTCATCAAGCCACACCCCAAGATATTTTACGTACTTCTTCGGGTGTATACGCGTTCCCTGCCACTGAAAAGTGATGTCGTTCCTTTTCCTAGGGCCTCTCAGGATGATGGCCTCCGTTTTGTCCGGTGCGACTTCCAGCCCGTTCTCCCTCGTCCGTTCCTCTATTCGTTCCAGGGCCTGGTTGCCCCTGCTCATAAGTTCCTCACTGTTGTCTGCTTTGACAATGAGTGCGAGGTCGTCCGCATAGGCGACCGTGCAGCAGTCATTTGGTATCAGGTTTAGGTCTAGCGCTCCGTCGTACAGGACGTTCCACAGTGTGGGTCCCAATACCGAGCCCTGCGGTACCCCCTGTGTGATCCCCTGCCTGTGTTCCCCACAAATCAACGTCCTTCCTCCTCAGTGATGCGAGGAGGGCTCTGTGCCTGCGTATTCTCCAGTTCCTCATCTTCACATGGTGGGAATAGTTCTGCTATCTTGGCAACCTTGACAGTCTGGTCCATCTCGTATGGGGTTCGAAGGTTTTTTATGCCCCTTACCACGATCTGGTACCCATGTCCCCAAGGGTCCTCCTCCAGTTGCTCACAGAGGTTGTCCCATGCTTCTTTTTGGGATCTATTGATTTTGTCCCGGAGTTGTTTTCTGAGCCTTTTGTATTCGCTCTCCAGTATTTCTATTTCCCGCTGACTGCCCTGTCGACCTCTTGTTCTGGAGAGTATTCTTCTCGCCCTATTGCATGATCCCCTGGCTTCCGCGATTTCCTCATTCCACCACACTGGTTGGGGTTTGTCCTCTCTCCCCATGTTCCGGAGTGAGCTAGCTTCCTGCGCGTCCTTGACTGCCCTCACGAGGTTTCCTATATTGGATACAGCTCCTTCGGCCATCTGCAGGTTTGCCATGAAGTCTTCGGTGTTGACAATGCACCGCCCTGTGACCCAGATCTTCTGTTTCTTCTCGTTTTCCCTGTCTTGGACTTCGAACGTGATATATCTATGCAGACTCATGCTTTCCGTACGCAGTACCTTCCATCCCCTCACCTTGCGGGCAATCCCTTCCGTGGCCAACGTTATATCTATAATCGATGTATGCTGTCCTCTGGTGAACGTAAGTTCATCACCATCATTCAGCACCTCCAGATCCATGGCTTGCACCCATTCCTCTATTACCCCTCCACGGGTATCCGTAGCTGCTGAGCTCCAGGTCGTGGACTTTGCGTTGAAGTCTCCTGCGATTATGGCTTCCTTCCCACAGTCCCTTGCGTGCTGCATAATCCGATCGACCCTGTCTTCGAAGCCGCCTCTCCTGTTATTTGGGGAAGCGTAACAGCTGTATACGGCCATTTCCTCAAATATCAGGTACACAAATCCTGGTCCGGGGTCTCGTGTTTCAGCACTCCGCATTTCCTGTTTCGACAATAAACCGCCACATCCATGTCGGGGTCAAGTATAAACCTCGAATCTTTTTGGGCAAGTTTCACGTTTGGTTCCTGGATTATCGCAATGTCAGCGTTTGTGTCCTCCATGGTCTTCCTGAGTAAGTGGTGTGCGCTCCTACGCCTGTCTATGTTTATTTGGAGAAACCTCATACCCATGGAGCCAGGCAGGAGGGGGTTCACATCCTTGCTAGTCGGGCCTTCCGACTCGCCTCGACAGCTCTTCTGAAACGCGGGCATCTCATCTGGTCGTGGCTATGGCCATGCTCGTCGCAGTTCCAGCAGTAGGCGGTGTTTCCACAGTCCTTCCTCTCGTGTCCTTCCTTGCACAGCTTGTTCCTGTCGACCCCCTTGCACTGCGAGGCTCTGTGACCATAGCCCATGCATCTGAAGCATTTTTGTAGGTTTACCCTCTCCACCACCTTGCAGTTGAGCCACCCTATCTTTAGTGTACCCTCCTTCAGAATGCTTGCTGTCCCCTCCCTTGGGATCTCGACCGTCGCCAGTTTTTCTTCATATCTACCGTCCCTGAGGCTCTTCATCCTCACGCTGTCCGGGTCCATGCCAGTGGGTTCCGCTATCGCTCTCTTTATTTCCTCCTCCGTCGTGGTCGCCTCCATACCTGATATCAATATGGTCACCGCGCTATTGCTCGTTATCCTGGCCTTGATGTCGCTCGAGTTGCGGTTTATATCCTCCCTCAAAGTGTTCGCTTCTTCAGCGCCACCTCCTACGCTCAATAGCAGATGCCCAGCAGCAGATTTCCTAACCCTGGTGATTTCCACTCCTAGCTTCTCCATTGCCACCCCCCGCTTGACCTCCCTTAGCAGGTCCGCGTATGTTTTATTATCCCCCTGAACAGCCACTACGTTATCCCTGGGAGTCCTCCTTGCTGACCTGGTCTTTGTTGCCACTTCGAGCGTTAGAAGGCTTATTTCTAGTTCACTCTCCCTGCAGGCGCTTTCCAGGGCTTTCCTGACTTAGTCCTTGTCGAGAACATCTGGTACCGCCATGTAGAGTTTCCCTCTCCTCTCTTTTTTTGCCACTTCTGCTAGCCTGCAGAAGGTGTCATGCAGTATCCCTATGTCGTTGGCGCCGTTCTTATCCACGTCATAATGTACCAGGAACACGTATCTATCATGATTGGTGTCCCTTCCTCTGCTCGTACCACCTTAATATCATTCTTTATGAAGTCGATATCTCCGGACTGACTGGTTGTCACCAGCTCTTTCAGCGCTGGGTACTTTTCTCTGACTCCCTTCATGCGTTTGTCGTCGATGTCCCTACGTCCCGTGATAACCGCGATGTCTCCCTTGTCGCTGCTTCTCATCAGTCCGCCAACCTCTAGTTTGGTGCACCTATACAGCTGCTCTGGCCAGTCCCTGTCTAGCACCTTAGCCAAGCTCCGGAAGTCTTTCAGGTCCTCCTCTGTCACCTCCTTGCCATTTTCGAGCGTCTAGGTTCCTGCATCCTCCACGCTGTTTTCTCTCCTCATAGCACTCTCCATTTTTTGGAACTCCTCCGCGACCGTGTCCGTCGCGGCGTTCACCTAACCTAACCTAACCTAACCTGACCTAAATCTAAAACTACTAAAATAAAAATATAATTCTTCAATAACACGCGATAAAAGGATAAACTTTAATAAAATAACAAAAAAACACAAAAACTAATCTTTATATAAAATAAAAATAGTATTCCCATATGACAAAAACAACAATTCCCCATAGAAAATAGACTTTGAAAACAACTAATGAAAACAAAAGATAGACTTCAAAAAAAAATTATGTTATATTCCTTAATTTTATGAAATGGCCGGCAATTTCTGGAGTCACTCCTATGCTATAGAGAATGACAGTGTGGCGGCCATCTTTGAACAAAGTTTTCAGTCGGGATCGCAATGAATTCGAGGTCCTGAATGGACCATTACTTCGACCATTGAAAGTTTCTTCTAATTTACGTAAAAAGTTTACGGAATTTCTTATACATTTGTATAGACTTTCGTCGCTGGCAATACTAAGAATTATCAACCTATCTTCATTCAGTGAAAAGGCAATTCTTGTCTGAGTTGGAAGTGGTGGCGGCTGTGTTACTCTTCCTGCTGAACTACAGGAGCTACTGGGGCTACTAGGTTTATACCTTTTGGCATCTTTATAAGCCTTCTTCACATAATGCATCGACGATGGATCTGATTCGGAATTGAATAAACTTGATTCAGAAACGGACTCCTGCATATCAGATTCTTGGCTGCAACTCTGTGTCTGTGTCTCAGATTCTTGAGAATTGTCTTCAGTGTCAGTGTTAGGAATCGGATGTCTTCCAATTTCTGATTCGGTCTCATGTGGATTTGGCAAGTCGCCAACTCTTTGTTAAGATTAAAAAAAAACATTTCATAACTCTAGATGTCATTTGAAGATCTATATCTCGAGAATTCAGTAAACAAAACATCATTCAACTAATAGAACTTAAAAAACCAGATGAGCTTGACTAACACCTAAATTGACAGCTTCAAAATGGTAGTGTAATATTGCCTATCAACCTTGGGCATATGGTTCAACATTGCTTTAATCACATATATTTTTCTGCATATAAACAATTTTTCACAACTGCAAGTTTTGGAGTTGGCACAATTGATACACTAGCTGTCCTTGTGGGCCTAGGAGACTTTAGATTGATTTTCGTCATTCCAATTCAAATATGGATTAAGTGAATTCTAAGCATTTCAATTGGTGAAAAATACCCAGTTTTTTTGAGGACCCGTTTGCTAGTACTGTGGAAACTATCTATTTCCTGGACACAGGAATGCCAAGGTGTTGGAAAACTTCATAGTAATGGTGCCTAAGTTAGAGTGCTCCTGTAAAAAATATGATACTGCATAGGACATCAAAGAGTTTCTGTTTTGTGGAACACAACTATCACTCCACAATACTAGGTTGGTAAGATCTGGATTGTCACCAAATACCCTTTCCAAGATTGTTACCACAGCACTTGCAATGTCATTGCCACTATGCCCCATAAAAATTTCCTGCCAAACAGCACAGTATACTTGCTTTGTACTTGATAGGATAGCTGTCAGATTATATAGATTCAACTTACTCCTGTAGAAAAAACTACTGATTTCTGCTCCAGGACAGGACAGAACATTTTGTAGATCAAAACATGAAATAACAGTGTTTTTGTTTTCCTTGTCAGTATTTCTTTTCATTTCTGCAAGCTTTTTTTTTTCTAAAGAATGTCTTGAATACTGTTCATTTTTTTCATGAGTTAGTCGGTTCTCTTTTCTTTGTAACGTTACTTCTTCACACAAGTCACATCTGTCCTTCTTTGGCAGGGGCGGATCCAGGCAATGTTTGAGGGGGGAGGGGCATAGAAAGTTACGGCTCAATAAGGTTAGTACAGAAGATAAATTATATGGTTACCTTCTGAGACAAATGCTTTTTCATTGAAACAATTGATTCTAGTAAACATAACATCTTTAGTTTCCTTTTAAATATCGAAATTGCTGGTGTAAAAAAGCAAGTTCAAACTATTAGATTTATTCCATCAATATATGTAGAATTCTGTAATAAATCATATCCCATTAAAAAAGTAAAATATAAAAATATATAAAATAAAGAATCAAATTTTAAAAACTAAATAACAAATTCCAGTATTCTATTATTCTGACAAGCGTATCTTGGGATGATATCATCAACATTCAGACTGCTGCAGATGCCTCTGTGAATATGCATTTATGCCAATCCATTTAACCAGTCTTGAACCATTCTGGATCTTATCCAATCTTTCAGCCTTCTGAGTGTTGAAAAACTCCTTTCAGAAGATGCAACACTTACAGGCAGGCAACATAATAGTTCCAGAAGAATGTTTATGTTACAAAACAAATGTTCGTTACATTCCTTCAGAGCAGTTCTACCATTGTCTGGTATATTTTGCTTAGTATCCCACATTTTCTTCCATATATACATTTCAGAAACGATCTTCTGAAAGGAGGACATTTCATCATTCTCCACAAAAATGGTCGAAAACTGTTCAAGTATATTTCTCATACCTTGATATTCCTCATCTGTTTTATTTTTTGTTGTTGATGGCACACATAGGTGGAGGTTGTATAGATTCAATTTATTTTCTGATAGTCTATCTTTCAGATCAAGTATAATATACTATCAAGCAGTGGGATGAAAACAGTAATTCTGTAATGGTCATCCACTGAGGAAACCGTAGGATTTGGTCTATGAACCATTCTCCTCCCTTTGTTGCCTGACTATTCAAAAATATGATTTTTTTTAGCCAAAGTCGATTAATATGACTAAATGGACATACTTAAATTATTTCAAATTTTTCATGATTTTTTTCTGAAAAAAATTCAAGGTGGTACTTCAGAGTACTGTCAGGCATCTGGAAGTACTTTCATATGGTGAAATAGTGAATTTTGATAGTATTTGAGAAGACACCTATAAATTATGAAAAACATTGAAACTGACTTTGAATAGTTATTTATTCATGATCAAATAGCATGGTTTATGTTGATAAACAATTATCACCCTATTGAGGTACTTGGTGAAACCCGAGGAAACAATTTTTAGTAGCATTACAACAGAGTGACTCATGACACACAAAACATTTCGAGAGAGGTTTGGACTGAACACCATTCTTGCTGCAAACTTCACATCTGCCTCGTTTGTCATCGAAAAAGACCCAATGTGCACCCCTATTTGAAAGTCTAACATCGGCTGTTATAGAATATCCATGGCCACGTCTTTTCCTTGGGGAATTGGTATTGGTAAGGTAACGTCGTTTACTAGTTGAAAGACGGAATTCAAGGAGAGACTTTTTCTTTGTGATATCTGAATAAATCACATAGGCATTCACAAAAGCCATATCCATTAGACCCCAAAACAATCGGTGCCACCATTTCTTGGATCTCCTATCCACACCATAGACACTCTTAGACAGCCCTCAATCTATCTGCATGGTCTACACCCCCCATGTACTTGTTGTAATCTTCTACTGCTACTGGAGCCGGAACTTGTAATTTTGAGCCATCTTTCTGGGTACGTTTCACGGATGTTTCCTCACTTCCATGAAAATTACTAGCCACATACACAGTCTTGTTATCCTGCCATTTCCAAACTCCTATATTCATTGAGGAGAAGCGATAATCATATGTCAGTGATGTGACAATACCTTCTAGACATGATTTTACAGGAAGTGATAAAAATGTTTTCATTATCCTAAAAATATCGCATTCAAGTTTTTTTTGCAAATATACTGTTGAAAAAAGAAATAAAACTTGGGAAATTTATATTTCCCTGTATTTTTAAATTTTTATTATTTATAATTAACATAGGAGATATTGCGTCTAAAAATGTGGAACTTTTTAACGCTTTCAAGTGTAACCACTTTATTTTCTTCAGTGGCAATTGGGAATTATGTGCTTGAGGGTATATTATGTCAGGACCTACAGTTTTTTTTCTCAGAGGCAGCGATTCCCATTCCTTACCAAAATCTGATTTAATCTGTAAATCATCATCTGAGTACTTTATAGCAACGATTTCTGTAACAGTAGGATCTGATGACTTTTTTCCGGGCCTTATAGATGTATATTGAAAGTTTGCCACATCAGAGTAATCTTTAAAAAAATTGTACTCCAGTTTTATTGCTTTACAAGGCTCCGGGTGTTTTCGTGCATCTTCTGTTGCCCTTAAATAGTCACTAGGTAAATGAATTTTACGATTTTTCAATTTCAGCTGTGTACTGAGTCTACCTCCATTTGTGAGTGACCCTTATCTAAAAACTTTTGCATAATCGTTACCTTGTGAAGAGTTGAGAAGTTAAGAAGGGCGTTAGACATGACCGCATTCCGATTTTGGAACGTACAGCCGTCGCTATAGATGATAATAGTAAGATTTTGATGCAAACAGTTTGTTGTGATATAATCTAACAAACAAGATACAAAAGTAGAAGCATTAAGATGTGTATCAATTTCTGTGAACTAGTAGTAAGACACTTGGTGATTTTCAACATTATATACAGTGAAGTTATGACATGATAACTTTGTTTTAAAATAAATGGAGGTGGTATTTAAATAAGGGGCTACTTTTACCGCCTGTAAATCTATTGTTAATGAAATGCACTTCTTTTGTCTAGCTTCTTTAACGTCGTTCTCTTTTTCTTTGCGAACTTTCTCTTTCTTATCGATGTGATATTTCCATTTATCTTCTGGTACATTTTTATGTTCACGCTGTATACAAATATCACAACGATCCTTCTTTGACGAAAACAAACACAGATTTTTTTCCTTAAATGTTTTTTCAAAGACGTATCTTCCCGAAGGTGTAACGTCATTTTGTTGACATTTTTCTGAGTATTTATCAAATAGCTGCTTCATAGATGTAAAATGTTCTTCAAGATACAGCTTGCTAGTATTTTTCCTTACATAATGAGATGGTTGTTTAGGTAAATCTTCAAAAAAATTATTTAAATACTCATTCTGTTCTTTAAACTTCTTAACACGGTAATTTTTACTTTTTCTTTTTTCGTTCTGTTGTTGCTTTTCTTCTCGCATTCCATTTATACTTTGTTTTACCCAGCTTTGTGCAGTAAAAGGTTGAAGGCCCAAAGTGTTTAGGAAAAATTCCCTGCACACAGGTACTTTTATTTGACCATTGCTCAACGTGTAATTGAAACTTCCTTCTCTACGAGATATTTCATTCAGAGTAGCAGTTTTTTTCTGGGTTTCTACTCTTGATACGTGCGAACAAACGTAAATTTTCTTCTGATCCCAACTCAATGAAGACCAGAAGTATTCAAAGAGTTCTCTCCTTTTTTCCTCGGAAAATGCGCTACATTGTCTTTTGGAAGATTTTCTACAGAAACGCGAATTGCATGATTGTCCCATGTTTCTTTCGGGTCTCATGCTATCTTGTTTAACGCTTTCATCTCTACTTCTGCTGTATCCTAAGTACTCTTTTCCCTTTTCACGCAATTTTTCATTTCTTTTTTTCTTCCACTGCGCTTGGTTAGCCTTCTTCTTTCTTTTGCGTCCTTCTTCCATATTTCCATACATGGGCTACTCCAACTGAGTCTCAGGCAAATTGATTTCCTGCCGTTCTTCAGAAGCACTAGAATTAAATTCTCCAGTTTCTTCCGGCTGATAAACAGACCCACTAGAACAACTTTCAGAGTCACTATTTTCTTCTACTTTTCTCTTAGAACTACAAGATATGCCTGAAGTGGAAGGAGTCTCAGATGTTACATTTTCAGATCTCAAATCCTTGAATATTATTTTTTCACTTGCATAAGGAAGGCTTAGTTCAGGATGAATTGAATTCTGGTTGTTATTTTCTACTATATAATGGTCAGAAGTTTCATTATGTCTTTGGCTATTTCCACCAGAAAGTGCTGATAATAACTGATCTTCGAACACAATCGGAATGACATTTATATTTATTAGGGAATCATTTTCTTGTGTGAGAAGCTCTTGTACTGGAAGCTCATAATATACAGGAAGCTCTTGTACTGGAAGCTCATGTACAGGAAGCTCTTGTACTGGAAGCTCATGTACAGGAAGCTCATGTACAGGAAGCTCTTGATTGGGAAGCTCTGGTACGGGAAGCTCTGGTATGGGTACAATATTATTTTGCGTACCTTTAGAAACTAGGTTCAAAATCTTTAACGTACGTGAACTCATCATGGTGTAGTGAGCCTGAAAAAATAACCTCTTATGTATAGGTTATATTTGTGATTTCAATAATTTTATTTGTTCAAATAGGCACTTGCATTTCAGAATTGAATATCGAATAATGTTTTTGAAAAATTCTGAACAAATAAAATGTTTGTAGAAAAAAAAAACTTATTTTTTTCATTTTCGTCGACACAGAGAAGTGGACTGCTTTCGATCTCATTTGATCGATCTCATTTGTTCTCGTCAGCACGACCTACTGTAGTCGATAAAAATAAAAAACCCGAATATAATCTAACCTAAAAAAATTATGTAGGTACTCACCGGCTTTTCCGTAGAATACAGATTAGAACAGTTACAATAACAACACTACACAACCAAATTCTATCAAAAAACTTCTAATTATACTATGATTCATCATCTTATTATAATCAAACCAATTATTGCGAAAAACAATGCGAGCTCAGCGAACGATCTAATTCAGGTTCACACACGCAAGAAGATAGGCGGTATTAGTCCGAAAGATGAGGGCGTAAACAGATAGGAGGTATTGTTTTTACGAAGGAACTTGATAACAGTGCAGTTTTTGTAAGTTAGGAGGTTCTCAAATCATGCGCGGTATTGCTACTAACAATTTTGTGGGAATAACTGAATTTTTGATTTTTTGGAAGATAGGTGGTATTGTTACATCACTGACGCATAGTCACCACGTTTCAGACTTTTATTATCGATCATATTAGGTAACCCTTTTCTGTCAGATCTTATGGTCCCACATGCCAGAGTTTCTTCAGTCTTCAATTTTTCCAATAGAGGTAATGAAGTAAAGTAATTGTCAAAATATATGATGCGGTTCTTTCCCCACTCCTCTTCAGTCAAACTCAGATAATTCTTTCACCAAGTCCAAATGCTGAATACTTATCCTTCACTGTTTCATTTTTCCCCTTTTTGATCGGATAAACACCAAATCTTGTATCCACGTTTCATTGGTTTCATTGGATTGATTATATTGTTTCAATAAACTACGTCCATTGAACATGATCATTGATTCATCAACGCCCTGGTGCCATTGTAAAGGGAGCTAAATGATGCATTCAATGGATCTATCATTGGTCGTAACTTGTATAGTTTGTCTGTTCTATTGTTGTTCATCTGTGCGTTATCATTGATATGTAAATTACTTAGGATGGCATCGAATCGATTTCTAGACATTGCAGAAGAAACGATTGGTACTCCTAAATCTCTTGATGTAGACCAGTAGTGTCGCCAATTAGGGACTTTCTGGTATCCCATCAACATATTCAAACCTATGAAGACTCACAGCTCATTTTTATTAGTGTTGAGTATTTTATTTCTTTGTACAGCATAAAGATTCGACTGTTCAACCAGATTATCCAATAAAGGATTTATCACAGTTATAAAAACATCTGTTGCTGTCTCACAACCAACAAATTTGTCTTCTTCACAACCTTCTGGGTACTGATAAGTAGCAATAGAACTCACGACGGGCCTTTTTTTCCATTTTCTGTTTATTTCATCATTGCCTTTTTTAGATCTGGATTTATTTTTGCCAGTACTTTTCTCTTGCTCTACCCTCACTTCTACTTCCTCCTCAATAATTTCTTCAGAACCTTCTATTTCCGCTTCAATGGTCGCAGTGTCTTGAACGCTCGCATTATTTTGATTGTCTGAATTGTTCTTTTCTAATTTGTCGTAAATGATTTCATCTTCCCCAAAATCACTTTCAATATCAGTGTCAAATTGGTTATCATCCGGTAAATCCTCGTACGTGAAATTTTCAATTATTTGTAAGAGTTCTGCATCTGTTAGCGGTCTGAGATTGTTACGTTCATGACTAACATTCGCCTTAGATGTTGACTAAAAAATTGTCAATAAACGAACAATCGAAAAAACAAAATGAAAACATACTGGTTGTTCATCATCCATTTCGCCGATTGGTAGCCTGACGGTACTTGAAAGTACAGTAGCTAAAATAACCAAAACAGAGTAAAACTAACTTTCAGTTCATGCAACAAGTCACTTTATGAGTTCATGAAAGTTTTATAAAGTGATGTATCTAACTGTACTTATGATCAATTCCATAAAACTGACTTTATGAAATAATTAACTCCGGCCGTGACAAATGAATCAGCTGTGACTGCGGCGCTATGGATAAATCATGAAATGAACGATAGGGAGTGTTGTCCTCTGGCGACAACCAATCGCATCGACAATTCAAAGCATACTTGAGAGTACCGTCCGGCTGTGGGAGGCCTAAATGGCAATAAATAATTTATATGAGTGAAAATAAAGCCGGTACTTCAGTGTACCGTCTGTCAACAAAGGGTTAACACGTTGACGGACACTTATGTAAATGAGTGTCTGGTAAAAAAACACTTGTTTTTTTGCCGAAACTAATATTAGGCCACTAAATGACGTGAGAATAAAGAAAAAAATTCTTTGCATTTTTTCACACGAAAAACAACGGAACGACGTCGTGTCCGAGCAGTCCGCACAAGAGCATTTTTCCTGCATGGCTGGACACTGACGGCTATACCCGTCGTGTTGAAAATAAAGCTTAAAACTTTTATTGGTGGAAATGTTGACAAAATTATACCTAAAGTGATAAATAACTAAATGTATTACATTATTATCTAAAAAAAAAAAAAAAATAATAAACAAAAAGTATAACATCTTATTGGATATGCCATTCCTCAAAACAAGGAGCTGCACAAAGTGGTGGTTGATCTGCGCAATTCTTGCATTGCCATGCTGTCTCTTTTCTAATATTGTTCTTGGTGCAGTTTCAGCACCGCAGATGATATTTTCCTTTCTTTTCATAGGTGTTGGGTACAGGAATTATTTCCATGTAATGTGGAATATTTGCTATTTTGTTAGTTGTTACTCGTTTTCTCTTTTTTGACGGTTGAGCAGTTACGAAGTCTCGTCCATCTAAAACTTCGTTTGAGGGTAACCCTAACAGACTTCGGATAAGGTAATCTCGGAACTCAAGCAAGCCTATGTTAGTAAAGGACCTACACCGATTCCCTTGCAATCATCTAAAGTCATTTTCCCCCAGATTCTACGGAAATTACAGTGTTGCTTGGAGGAAAACCCCATAAGAGCCCATGTGTTAGAGAGAGACAGATAATGCAGATTTTCCCCAGATCTACGGACTTTTTTCATGAATTTTAAGGTTCAAAGTAGCAAAAATGGCTCTCTTCCAAGGTTTCCGACGAGTGAGCTTCCTGCAAGCTGGTGACGAGAATACATAACTACAATAACAAGATAGATACGTAATAGGGTGTGCCGAATGGAAAATTTTAGTGAGCTAACTGATTTTGCGTGTTCACCAACGGTGCTAGGGGTTAGGTGGGTGACGTAAGGTGCTGAGGTGGGTGG
>OU896717.1:5070021-5248510 GCA_918026855.4 Phaedon cochleariae | reverse complement strand
TCCGAAAAAATTAAGTAGGCATAAAAACTTTCGAAAATGTCACATTCTGATCTAGAATTGTCTCAGAAATCTAAAAATGTTACAATATACAGGGTGTTCCATTTGAAAATTCAGAACCGGTGCCATTTCCGGTAAAACCGGAAGTGACCGGAAAGTGAAAAATATGTGAAAACTCTCCTCTTCAAATACCATTTACCTATACCAAATCTCATGTTGATACACCTAATGGTCTGGAAGTTATGACTTGTCTAATAGATTCGTTGACACCCGGTATTACACTGTTGATGGCTTCTGTTGTGCTATAGTTCCGAAAAATGAGTCAATAATACCGTCTCCGAGAAAGAACTGCAAGTCCTTTTATCTTCCATTCGACTTCGCGGTTACGTATCGTATATTACTAAACAACCACTAAATTCGCAATTCTTTGAAATCAAATCACAGAGTTAGACTGACAGAAGTTACATCAGATATTTGATTATTTCAAAAGAATGATGAATATGCCTACAAAGCAGGTGTCCCTACTGTTAAAAACTTAAAATTTCACGTCGATAATTTTCATATTCCAAAATAATGTAATATCTTCTCAATATTGATTCGTCCTTTCTTTTGTCACAAAAAAAATAGTGTATTATACACGGGAAAAATATTAGATTTAAGCTCACGGTTTTTTGTCTCCCTCCGCTACGCGTCGGGAGACAACACAACCTGGAGATAAAATCTACTTCTTTTTTCCCTTGTATAATAAATAACTATTTTTCTGTGACGGGAAAAAAGTTTGGCATTTCATCTCTGTTGGCAGGTTATAAAATGTCACTTTTCATAAATTACTTTTTTCCCGTGGGAAAAAAGTGAGTACTTCTTTCCCGGATATATATCACATATATATACTCTGTTAATGGCTTTTGTTGTGCTATAGTTCCGAAAAATAAGTCAATAATACCGTCTCCGAGAAAGAACTGCAAGTCCTTTTATCTTTCATTCGACTTCGCGGTTTCGTATATTACTAAACAACTACTGAATTCGCAATTTTTTAAAATCAAATCACAGAATTGAACTGACAGAAGTGACATCAGATATTTGATTACTTCAAAAGAATGATAAAGATGTCTATAAAACGCAGGTGTACCTACTGTTAAAAACTTGAAATTTCACGTCGATAATTTTCAGATTTCGAAATAATGTAATATCTTCCCAATATTTATTCGTCCTTCCTTCTGTCACAGAAAAAAATAGTGTATTATACACGGGAAAAATATTAGATTTTAGCTCACGGTTTTTTGTCTCCCTCCGCTACGCGTCGGGAGACAACACAACCTGGAGCTAAAATCTACTACTTTTTTCCCTTGTATAATAAATAACTATTTGCATCATACAGATTTTTTTTATTTATACTAATTTTTTTCTTAAAATACAGTGTGACCCACTTCTAATGGAAACACCCCTGTATCTCAAGTAATCGTTGGGTTAGGATCCTTAAATTTGCTGGAGCGAGAGATATACCAAAAATGCACTCTATGACCAAGTGGGGTCATCTTCAGTGATATACACTGCTCGCCAACAGCCATGGAACCACCCCAATTTTCGGAAAATGATATTAGGAGTCAAAATAGGTTGAAAATCATTTCGGATTCGGAATTAGGGCGCCCAATTCACTAACTATTTATAGTTTTCCTAGAAAATTTTCAGTTCAGAAAAATTTTGTCTCACTTCTCATGGAAGCACCCCCGTATCTCACGTTATTATTGAGGTAGGGTTCTGAAATTTGCAGGAGGAAGGAAAGTCCAAAGATAAAGTCAATTACGTAAGATACGAGGGTGCTTCCGTAAAAAGGGTGACAAAATTTAATTTTTCAGAACTGAACATTTTCCACGAAAAATATGAATAGTTAGAGAATTGGGCGTCCTGATTCCGAATCCGAAGTGATTTTCAATCTATTTTGACTCCTAATATCATTTTCCGGGAATTGGGGTGGTTCCGTTGTTGGCGAGCAGTATATATCACTGAAGATGACCTCACTTGGTCATAGAGTACATTTTTGGTTTATCTCTCGCTTCAGCGAATTTCAGGATCCTTACCCAACGATTACATGAGATACAGGGGTGTTTCCATTAGAAGTGGGTCACACTGTATGAAAATAATGAATTGTAAATCACTTATTTACATTATAATTCCTTATTCGCCAAAAATATTTGTTGTCTAGATTTACAGATAGAAAATCTTCCCAGCGACATAAAAAAAAACTTGTGTTGACATGAAAATTTTCGGCAGCGTGCCGCGGCTTTCCTGTGGGATCAAGAAAATTCGTTACGTCTTTGTAACGATTTAAATCATTTGATTTAAATCGTCGCAACCCTGCCTGGAAGCGAACAGCAAACATCATACAGGGACGCGTCAACTAGATGGCAAATGTGGGCAAAAGCCAGGGGCGGCATAATGTGAGGGCGGCAATTTGGCTAATACCATGAAGCGAAGTGTTGTGTTTCTTTCAAGATAATATATTCAAATTTATTACTCATAGCAGAACGCTTTCGACTGTTAAGTCATCATCAGTGCATACCTGTAAGTAAGTACTTAATCTGCTTTTAGCTAGGGTCCCTTGATAGAAATTGACGTTAAAGTCATCTTAACAGGGTACGGACAGATTATAGCTGCATTCTTTTTTAATGATCTAGAGACTTTAGTTTTTTCTACTGGCATCCCTGACATTGCTGTCACGTCACATCCATGGGCGCTACAGAAAATCATTCAAAATTTTAATAATTGTTATGTACAGGGTATTTACTTGTTGAGGTAGACCATATGGCGAACGAGTTTTGTGATTATGATTCGATTCTATATAAAATTGAAAGGTATATCTGAGGTTTTCCGGGGTTGAAGATAATGATTGTTACGTCAAACTTGGAAAATTCAAGATGTCGGATCCAATGTATAGCAAAAGAAATTTCTACTTATGATCTGATTCTATTTCAGATTGGTATCTGGGGGTTTTCGGGGTCGAACTTCGTGGTTTTTGGTCAAAATTGGGAAATTCAAGATAGCGGATCCAATATGTCGAACGAATTTTGTAATTATGATCCGATACTATTCGAAAACTAAAATTGGTATCTGCTATAGAGCAGGAAAATGTATCTACCAAATGGTTGAAAAGAATTCTATTGCTGAAATTCATAAAAAAATTGCAGAATTCTTAAAACTGCCTGATGTCATAAATTATGCTGGGCATAGTTTCAGAAGAACCTCGGCAAGTTTACTTGCAAATTCTGGAGGAGACATTCTTGCTTGGAACATTACTTTATATAATTATTAGTCTACAACAAATTGAAATCAAGTAGGATGCAAGAGTGAAAATAACGTGCCAATACTGTATACCTACTTCTTTGTTACTTTCATCGATAAATCATTTGAAAATGACTTTTTATTTAAGGGAGACGGAAAAATCATGGTTTATTCTATTCTTTATTTTCCTGCACATTTTACGTATTTCTTTCCATCAGCCTATTTTTCGTCCTAGACGAAGTTTTATATATAGTGTGATATATTAGTCACTTCATAAATTCTTCTCCGAGTTGGATTTACGAAAATATATTTAGCACACATGACATGAGTACAGTAGTATTTAAGATACCACATCGAGATTTTCACCATTTCTCAATCATAAGGCTCAGCTCATTCAGCTCATAGATAAACAACTGCTCAGCTTGAAATCAGAAATTATTCAGTCAATTCAGTCAACCCTGGTATACAGTCTAAGAACAGTCTCTTTTGGTGAAATATATAAAGCTTTTAGTACAATTCATATGTTCCCTACCTTGAAAGATTATGCTGGAGTAGTAAACTCTAAAACTAGAGGATTATTCGTCTATATATCTTGGTATAGTTGAATCAGGAATTCCATATGGAAATTACGTATGATACGCCAATGACCTCAATATGACCTAAAAAATCTAGTGTTTATCCCCAGAATTGAATAAGGATGAAACTATATAACTGTTTCACAAACACTTTAGAGTGAGAGGAGACGAGGATCTGTCCGTACCCTGTTAAGATGACAAATACGTCAGTTTGCATCAAGGGACCCTACTTTTAGCTATTGGAAAATATTGGAAAATTTGAAAAAAATTTAAAAAAATTTTTTTTTTGGAAAATTTAATGAACATTTTTTTTTGAAAAGTTAAATTGAATTTGTGACTTGTTACTTGTTAATCAACTCTTGATTTTGAAAAAAGACATCATCATGAAATCGGAAATTGGACATGGTTAATTACGAATTTGGAAATTGAAAAAAGTGAGGTTACTTACTCTTCAGGTTAACAAGGAAATTTGTCTATAAAAATATCTCTGGTCCGGTTTAAAAATATCGACATTATGGTTAAATACGGTACAAACATATTGAAATGTGTTTCCCAAAAGGGGGTAAAATACTCAAAGAGATGGTCTTATCTGAGCTTTGTGAAGAGTCAACAGACGCTGCGGTGTGAAGTACCTACTTCTTGGCGCGAAAGAAAAATCTCACCTCCTGTGAAACTGCTTCAGCGATATTTCCGACATACTCGTGCCAAGACAAACTGTCAATTTGTAGGGAGGAATGAAATGAATGTGGAGTGATTATTATTAATGTGAAGTTGTCCACGAATTTCTGGCCACGCTTTATGACGTAGAGACTATCGATATCGGGATGGAGGAAAAATAGCGCGCGACGTTGCCAAATATTCCCAGTCACGGTTCAACATCTTTTTCATCAATATATTTGTCAATATGTAATGTAAAAATGGTGGAAATATATTTTTGTTCTTTGAAACAGCGGTGAGTGCCTTAATGAAAATGTCAGCACGGTGTTTTCATCGAGGCACTCACCGCTGTTTCAAAGAACAAAAATATATTTCCACCAACTTTTATTTTTTTCTCGCCATGTACGATTTGTCAAGATTCAAATTTTGATCACCTCGTATGAGAAAGACATGAAAAACACGATGAGTGCCTTGATGAAAATGCCAGCACGCATTTTCATTAAGGCAATCACCGTCGTTTCAAAGAAAAAATACATATTTTCTCCTTTTTTTTTCTCGCCCTGTACGTACGTACGTACGATTTGCCGAGCATCAAATTCTGATCACCTCGTATAAGAATCTCATGAAAAACACCGTGCTGACATTTTCATCGAGGCACTCACCGCCGTTTTAACACGTTAAAGACCGGCGTCAAAATGATGCATGGAGTCCCCAGGACCGGCATTTTTTTTCAATATATATCTGTTGATATCGATCTAATTTTTCATTTGCCAATGATAATTTGAAAAAAATATATTTTTTTTGTCTCATTTTGACATTTTTATGTGAGACACTACATTGACCTCACGGTGTCCCAAGAGTCAAATTCAATTCTTAGGACCGCGTGCGGTCAACGCGATGTCTCAGGCAGGATTTTTCTTGTCTGAACCTCCGTCGGCCACTTGTTTACTCAGTTTTAGTATGTGTTTGACTGTGAGCACGTAAGCACGCAGTATGGGTTCTTACGAACGAGAAGAAAAGAGGCTAGAAAAGCTCTGGCAAGAAATTTTGTCAGATGAAGAAGATCCATTTCATGATGACCATTCGTCTGATGAATATCAACCAAGTTTCAATGTTCAGTGTGCCTGAAAAACTATTGTTTGCCTTGTTTTTTTGCCTGGCACAGAGCCCAGAAGATATAATCGTAGTTTCACAAATATGATTTTTTCGTATACATCTATTATATTTCATTTTTGTATATTTTATTTTTTAGTCATTTGCTTCTTGTTCCAATGTTGCATGATTCAATAACGAAACAAACATATTCAACATGTTTTTGTAATGAAAACTTCAGGTTCAGAAAAGAGCATTTTTCAAATTGCATTATTTCAAGAATTGTGAAGCGAATCCCCAACCCGCTAATCCTAAAAAGTCCCCCGGACCGCTTATCAACTCATCCTATCCTTTTAAAACTGTGCCGTGTACTCTACGGAAGATCACAGATGTAGAAACTGAAAATATGTTGTGACACCATATTGACCTCACGTTGTCCTGGCGGCACAAATACCCGTGACACCGCTTAGATCTCACCCGGTCGTTAACGTGTTAAGGAAAAAAATATATTTCCACCATTTTTCATTTTTTTCTCGCCCTGTACGATTTGTCAAGCACAAATTTGATCATTTTTCAAAATACGGAGAGAAGTGAATTATTTTTTTAGACCGCCCCTACCAGTTGTTCAATTTCTTATTATCAATTAATTAGAAGATATAATTGCCTGGCAATAGGTTCAAGTGGAAAAATCAGGAAGGAACAATGTCTATTGACAAATATATTGATGAAAAAGATGTTAAACTGTGGCTGGGAATATTTGGCAACGTCGCGCGCTATTTTTCCTCCATCCTGATATCGATAGTCTCTACGTCATAAAGCGTGGCCAGAAATTCGTGAACAACTTCACATTAATGTGATTATTTTATGAATAAAATTGTGTTTTTTATTTTTTTGTTGCTTCAGTAGTAAAGTGGAATTTTGTTTCCTAAAAATGTGAGAGTTTTCTCATCATCATCCTAGAGCAACAATAATGTTGAATGTTTCTGGCTATAAATACAATATTTTGTAGAATATTATATTAACCTGCATAAATGTGACTGAGACAATAGTCAAAGCCCGTCAGAGATCATTAGGATGTATTTTTCAGAGGATGATAATAATGAGAATTATAATTATAATTTATGAAAAAGCAGGAAGGAAAGCTCAAAGTCCACAACTTTAATGATGATGTAGCTAATCAAAGGGATTATAAAAGTCCATCTTCAGCCGTATTTTGAGAGTTACTACAACCAAAGGCATGTGGATGTGAAATTATACATTTCTTTCTGGAACTCTATGGGACAATTTCGAAGAATTCATCAAACGCTACTCAGAACTCTCATCAGAACTGTTCTGTTCTTTGGAATTATTTTTTTTATCGAATGTTAGTTTTTTGAGGTTGGCACCTTAAGACAGCTGATAAATGAAAAAGTTTCGATTTGTCACTAAAACACAATGAGAATATTTTGAAGAACTCGTCGAGCGCATTCCAGAACTCCCATCAAAACAGTTCAGTTGTGGGGAATTAAGTTTTCATTGAAAATGTTAGGTTTTTGAGGTCAGCACCTTATGACAGCTGATAAATGAAAAAGTATCGATTTGTCACTAAAACACAATGAGACTATTTCGAAGAACTCGTCGAGCGCTCTTCAGAACTCCCATCAAAACAGTTCAGTTGTGGGGAATCAAGTTTTCATTGAAAATGTTAGTTTTTTGAGGTCAGCACCTTATGACAGCTGATAAATGAATAAGTATCGATTTGTCACTAAAACACAATGAGACTATTTCGAAGAACTCGTCGAGCGCTTTTCAGAACTTCCATCAAAACAGTTCAGTTGTGGGGAATTAGGTTTTCATTGAAAATGTTAGTTTTTTGAGGTCAGCACCTTATGACAGCTGATAAATGAATAAGTATCGATTTGTCACTAAAACACAATGCGACTATGTTGAAGAACTCGTCGAGCACTACTCACAAATACTAAAGTCCATAATAAAATTTCTAAATTACTTACACATAATAACCACTCAAAAATACATCTAAAATCACCCATTTCTCATAAACTATCAATCTTCCTCCTGAACATACATTTTTATTTTCTTTTTAAATTTGTTAAAGTTAGGAATATCTCTAATGTGCTGTGGCAGACTGTTGAATGTTTTTATACATTTGTTCAGTGGGCTGTTTAAAGCTATGCTTGTTCTTGCATTACTAATGTATAAAGTGTTTTGTCTTCTTGTTTCATAATTATGTATGTTGTTCACCATCTCTAACTGCGAATTGCATTTGAAATTATTATTAATTACTTTGTACAAAAATTTGCTTTGCTCACTCTTTAATATTTCTGCTATTTGAAGAAAACCAGTTTCTGTATAAACTACATCTGTTGACGTTCTGAAACTGAAATTGAATAAAACTTTCACTACCTTATTTTGAATCCTCTGTGTTTTATTCATCAATGTTATTCCACAAGTTCCCCAGACTGGTATTAGGTAGCTGAATATTGGTAAGAAATAGGCGTTATAAATTTGTTTCAATATCTTATTATTTAGGTAATCCCTACATCGGTAGAGTGCCCCAATCATTGGTACCACTTTTTTTTCTATATGCTGAACATGTACACTCCAGTTTATGTTTTCATCCAAGAATAATCCCAAATATTTTGTGCTGTTTACTCTATTTATGATTTCGTCTCCTATTCTTATTTGTATATCAACTGAGCTCATATTTTTCTGCCTGAATAGCATATAAGTAGTTTTTTTCAAATTCATTTGTAGTTTATTTTTTATTAACCATCCATGGTATTTCTCTAAATCATTGTTTACCCTTATTTCAAGTTCTCTGAGATCTGTACTTGTATATACCAGAATTGTATCATCCGCAAAAGTGAAGTATTTTGCGTTTAGCTGTGCTTTTTCTAGACTTCTCACAAGTAGTGTATATAAGAAGGGACCCAAAACCGATCCTTGAGACACTCCATAATTAGTTTCTTGAGTCTCACTGCATATGTTTCCTAGGCTAACATATTGTTTTCTATTTAGTAAATACGTTGTAAGTAAAGTTAGCAGATTACCTCTGATACCCATGTTTTCCATTTTTTTCAAAAGAATTTCATGATTGACTACATCAAATGCTTTCCGCAAATCTATGAAAACTGTCAGCACAAAATATTTTTCATCAAGCTTGGATGAAATGTAATTCACAAAATCTGTCGTAGCACTGAGGGTGCCACTGTTTTCTTGGAACCCATATTGGTACATATCAAATTTTACCTCAATATCAATAAATGTTATGATGCGTTTTTTAATTATTTTCTCAATTAGTTTTGATAAACATGATACCATTGTGATAGGCCTATAGTTGTCAATTACTGTGCTTGAACCTGATTTATGTAATGGAATAACTTTACCAATTTTGAGTATTTCCGGATAGATACCTTGATGAAAGATTTCATTGATTAAGGATACTAATATCGGCATTATGGTCGTTTTTAATGTCAGTATGTCTCTTGTATTGATTTGATCATGTCCTGGCGCTGCATTTTTATTCAATTCATTCAGTGTCTCCATTACTTCCGTCTCCTTAGTGTCACATAATATTATAGAGTTATTATTCCACACCTCCTCAAAGTTTGTTATATCGTAGTTGTTAATGTTAACTATGTTGTTTGCTATACTTTTTCCTATATTTACAAAGTAATTATTGAATGTATTTGCTATGGCTTTCGTATCACAAATTTTTTCCTCATCCTGTTCAATATATTCTATTTCATTCTTTACTAATTTTCCCTTAACCATCTCATTGATTAGTTTCCATTGTTTTTTATTATCTCTTCCTGTTTTTTCCCATCGTTTTGCAAAGTATTCTTTTTTGAGCATCTTCCTTTGATTATTTACAATATTTTTTTGCAATCTGAATTGCCCTTGAATTATTTCATCAAATGGGTTATTTATTTTTCACTCAGAAGTCTCATCAGAAATCTTCTGTTATTTTGAAATAATTTTTTATCTATTTCAAGAAAAAAACCTTGCAAAAATCAATTCCTGACCTCAAAGTTGGAATTTGAATTATATAGATAAGAGGGTGAAAGAGGGGTGGAATGGATGCTACAATTTCAGACAACTATCTGATCCAGTTCAGAAAGTTATTTGACACCTGTTTCAAGAAAAAATATTGAAAAAATCAATTCCTGACCTCTTGAGTTGGAATTTGAATTATATTGATAAGAGGGTGAAAGGGGTGGAATGGATGCTACAACATCAGACAAATTTCTGATCATGTTCAGGAAGCTATTTGACATTTGTTTCAGGAAAAAAATATTGCAAAAATCAATACCTGACCTCTAAGTTGGAATTAGAATAATATTCATAAGAGGGTGGAGGGGTGGAATGAATGCTAAGAAATTAGACCCCAATAAACTTAGCAGAACCACTTCAATATTTCGGAAATGCAATAGTACTATAATGTGTTACTGATTAAGTACTAATTCATCATCATATTCGCAAATTTATTACTCTTCATTAAACAGAAAAAACCAACGGCTCTGCTAGCTTTATGTCAACCTAGCAGGACCATAGCTGAAAATTTAATATTTTGAAAATTTTAAATATACCATAATTTATAACTATTTTATTACTAACATAACTATAATAACGAATTTTTTACTCATCATTTCAAGGAAAAAAATGACGATTTGTCTATCTCGATCTCAACCTAGCAGAACCAAAACTCAAATCACATGTTTTTTGAAATTTTGTTGTATCATCGATAAGTTACCAATTTATTACTGATTTATTACCACATTCGCAAATTTCTAACACTTCATTTAACAAGGAAAACCAACGGCTCTGCTAGCTTTCTGTCAACCTAGCAGAGCCATAGGTAAACAATTATTATTTTGAAAACTTCAAATATACCATAATTTATTACTATTTTATTACTAACTTATAACTATACATACGAATTTTTTACTAATCATTTCATGAAAAAAAAAAAACGCCGATTTGTCTATCTCGATCACAACCTAGCAGAACCAAAACTCAAATGTTTTTTTTTTAATTTTATTGAATTATCAATAAGTTACTAATTTAATACTAATTTATTACCACATTCGCAAAATTCTAACACTTTATTCAATAGGCAAAATCAACGGCTCTGCTATCTTTATGTCATCCTAGCAGAACCATAGCTAAAAATTCATCATTTTGTAAACTTTTAATATACCATAGTTTTTTACCATTTTATTACTAACGTAATTACAACAAACATGTGATTTGAGTTTTGGTTCTGCTAGGTTGAGATCCAGATAGACAAATCGTCGTTTTTTTCCTTGAAATGATGAGTAAAAAATTCGTGATTATAGTTATAAGTTAGTAATAAAATAGTTATAAATTATGGTATATTTAAAATTTTTAAAATATTAAATTTTCAGCTATGGTTGACATAAAGCTAGCAGAGCCGTTGGTTTTTTTCTGTTTAATGAAGAGTAATATATTTGCGAATATGATAATAAATTAGTACTAAATTAGTAACAAATTATAATACTATTGCAAATCCGAAATATTGAAGTGGTTCTGCTAAGTTTATTGGGGTAGAAATTAGACAACTATCTGATCTTGTTAAGTGATGTGTTTTCTATTTATTATAGCAGAATAAATCTTGAAATTCCTAATATTTTCTTTTCTAATTCGATTTGATCAAGTTTTATTGATATTGTCTCTCTGTGGCCTGCTCCAGTTGATATCATTCCTTGCTGGATGATGCTGCTTTCACACTGGCAAGAAATATGATTTTTTGGTGAGTATTTCATATTTACTGAAGAATCATACCAGCTGACAGCCATTTGATTTTTGATGTCAAATGAATGTCAAATATCAACAGATTTTGAAAGGACATGAACTTTTAGACAAATTGCTTTTGAATAATGTTATACTAATTATTTTAATACCTATTTATATATCAAGGGAGGAAAGATATCCATTTCCTACAGCATGTGAAGTTTGATGCTCATATATGATTTTATCAACAAACGCATTTTTTTATAATAGTAATGATAATAATAATATGCTTTATTGTCTGAAGAAGAATCTTGTTGACAAAGCTAAGTCAGATAATATTGTAAAAAAAGGTTAAAATATGAGGACATAAAAATACCAGACAATATAGTCAAAATAAATACCAGATTAAAATACTAAAATATCACAACTCAAACGTATCACTATAATATTCTAGCAAACTGTAATAGGGTCTATCAGAGAGGAACTTTTTGACTTTCTTCCTGAATTGACAGGCATTAAGACTTAGTGGTTGTACATTTGCCCACCATTATAGTACATGGAATCTTTAATAAACTCTCTTGTGGGAAGAGGAAGTTTCAAACTGAAATTTCTGTTGCAAGTGTTATGATGGATGGGAGTTGTAGTGAATTTTAACTTGTGTTTATTCATCTCCTGTGAAACTAGCCACATCCACAAATATAAACTAAGAAAAATGTATATATTTGAAAAAAAATTACAGAAATCCAGTAGGATGAACATTTTGTGGTTGGAGCTGAACGAAATTGATAGCCCTCATCAGAATACGCCTTCAGAGAGTGTGCAAATATTTTCTCAGGCTGTAGGAGGGATGCTACTAGGGGTGAAAATCAGAACAAAAATAACTTTCTTTACATGACGATGTAAAGGTTTCTAACTAGTAGAAATTGATTGCAATGGTCGGAATACACCTTGAGTACCCAATAAAATATTTTGCCAGGCCCTAGGAGGGATGCTAAAAGTGGTAAATATCAGAAAAAAATCATATTGCCTTCAAATGATGATGTTAAGGTTTTTAACTAGCTGAAATCAATTGCTCTGGTGGAAATACACCTAGAATACCTATTTAAATATTCTGCAAGGCCATAGGAGGGATGCTACAAGGGGTGAATATCATGAAATATATAGTTCATAACTTCTTTTAATGATGATGTTGAGATTTCTGACTAGCAGAAATCTAGTGCCCTGGTTGAAATACACCTAGAGTACCTCTCAAATATTTTGCCAGGCTGTAGGAGAGATGCTACAAGGGGTGAGTATAAGAAAATAATTCATATCTCCTTCAAATCATGATGTTAAGGTTTCTAACTAGCAGAAATCGATTGCTCTGGTGGAAATACACCTAGAGTACTTATTTAAATATTTTGCCAGGCAGTAGGAGGGATGCTACAAGGGGTGAATATAAGAAAATAATTCATATCTCCTCTAAATGATGATATTAAGGTTTCTATATAGAAGAAATCGATTGATCTGGTGGAAATACACTTTGAGTACCTAATAAAATATTTTACCAGGCTGTAGGAGGGATGCAAAAAGGGATATCAGAAAATAAATCATATCTTCTTTGAATGATGATGTTAAGGTTTCTAACTAGCAGAAATTGATTGCTCTGGTGGAAATACACCTCAAGTACCTATTAAAATATTTTGCCAGGCCCTAGAAGAGATGCTACAACAATTCTTAAAATTCTGCTTCAATCTCAAATCCAGATCATTAGACAATTTGACACCTCTGTCATCATGAATTAATTGATTTGTATTTTGTGTAACTACATTTAAAATAATTTGATAAGAAGTACATTCGGAATATGAAGAAGCCAATGATATCATTAGAATTCAAAAAGAATATTATTGTTATTTGTTTTATAATAGTGATATACACTTGGATTGCACACATTTTATAGGTACACCAAAGGATGCATGCTGAAGCCAATTTATTTCATCTCCCAGGGGAGTTAATATTTTTTTACTGTGGGAGTAAATTGACACCCTTGTTTCCTTAAGAGGACTTGAACCCTAGTACTGAACAACAGTAAAACATGTGTTGGGGAAAATCATATTACTCGGAGATCATTCGGGTAATTCGAAATATTTTTTCACAAATGAGTTAGGAAAGGTTGAATCTAGGCATCTCTGGAAGTAGTTTTCCCATTTTTTGAGAAAAAAAACTCAAAAAAATTGCACGAATTCGACCATATTCACAATTTTTTATCTCACGAGATATACTGTTTTTCGGAAAAGTACTCCCAGAGATGCTTCAAGTATACATTTAACTATGTATAAAAAAATAATTGTCAAAATTCTTTTAAAATTACGCCGTCAATATGATTTTTGCTGAACCCCTGCAGACCCTATGGTTGGGCATTTTCGTACACTGATTCGAGCGCCCTCTCACAAATATGCATTTTTCCATCTATATTAGGACCTCTTGAATGAATCGTAATTTCATTCATAAAAATACAAAATAATATGAGAAGCTGATTGAAAAATAATAGCACGGGAGATAAATCGAAAGCAGATCTAATTTGAATTCCTAGTACACCTTTTAGATGACCTCGAGGAGAATTTATTTTGAAATTCAGTAGATATATACCATATACCTAGCTGTACCATAATACCTAGTTGTATAGTTGGATTTGTTATGTGTTAGCATCATTGCATCTTGTATTATTTTCGACTTTCGTCAATATAAATAGAAAAGAGATAATATATTTTCTTTAGGTGTTGGTCACGCACCCTAATTGGCGATAAAAAAACCGGGTAATATTCTTTGCGGGCGGCCGTCCTTTTGATGTAATAAGTAGGGCTCGGAAGTTGTCGGAAGTGATATATGATATATGTTTCATATACAGGTTTCTCGTAATTATTGTTAGTCAAAACATGAAGAAAGACAATCAGTTCAGTTTACTTTTCTATTTCGAAAGGGTTGCTTGTGCCATTGTGAGTGTGAAAATTTCGTTTAGACCATTTTATTTTGTGATTTGACTATTTTAGTATTTATTTCTTGTGATAACATTATGTCGGACTATAGAACTGGGAATAAATTTGAGGAAATATGTAAAAAAAAGCCTAATTCCTCGAGAGCCAATATAATCAATTCAATTGTTTTTCCGAGAAAGATATTTGCAAAATCAATTCAACATGGCATAGAAAATGAAAAGAACGCTTTGGAAAAATTGAAGGATATTCTGGGGATGGAAATTCAACAATGTGGTTTGTTTGATGGCATCGTTGAAGTAGGGCAAAGCAAGGCGATTGTGGAGGTGAAATGCTCATATTCTGCTAGAAATATGACACCTGAGGAGGGAATAGAAAATGGACTGATAACTTTCTGGAGAAAAAATGGAGCTGTCAATAAAAATCATAATTGGTATTATAAAATTCAAGGGCAGCTTCATATAACTGGACTTCTGTTGTGTTATTTCGCGATGTGGACATTCAATGGCATCAAGATTGAAAAAGTTGTCAAAGATGATGAATTTTGGAAAACCAAAATGGAGAAAAAATTGGTGGAGTTCTATAAAAATAATTTGCTACCCGAAATTGTGGACAGCAGGTATTTACGTAAAATGGAAATTAGAAAATGAAAATATCACAATTGCGATGTCAAAGAATACAAAGCCGCAAAAATCAATGTAACATATACAGGATTCCATTAAAATGAGTACATTAAATTTAAACCGTGAGAAGGCTCAAGGTATACTATTGAATGGCACCATTGAAACAGACCCCCTTTTCCGCCCAAAATTCTACTCATCGAGAGCTAGTCGCTCATTCTGATGTCAGTGTCATCAAATTTTGATGTGGACGACGAATCATTAAAATTTTAATATCCCTAAAGTGGCGAACTCAATTTTTTTTCGATTTTTTGTTCAATTTTCGAGATAAAAAATCTTGTTAATTTGAAAACTAAAGAAAAATCGAAAATTTTTTGAATTTTTCCTTAGACCAAAGCATATTGCTGTGTTCAATATTTGCATTTATTTCGATAACACCCTGTATATATAGTATTGATTTATATTTTGTTAGATTTAGTTTATTGTTGTTGAAAATTAAACGATAACATACGTTAGTTACCTTAGTTTTTTTACTTTAGGCTTAAACAAACGCACCAGCCGGTACTTATATAAGAGTCGTAGAAAAAGTATAGTAGGTACGTATTGCGTAACATACTTTTTACCCTTGATACGTAGTAAACCATTTTTCGCTATTTTTCATTTCTGTAAACTTTTTTATTTAGATCATGAATTTGTTCCATATCAATATCATGCCGCATGTATAATAGGTATACCTACCTACCTAAAAATATCTAGACCCTAAAATCGGTATCACAGAGCAGGCAGCAGGAAGGTAGCAAAAAATATGAGTGACGGTCTGTTTTGTCGTGCCGCCGAAGGTCAAATTTACGCTCGCTGGCTCGTGGAGTAAGAAGCGCTCGAGGCTCTGCCGAAGCTCCGCCTCCATCGTTCGGAATTCTTACCTCACCCTTTACGCCGCAAATTTACTTTGACCTTTTTCAAAGGGTTCAAGTCATCTTAAATGAGGAAGCAAACATCTACTTTCGATTCAATGAGTAGATAAATATTGTTCTTCCTTCTTCAATCTTTTTTTCCACTTTAAAGGCTGAAACTAGTTGCGTGATATGCATTTTCAGACAAAATTTATGTTTTCTTATTCACCTATCCATAGTGGAAGTGAATTTCTGCATATTTGACATGTCCTTGATAATTAAATGGGAGATGGCAGAAGCAGAATGATGAATGGCCCTCCCCATCAGATGGTATGATTGTTCACCAAATAGTAAACATGGAAAAATCAAAAGAAAATCATATTTCTAGTCAATTTTTCATATTGAAAATGTACCATTAAAGAACATCATGATAAATAAATTGTCCAATGTCCAAAAAAAGGGCAAATAGTTCTAGCACAAGTGAAAAAAAAAGGTGCAATTAAGAACTCTTCCAAAAACAAACATGATAAGTGCCAATTACCAAAAGTTAAAATTTAACCTAATGAATCCAAGATTAAATAAGTATGAATTATTTCTAGTAGAGAATGTACTTATTGTGAAAAACCCTAAACTGTAACAAAGGCTGATAAATTATACATATTTATAATTCTCCTTATAATTTATATAATTGGCTTTTTTATTCAACTCAGAAAGACTTTGGTCAATGGCCTTTTGGGGTATATCTATATTAAAGATTTTCTCTCTTCTCTCTATTCAACTCAATATGAATACTCAATATGAAAATTTGACCTAATAAATCTGAAATTAAATAAGTATGAATATTTCTAGTGGAGAATAAACTTATTGTGAAAAAACCTAAACTGGCTGAAAAATTATCCATATTTATAATTCATATAATTATTTAACTCCATATGAATGCTGGAATTTATTAAAAACCCAAAACTTACATAAGTAAACACTTTCAATTACAGTTGATAATGATAATATTCTATTACATTGTATGATCATTAATCAATTTTTATTTGGAACCACTAATCCATAATCCTGAATTGGAACATCCCAATTTTTCCAATATAAATATTTTATTGTGCTTTATTGTTATTTCTAATGCTGGGTTTATAGATTCAACTAAACTAAGAAATCAACTAACAACTATGAACTTGAAGAGTAGAATACAGGGAAATATATATGAAGGTTTATACATTTACATCTGTAATTTAAATTAAGAATTACAAAGTTGCCAAACTTTTAACAACTGAATTAGGAAATTATGTAGACAGAACATACAAGATTGGATTTGTTATTGTTCAAGTGAAGTTTGCCGAGATTTAATTGAAATATTTTTTATGGATTCATGAATTGTGTAGACCAAAACCACTATCTAACATCATTTGATCTTTAATCAAAAGACATTTCACATTTAATTCTCAGCTAATATCCCTCATGATTATCAATTGTTGATTGTTAATTGTTCATTTCTAATTGTTAGTTTAATTGAATCTATAAACACAGCATCATAGATATGCATAATCAGGTAGGTACTCACCACAAATTTTCAGAGGCGCTTCTAACTCAAGTAGAATTGGCTGGCTAAGAAAGATTTCTCTGGACTTTAGACAAAGTCCTCTGATTTCATTTTCAGATAGTTGTACGTTTTTTCCTGGTCGAGCTCCCCGCACTGAAAATATAA
Source organism: Phaedon cochleariae (assembly GCA_918026855.4). Lineage (NCBI taxonomy): Eukaryota > Metazoa > Arthropoda > Insecta > Coleoptera > Chrysomelidae > Phaedon > Phaedon cochleariae. The sequence goes on along the minus strand of OU896717.1, from coordinate 5,230,960 downwards.
TTAACTCACTTTCGATTTTGACATTTAACAAGGCGTTTACCGAAGCGCCATTATTTTTTTGTCAACATTATCTTGACCTTCACAAATTACCTTCTAATAGACGAGCTATTATACTATCAATGTTCAATTTGTCTGCTTCCGCCATTAGAATAACTCTTGCAGATCACTGAAGTTCGGTTTTGTAATGTGAAAATTAAAAGATGGCTCGGATTAGGAAGGATTTTTGAAGAGCCTTTAATAAAAACAACAAACACTAGCAAAAGGAGCTATCTCAGCTGTCAGAGTCAAAGTTGTCAGATCCTGACAGGACAATGACAGTTGACAGCCAATGTCACAATATTATGAGTTGCGTTTTATTTGTTCCATTCTTGTAGCGGTGGTGAGAACAGAATGACGTTTACAAATAAAACGAGAAAACTCATAACCTTGCTGAGAGAATCTACATAGATCCAAATAATTTCAAAATCATAATACTAGAGTTAGGAATCTAGAAAATGGATCAACTAATATTTGGAGCAGTGATTGTGGTGATTGAAGAAACTTCTCTGAGATCGACAGAGTTTATTTTATCTGGGAATGAACATATGAAACCTGTCTTTCTTGAAAGAATCATGAACTAGTGAAACTCATGCTGAAAATGTCTTCTAAATGTCTTTTACTTTCAGAAAGGTTCGTTTTTCGTCAATATGATTTGATTTTTTGACACCTGTCAACAGTCATTCCACATCATTCCTTGTAGTGAGACCGACTGGAAATCGTATCTAAAATAAAATTGACCAAATATAATGATCATAATAAATGGACAGTTGCGTTTTGGTTGCATGATCGTTGGCTCCGGCCTCTCCGGTGGCTCAACAAAAATCATCTCAAAATATTCTCAACAGTATTGTCATTGATTGATGATTTTTCTTATTCAACTCCGATTGTACTTGTCTCATTCCATTCAACTTTTCAAAGTACAATTTATAAAGCCACGATTTTCAGAAAGTTATTTTCATATATTGGTGTTCTTGTTGGTGTTCTTCCATTTTTTGATTTAAAAAGTGAGTAGTAGGTATCTCAAAAATAGTTTGCATAATTATAAATGTGTTTACTTCTGAAAATGATATACTTTGAAAATAATGATACAATGTCACTTGTCAATTACTATAACCGCCAGTCACCATGATCACAGATGCGGGAACTAAAACAGAATAGAATAGAATAGAATACCTTTATTCATCCAAGAAGATCATACAATTATGATATAGGACAAGTCTTTAGAGTTTTTAACAATTTTTATTATCACCTTAACTAATGACCATTCATCCATCCTCATATGTTCATACTTGCGCTCATCACCATTCACACAAATCATCTACCTATACTAAACAGAGTACTGAAGGTACTCTTCAACGGAATAAAAGGCATTCTCTAGCAATAATGATCTGATAGCAGACATAAACTTTTTCAAACTAGTCATGTTTTTTATTCCATTGCTCAATTTGTTATATAAGACTGAGCCCATATAATATGGATTTGATTTGTACAATTCTAATCTATGGATATCATAAACAGACCTTGCTAAAACAGTTCCCGTTCGGGAGGCGGCACTTAATGCATTTTGACCAATGACAATTCATTTTCAATTATTTCTGACTTGATATTCGGAAGATTCTGTCGTAGGAATGGCATCTTGATTCAAATATTTGTGATTTTTTGGAGGTGTGTTATTCAAGAACCGTACTTCCGCACTTGTTTGGGAACATTTTGCATTGAAATGTTTTGAAGAAATACGTGCTGTAATACGAATGTGATGATAATATAATAAGTGAATACTTTGGAATGAGAATATAAGGAATGAAAGGTAGGTACCATAATTTGATTTTATATTCTGTCGGCAGCAAGCTCCCATCGTTTCATTAGGTCTCCATTCTTGGAAGAGCAGAAAAATTCAATATCTGTGCCTTTTGTATGTTAGTTGGAATTTCCATAACCAGAAACGAAACAATAAGTGGGCATTTCGAAATTATTTCATTCAATTTTAGTACTTATGTAATAGGTATCGGAAGTTCGAGACATCAATCACGAAAACAAATAATAACAATGATAGTTATATCCCAGCTGACGTCATGCGCAGAACAAGACGAGTTTGAGCTTTCTGTTGAGCACACCATCTTCTCCTTCCACTATGGTCGGGCCGTACCAGAAAATGTGAGAAAAAAAAAAACGATTTGATTATTCTTAGTAACTTTTCTCCATATTCATCATGTTGTATGCTACTTATACACCTATTAGGTCACTATTATTTGAATTGCATGCACTCTTTTGGGTAAGTCATTCAAATATACACCGAGAATCACGAACTAATTCAGGCCTTACGACTTCTGGTTATCTCATCGTCAAAACACCACTTTACGTTGAAACGTTTGCTTAGCTCATTACACTACTGCAGTCGGCTGGCCGATCGGAGGTTTCTAATCTCTCGACAATAATCTCTTGGCGTATCGCCTGGTTCAAGTTGAAATTGGAATGCGAGTATTTCACGTCATACACTGGTATGGCCGAGCTTGAATGGCCAAACGTAGCGGCCGCATAGTGTGCTGTGCCCCGTATATCGACCCCGTATTCGCGATAGAAAATAGCACGGCGTCCTGGTAACAACTTGAACACTTCTGAGCGGTTTGTTTTGATGATATGACCAATAAGCATTGACAAAAAACAACTGTGAACCAATCAAAACGAAGTAAACAGGCCGCTTTGACAGCTTTCATCAACTCCGATAGGTGGCGTAAGCTTCTTTTCTATCGCGAATATCGACCTTATCGAACTCTTAATATATGGATTGTCCTATTTTCGTATATGGAGCACAAATATCAGCAGTCTCGAAAGCCAAGTATTGACACATCGTAAAAAAGCTCTGGTGATGAAAATGTATGTAACTTCTAGAAATATTATCTATTTTCAAAGGCGCATAGATCGGTAGGTATAATTATGTCTTCACCGCGAGAAACATTTAAGGGACACTTGACGATACACGGAGGACGGAGGTACGGTTGGCCGACCAGGAAAGACTGAGGTGGCTTGTTATTAGTCTTTGTGCTGCATTTTTCGCGTTAGGTGTTTTGATTGTTGAAGTGGTTGGAAATTGTTGATTTGGGCTTCAGATTCAGCAGAAAATATAAAAATAGCCATGGGAGGTGTTCCCCGAGGCATATTATATAACCTCCAGAAATTTAAGAAGAACCCCAATTCCTACCTAATTTTCCTTTGATTCTCACGATGTTCTCTGAACATTACAGGATATTCCTTTTCGTGGGAACCAGAACATAAAAAAAAGATCACAAAAAAAAGTTGACGAACTTAAGCAACATCTACCCTGGCCGACCCAATTTGATAACCACATATACCGTTAGTTCGATTGCAAATGACTGTTTAGCACTACTTTTTCTGCATACTACGTTGACGATTCTTTTTGTCAGTACTTCAAGTGCTAGATTCAGTACTAGTCGAAGAAGTTGAGTACTAAAGTACTAGGCTCCAGTACATTTTCCAAGTATGATCTTTAATCTTTACTAAATTTTTTCGGCCCGACAAAGCAATCCTGTTTCCTAATTAGACGGTTTTTTTTAAAGTGCCTAAAACTTTCGATCCATTTCCATCACGTGATATATGTTATTTGTTTTTTTAATGATTATTTTGTGCAATAAAATTGTGACGGCTGAGTTTGATCCGTTTGGTCAGAGAGTTTATATATTTTGGTCAACTTATAGCATGACATCAGTCCATTGTGATCATTTGTGTGGTGATTTAGTCTTTCAAGGATGTTTTTTCTTTTTCTAGGGACCCTCCTAAGGGTCTCGGTAAAATGATTATTCTGGTTTTCCACAGCGAATAATGCGCATGCGTAGCGCCTTATGAGGTTCGGGAATGGTTCGAAAATTCTAGGCTCTCGTGGTTTTGCCCATGTTTGACGCTTGTATTTTCACCGGTGTGGATTTGGCAGACCAAGCCAGCGGATGAAATTTCCGAAGTTACCCGAGAGACCAGTGGCGTACCAAATATTTTTTAGGGAGTGAATTTGTCAGACCGTCAACAGCTAAATTTTTTAAGAAACTCAAATGAACAGATAGGCTGACATCTGAAATATTTTTTTGTCTGTGAAATTATTCGAATTGATTCCTATTCGCATAACAATTAATACAGTTATAATGAAATAAACATATAAATACCCAGCAAATATACAAGTATCTACTTGATTTTTTCTCCTTCACAAAAGTATGTGGTGTAACACCATGCATTGACGAAGAAAAAAATTCCCTATAAAGAATATGATTTCTACCAGGAATAATTTCAACCTCTGCCTGCTTCGAAGCACCACCCTCAAATTCAAAATCCATTTCTGAAGCTCAGCACAGGACTTCCGCGATCAAGAATGATAGGAAAGCTTTATTTTCATCCAAATAATGATACCTACCAGTAATAATAATTACTACCTCTGCCAGCTGAGTATTTTGTTTGGATGCACCAACCATATACCGGTGTCCCATTAAGGCTATCGACCGGCTTCATCTCAGTTTTAGGAAAAAAACTATCTCGTGTAAAGCAGTCAAGAAAAATTCAACCAAAATATTCTTGAGCTCATAAAATGACCGCTAGGTGGCGTAATACAAATTTAAAATTTGAAAACTCCTTTTTCTTGAAAAAGTCGAATGCAAACGTAGATATTTCTTGATGTATTCTGCATCTCCTAGTCAATACCTGAAACTTTTGTATGACACTTTTTGTTCTAACTCTTCAAACAACGACAACAAAAACAAAACAGAAACGGTATACAAAAATTACCATAACTTCGGTTTGTCTCATCCGATTTGAATGAACTTTTGATCGTTTGATAGGTAATTTAAGGTAGAATAAGAATACGATTTTGAATATTCTGGCAAATTCCTCAACAATCCACCAGATGTCGTAATTGTTACCAATTATTGATGATTCACTAAAAATTTTGAATGTAATGACATATTTTTTGATTAAGTGCCATATACTGCAATAGATTTGAAGAAGAATGCCGCAAACCACTACTCTCTAGTGTTTTTTGAACAGAAGTTATGAATAAAAATGTGTTTGTAAGATTACGAGCATAATGAATGAATATTTTCAAAATATCAAGAAGGCTATGAATACAGAATAATTGTCAATTTCAAGAATGTCAAAATGATACTTTTTTGTGTCGAACTCGTCATACACAGAATCGTTCGATGAAATCCTAATGTACTTGTAGCTTGAATTGTAAATAACAATCATAACATGGCGAGCATGCTGAAACCAAATATTCCAATGTTGAGCCTAACAAAACACGAGTGCAAACCGGTGGTCAGATATTTTTGAAATAATTTTAAAATTGAAATGTGACAATAAGATTACTGACCTGAGGAAATTTGAATCTAATTATAAAATTTCACTCATAAAGTTTTAACATGTTGTTTTTTTATTACAATCTTATAAATAAAAAGGAAAAACAAATTAAAGACTTTAGATACAAAACAAATAACTTGGTACCTACCTACTGCTAAAGGCTATAAGTTTTTTTCTGAGATGTTCGAAATGGCCGCCATTATTTTCAATACACATATCAAATCTTGGTCGGGTCGATGCTACAGGAGTTTCTATCGCGGCTACAGAAATTGACTGTATTGCATTTTGTATGCGCAAAATCATGTCTTTCCGCGTTGTTGGTCTAGTCGTATAAACTAGAGTGACTATATAAATGAACTACATCTTCCCCGTAAGTAAAAGTCTAAGACAGTTGAATCGAGAGACCTAGGGGGCCAAGCAAATGGACCACCCCTTCTAATCCATCTAGCAGGAAACTGGTTATCCATTGCGAGTATAATGCGCCGGACAACCGTTATGTTGAAACCACATGTTCCTGAGGGTTTCTGAAGAAACATCTGATAAAACTGGTAAGTGGTTGATTAACATTATCTTGCGCCATTTAAATTTTCTTCGAAAATGTACGTAATAATTTTGCCATCTATAATGCCGCACCAAAAATTAACAGAGAATTTATGTTGTTGATCAATTTCAATCATCCAGTGTGGGTTATTTTCCGCCCAGTAATGGCTGTTATGCAAATTTACCTTACCGGTACTGGTAAACGTTGCCTCATCGGTCCATAAAATTCTGGACAAAAAATTTGGATTTTCTGTTAACATATTACGCATCCATTCGCAGAATTCCAGCCTTCTGTCGAAATCTAAAGCTGTCAGTGCTTGATGCAGTTGAACATGATACGGATGCATTTTGTGATCTTTTGAAATATGTACGTTGGATTGTTGATCTTGATACACCCGAATCTCTTGACATGCTTCTGATACTGGAGTGAGGATGTGCTTCAACGTAAGCAAGAACGTTAATTATCTTTTCTTCGTTTCTTGCACTTAGACGTCTATTGGTCGATGGTATTGTTTTTGTTGTCGTTGTTTAAAGAGTTAGAACAAAAAGTGAGGAGATGCAGAATACATAAAAAAATACCTACTTCTGTATTTGACTTTTTTAAGAAAAAGCATTTTCTAAATTTTCAATCTGTATTACGCCACCTAGCGGTCATTTTAGGAACTCAAAAATATTTTGGTTGATTTTTTTTTGACTGCTTTACACGAGATAGTTTTTTTTTTCTAAAACTGTGGGACAAATAGTTTCTGGGATAAAGCCGGTCGATAGGCTTAATGGGACACCCGGTAGATATAAAATTGATTGTTATTTTAACAGTTGAATTTCACTACTCTTGTCTTGTCTGCTGTCTGATTTACGAGGAGTTTCTTTTGAATATTCCGAAATTATTATTTTTGTTATTCTCTATTTTCAGTTAGTTGGTTTATAAATATATGTACTTCGTTGGTATTTATGTATACAAACCAACTAGCCATCGACCTTACGAGAGGCCCTTCAGCCCATGTATGGTCTGTGTAGGCTTTGTCACTTACTCCATACGCCACCTGGAGAGCAGCAGTGTTAATTGGAACGCGACACCGAATAGTGCGAAATCATCTCCGGCCCAAGCTGCGACAATTAGGATTCATGACTCGTTTTATAAATAAAAATGGTCTGCTCTGCCGGAGAATCGAACCTAGCAACCTTTCGGTGTTTTGATTGCTTGTCGAGCGCTCAACCGCTGCACTATTCTGCCGTCTAGATATTTTTGTATTTCATTATGGTGTGTAACGAGACTGTTCAATTCAGGGGGAAATCGGGGCGTGGTGGTCTCAGAAGTCAGAGAAACACCAGATTAGGATAGTCCGTTTTATTGGTTCCTGCCGGCCACACGGCGTTAGTTTCGTGATGTTGAGATATACTTTTTGAGCTAAAAGACAATGCAAAATTAAGATCTAGCCTAACTTGTATATAATAAGAATTCAAGCTCAGCAAGAAAATACGTTAACACAAATATCAAATCTTTAGCGCCCTGTAGGTATGAAACAGAATACATATTTACATACAGAAAAACTGCACAGGTCATTTGAGGCAAAATGATAAAATATCGTCTAAAGAAAAGCTTCACCTACCTAAAAGACAATGCAGGCACAAAGGATATCTTTCCAACGAAAAGAATCCTTCTTCAAACCAAGGGCACTTTCAATTTAGCTTGCAATTATTTTGGCTGAAGAATCAGTTAGGCATAATACAAAGCCGATTACTTTTCTCTTTGGAGTCTTGATGGTAAAAGCCTTGATATCCAATGAAAACCGAAAAAAGTGGTTATTTAATGTCCGAATAAATAAACTCGCAAAACACAGCGCAAAAACCCATCCGCGCGGCGGAGGCAGCTAATTTTTATCGCACTACGCTTCGCAAACGAAGATGATACTAAAAGGTACGACCGATAAATAAAACCCTATACTCGGCGAATCATTTTTACACGACACGACATATTAAAAAGATGGCAACGGAGGGTGTTTCGCTACAAGTGTCACGATAAAATAGGGTGGTTAGTCCATATCGATTTCTAAGGGGTAATGCTTGGCTTAATAGTTTGCGAGAGGTAATATTCAAATAGGCACTAATAGTTTAGGGGTCGCTGAAAGTATATATTCAAAGATAACAATATGTATTGAAGTATGAAACATTATAGGTAGTGATGATGAATATGAATAAACAACAATGATAAGAAATACCCAGCCAGCACAAAGAGGTCCTAAAGATATCTTGAAGAAATCCTTTTAGGAAATTGTGATGCCTTTTGTAACTTCTTTGAGAGATCGCCGAGAGTGCTATATCTAGGCCAAATGTCCGCCACCTAGGCTGAGCTCAGCGAGGTCTTGAAGATATCGCACGCAGAAATTCTCATACAATGCCCTCAGGCGCGCACTTTGAGATATACGCTTTCATCGCCACTGGCGATAACTGAAAGTGCTCGCAATCATGAGCTGTTTGAGAAATTCGCATACATTGCTTTGTGACGAGGACATTGGGAGATTCGCATCAATTGCTTCTGTCGAGGTCTTTAAGTGCTCGCGACTACGAGCTGTTTGAGATTTTCGCACGCATCGCCTTGTGAAGAGAACTTTGGGAAATTCGCATCAATTACTAATAGCGAACTCTTCAAGTGCTCGCAACTATGAATTGTTCAAGAATCCGTGCCGTGATCCGTGCACATCACCTTATAACGAGGCATTTAAGAGCGATATTTGCATCAATCGCCACATGATCGCCACTAATATGGTAAGGTGTTCAATGTTTGAGAAGTCATTGGTTATCAGCAGTCTCCTGTCGGCGAAGTCTAACTAGCGCCAGCTATATTGTTTGGGGTGGAGTTAAATTTACTGGATATTTGTTTCAGCGAAAAATATTGAGTTACCAAACTTAGAGTTAGATCAACGTAATGAGCTTTAATTATATATTATTCTATAGCAAGACATTGATCAAGTAAACTTTATCACTTGAAAAAATCTCCGAGGAGTTGGCCGGGTATCCTTCAAAAAAAAGGTCGTCCGATATCTACCTACCCACGAATTTGAGGTAGATATTTGATTCTCGATCCCACCTGAATCAAAACATTTTTGTCTTTTTCGTCAGAGCAGATAATTAATTATCATTAATTCACTGCAAAATTTGAAATAATCAGTAAGAAAATCTAGTATCTAGTATACAATTATTATTATCATAGATTAATGACTCCCATTTCATGTTGATACTGGGTGTCCCAAGTTATCGTAACGGTACCGGCAAAAACTTGCTTACTCGACAAGATGAACAAAAAATAGTAAAAATGCTTCAAATGACATCAGAGAACTTCCTTTATGACTCAAAAAAAAAGTGTATAAGATTGGACAGCCACCTGGTAGCAACTCCTCAATTTTCATTTAATGGACTCCCTGTATATTGTCATTGAAAATTGCCAATCATCCTATTTCGGGAATGAACGATAGCACATCGGTACTTTGTATTTTGTTTATTGATAACAACATTAACAATGAAATTTTTTGACCTCATTTACGTTACATCGATTGAAAATTGCCTCCTCCCATGTTCGTAAAAATGTCCCACAATGAAATTAGACTAATTATTACACTAGGTAGGTACCGTCTGCAATGATTGATGTTCTGCAGTTCAAAATGGAATATCTGTCATCAATATTTTGAAACAAAAATGCAATCCATACTTCTTATTTGTGAACTTCTTGAACACATGGGTGAAAGCAATTTGTCATTTGAGTAACGTAAAAAAGTCACAAAATGTTCATGTTTTTGTTGTTATCAAGAACAAAACACCAAGTATGTGCTATATCGTTGTATTCCAAATAGATTGACACGCAATTTTCAGAGACAATATGCTACTAGATCAGTATGTACCATCCGGGGGCTGCCAAATATATCACATTCTTCATGAGCCATTAGGAAGGTTACTTAATGCCATTTAATGCAGTTTTTTAATGCTTTTGATATCTTGACAAATAGGCGAGATATTGCCTGTAAACGATAACTTGGGACACCCAGTATTTGAATTATGAAGGCTATTGAAAAAAACAACTCAATATTTTTGTAGGAATATTCATTAATTATTCAGGTTATGTTTGTGATTACTTTAGGAGCTCGCAATGGGAAATTCTCGATCTTGTTACGTCCAGGATATCCTTGGGTGCTCGCAGAAAGAAATGCCTATTCATTTCCTGTTATAGATAACCTCAAGGATTCGCAATAATGAGGAATATATCAAATCTGAGGCGAGATCTCCGCGATTTCTTTCGGACGACTCCAGAGAGTATTTCCCATGGTGACAGCCTATAGTGATCTTTGATACCTCGCAGAAGGATTTCGCATTTTGATCCTGAAAATAACTACTTAGAGATATCGCGGAGAGTACCGTGTTACCTGGGTAAGACCTAATAACAACTTACATTATAATGACCATTACGACGAGCTCTTGCCAAGACTAACTTCGGAACCCTCACATCCAATATTTATATACATCAAATCATCAGATTTGCACGTTTCTCATGAGAGTTCCTTGGTTAGTTTTTATAATTCAATGTCAACGGATGATTTGATTAACTTTATGTTTATAAAACCCTCATGGTTCAAAATTTCTAATATACCGTATGTTCTACTCGTGACAATATCTTCATATTAGGTAGTGTGAACCATGCTATGAAGTTGGTATACAACAATCATTTTTCATTAATTTTCTGCGACAAGTCCGGGGATCGTAAGTATACTGACTGCCTCTATAGAAGTGCCAACATATATTTCTAATGGAAGCATTATTTCCTAGTAAGATTTACTGAATTTAATTAAAGATTCACGCGCCGACTACGATCCACCTCCACGGAGACTTCAACCAGCGTAACCGCGGGCAAACCCCATCCATTCTTAGGTATACCATGCATACAATATAAAATGTTGTACCAGTATCGAAAGCGGTATTCCAGTGACTATTTTTAAAAGATCATTGTTTTTCACCATTAGTTTTCAAAGTAATATAACACAGCTCAGGACTTGCTTTAATAGTCCATATTCATAAAAAGAAGCCTCACCTTTCACTTTCAAAAAATGAAGCAATTCCTTCAAGGTATATGCATAAAAATAATTGAAGGAAAAGGTTATGCTTCGAGGGGTTTGCTTCAAAGTAAAAGGCTCAAAAACAGAAGGATATGCTTCTGAAGAAAGGAATCTAGGTTCACAACAACTTTTCATACTCTATTCAGTAGCTGATGCCCAGTATGGACGGGCTTGAGTGAGTGATCTTTGGTTGTGTAGTCCCAGTGCTCTGTTTGTGAAGAAAACATTGCAAACCAAGATGCACGCCACGTGAATCAGATTCCAAAACTTTATTCGGATTTGAGGAGGATAATGTGGTGTGGTTGGCCGACCACTTTTTTGGGGGGGGGGTCCAGAAACTCATGGTGCAGCCCTGTCACTTGTGATGAGAATCAAAGTATTTCTGCGTTATTGCACGAAAACTGGATTCCACAGCGGAATTGCTGAAGAATTGGGTTGATTGCACACTACAAGTCCCAACTTGTCATAATCGCTATACGTTTTCTCCTTCTTATTTTGTGTTTATTGATTTTCTGACTCCTTGCCAATTTCACCAGATCCGGTAAGGGCTATACCTTTTACTCTATTTATCCCAATCATTTCTTTACAAGGAAGAGGTAGAGATTATGAATACGAATTGAAGCAAAACCTTTTACTTCTACCTCTTCCTCATATCATTTACTTGAAAGTAAATGCTTCTTTATTATAAATATTGACTAATATTGTTAAACAATACATCCGGAATCGGTTCTCCACAAATACTCAGAAGATAAGATTTATATATCATTCTTTGGATGAACATACAGTCTTTCTATCATGTTTCATCGTGGCAGTCCTGTGCTGAGCTTCAGAAATGAATTTTAAATTTGAGGGTGGTGCATCGAAAAAAAAATACTCAGCAGGCAGAGGTTATTGTGATTATTCCTGTTAGGTATCATTCTTTGAATGAAAATAAAGCCTTTCTATCATGTTTGATCGCGGCAGTCCTGTGCTGAGCTTCATAAATAAATTTTGAATTTGAGGGTGGTGCATCGAAAAAAAAAAATACTCAGCAGGCAGAGGTATATAGTTATTATTCCTGGTAGGTATCATTATATGGATGAAAATGAAGCATTTCTATCAGGTTTGATCGTGACAGTCCTGTGCTGAGCTTCAGAAATGAATTTCGAATTTAAGGGTGGTGTATCGAGAAAAAAAAATACTCAGCAGGCAGAGGCAATGTTGCCACAAGCTATTTTTTCATCAAGCTAGACTTCTGGAAGGGAGCGGGGTAGGGTTGCCACCTGCTCTACATCTAGCAGGGCAAGACGTCCTGAATTTGAGGTACTTTGTCCCGCGTCCTGTCAAGATCACTTGCAGGACGTCAAATATCTTGAATTTTGTGGGCTATCGAGGTGACATCATCAACATCGTCGAATGATGTTTCCCCACTATGAGTAAAATCATTGGAAAAGAAGATAACAACCAGAAGGGAAAAATCAAGGAATCTGCTTGCATTCTTCTGAACGGAGACAATAGCATTATTGCTTTTTGTTCAGTTGATATAGACAGAACATGGTATTGACTACTAATATCTGAACATGAAAATGGTGAATTCAAGATTAATTAATGAAAACATCCTTGTAACTCATTTGATTGCCATCGTCACCAATTGTCAATGGAAACTGAAAAGCTTCAAGACAAATACGACTTAGCTATTGAAATAATCATATATCTCATGTTGAAAACGGGAGCAGAATCGGTCCCGAAACGTCCAAAGATATGTGAAAATTTGATCTATTTTTTCTATATACCTTTATTTCTCTTCACCAAACTTTTTTCAATACGAAGTGTCACTGACAAGCTAGTGAATTTTTCTTTTAGGCTCTCTGATAGGAAAATTCTCTAATCGCAGTGACATTTTGGGGCATTGATTTGTCCTTACTACACGTATATACAGGGTGTCCCATAAACATACCGACAAACTATAAGGGAAGGTAGAGGACATCAAAATAAACATTTCTGCTCGATAAATATAAGTCCGGAAACTCTTCGTTTTCTAGATACAGGATGTTACATTTTTTTTTAAAATCGATTTTTTTATCAATATCGTAAAAACGATTTGGCCGAATTGAATGAAATTTTCACAGATTATTGATACATTCATAAGGTATCTTTTGGAGCTATTAGAATTTGCCCAATAATTTCAGGGGCGTGCCCACGGGCTATGTCGAATAGCTTTTGCGCAAAAAAAATATCGCCCAGTAGATTTTTTGTGATTATGATAATTTTTTATGAATAAACAACTAGAAATGCAACTTTTTTGTCCCTTGAAATTTTTCCGTATCTACCTTCGTTTTGAAGAAAAAAAAAAACATATCTCTTACATCTATGAAAAAAAATTAAATGCTTCAAAATTATACCTTACATTTTACCAATGCGTTTATTGAAATATTGAAAAACTAATGAAACTTCCAATAGCTTTTTTTTACAACTCATTAATTATTATTAAGATACTTTTAATCATTTTTTGTATCTCGAAAACGAAGAGTTTGAGGACTTATGTTTATCGAGCAAAAATGTTCATTTTGATGTCCTCTACCATCCCTTAAAGTTTGTCGGTATGTTCATGGGATTGAAATAATATTCATATTTTCATTTTATAGAAACGAGGAGAGAAAATCCCAAAAGAATCGGAATAATGAATGTATTTATATGTTTATTCCACTATAACTGTAATAATTGTTATGCGAATAGGAATCATAATATCTTATCCGAGTAATTTTACAGACAGAAAAATCTTTTCGAGGTCAGCCACTGTTCATTTGAGTATCAACTTCACACCAAAAAAAAAATATTCAGGACGCCTCTGGTCTTTCGGGTAACTTCGGAAATTTTATCCGCCTGCTTGGTCTGCTGTGGTCTGCTGCTAGCTTCACACCGGTGATCAACACAATAGTTGCGTTTTATTTATCCGATTCCGCCACCGGAATCAGTTTGATGTGTCGTTTCATTTGAGACTTTTCCGATTCCGGTTGCTACTTTCCATTCCGTCTCACTACAAGGAATGATGTGGAATGACTGTTGACAGGTGACAAAAAATCAAGACACATTGACGAAAAACGAGCCTTTTTGAAAGTAAAAGACATTTAGAAGACATTTTCAGCGTGAGCTTCACTAGTTCATGATTCTTTCAACTAAGACAGGTTTTATATGTTCATTACCAGATAAAATAAACTCTGTCGATCTCAGAAAAGTTTCTTCAATCACCACAATCACTTCTCCAAATATTAGTTGATTCATTTTCTAGATTCTTAACACTAGTATTATGATTTTGAAATTATTCGGATCTATGTAATTTCTCTCGAGCAAGGTTATGAAGTTTATCGTTTTATTTGTAAACGTCATTCTGTTCCCACCACCGCTACCAGAATGAAACAAATAAAACGCAACTAATGTCAGAAGTCAGAATGTCACAACAGTCACAACCACCACACCCGTCACAAGTCACAACTCATAACGTAGTGAATTTTATATGTCTTCTCAACAGGTAGAAAATAGAAGATAGAATAATAACAATAACAAATAGATGCAATGGATAGAAGAGTCTCAAAACGACGATCTCATAACTAACCAAGGACGGCAAGTATTTTCTTTTCATTCTGATTCTTAATAAAAAAATTATGGATCAGCCAGATTTCACCATGTCTCATAAATGAGCTATCAGGCATCCAGGGGTGAAGTGTTGTGTGCGCCATTGTAAGAACAGTACCTAATAAGAGTCGGTGCAAAATTGAGTTTTCATAAATTTCCATAAAACCGAAAAGTGATGGAGATGTGGTGTTCCAACATGAATATTGATTGTAATTCACTTTGATAAAACCAGCGAAAGGCTATCTCAGGCTGAGCCTTCCAATGTATTCCTTATTTCCACCTGAACATCTTGAGCTTCTGAGAAAAATCAAGGTAGTGTACTTATTTGATTTGTTCAAAGTTGTCTGGTACTGAGACTGATGTCATGTCTGTTCAGATTCACTTGTGGGATTTTGTAAATCATTTTATACTTGCCCTCAGAATATAGCAGCAAGTACTAGTGACTCTGCAATTAGAAACAAATCAACTTTAGAATTGGATAGTACCTTGCTCAAAAATCAGGGTAGAACCAACCCAAATATTGTGGAAGAACATGATTATTGTTCTTCTGATGCCAAGCAAGGGGTTCAATCTTGTGAAAGAATTTCCCCAGTGAATAATCACTTATTGACCCAAGCTAGTACCAAGCCAGGTACCAAGTCGAAGGTAGGAATAGAAGTTTTCTTAGGGGTGACTATCTGTGACATCATTGTTTTTATCATTTGATATTTTTAATATCTGGTCTTGCTTTTTTAATACTAGAACCATCTAGAGCCAGCATTTTTTGTTGAGTAACTTTTTGATGTTTACCTACATACTACATATTGCTTGCCTAGAGTTACACAGTCCTATGTACACTGTGGTAAATTGTTCAGGAGGATGATTTGAAATTTGGGGTGTCTAGACTAAGCACATATGATTTCAGAATAATCATGTTATAAAATCCCTTCTTTAGACTGATCACCAATATGCGTTTTTAGCAGAAGAAACTGGGATAAAGGTGTTTTTAATGAAAAGAAAATATATAATAATAATAATTTATTCATATCTACATCCATAATGACAAGTTAAGTGTAGGATATAATAGGTACAACATACAGTGTGACACACTCAAGATGAAGACACCCCTGTATTTCAGTCATTTTTGATACTGAAAAAAGTTATTTGAAAAAGTTATTTGAAGAAGTTACTTAGAATTCGATTTTGACCCTTCATACTGAATTTCAACGCAAAATTCGAATTTTGAATTTTTTTGTAATTTTCATATTTGAGTCCGATTTTCAATTAATGATTCCGAATGCTAAAAAGAAATAGAGACGATAAAATCAGTCAAAATTAAATGACAATTAATGAAAAACTATTTATTGAACCGAATTCAAACAGGAAATGAAATAAACACTAATATTGGTAGTCAGTTCTAAATATTGTCTCTCTCAACTTGCCCGCCCTCAATTCTGATACATTTTTCAATTCTTTTTCTATTATTATTGGCCACTCTCCTAAGTTCTGTAATACTTATTTCATGGCAGGCTTGCCTTATTCACTCACAAAGTTCTTGCCGATTTCGTGGCCTAGACATGTAAACCTTATTCTTGACGGTTCCCCAGAAGTAAAAATCTATTGGTGTTATGTCAGGAGAGCGAGGAGGCCATTGTTCATATGGGCTATTTCTACCAATCCAACGTCATGAAAAATATTCGTTTAACCACCCTCGAACCATCCAAGAATTATGAACGGAAGCTCCGTCTAGCTGAAAGTACATCTCTTGTCACATATTGAGGGGAAGATTTTCAATGATTTCCCATAATTCATTATCAAAAAAATTCAAAGAAAAACGGTCCAATTATTCTGTCGCCTGAAATACCACACCATACATTAACTTTATGAGAGTATTGGTCCTTACAGTGGGGATTTTCGATAGACCAGTATCTGCAATTTTGAGAAGATACTATTCCATTGGTAGTGAACATAGCCTCATCAGTGAACAACATTTCTCTTAGGAAATCTCTATCATTTGAAACATTTCCTTGGGCCCAATAGCAGTAATCTAATCGTTTATATTCGTCAGCATGGATTTGGAAAAGTATTTTTAGTTCTGTATCTGATAATAACGGAGAAAAAAAAAAATAAAATAGATATTCCAAAAATTCACTTTTTTCGATATAACTAAAAAACTAAAAATAATTTCAAAAATTTTCGAAGGCTCTTGATATGAGCCTCCGAATGCGCAACTTTTTCCCCATTTAACCGACTTCGTATCTCCTACCGTTTTCGAGATCCCCATGCTGTTCAACCTTATCTTGGACAGACTATATTAAAATAAACCTAAACTAAAAGTGAAAATCACAAATTATGTGGTTTCTAGTACAAACACATTCTATAGTACCTATAGAAATATGTATAACATGCACATCTACATTTAAGGACAATAACTGACAATATGAATAATAATCTAGAATCTAAAATCTGGATTGCTCTATAATTCGCTGAATATCAATTCTGGGGGTATCTTTAAAATATTTTTTCAATCCGGATTTGAATGGCATTGCTGGAGATATTTGTTTTAGATTTTGTGGAAGGGAGTTAAACAATTTTGGCCCAAGATAACGGTTAACCTAACCTAACCTTTTTTTTTGGGGGGGGGGGGGGGGGGGGGGGGGGGGGGGGGGGAATTCTTTATGAACACCAGGTACTTGTTCCGCCTTTTCCTGGTAGTGTAGGACTCCGGTGAAACCGATACCCACTAAAAACCACCCTTTTTTTTTCGCCGGGAAACGAACGCCGGGATCGTCCTAGGACATACTTCAGCGCTCTTCCCTATCCTCAATCATTTCTATCCCTTTGCGCCTCCCTTTCCTCAAGTCCCTTCTGCCTCATTACGTTCGTGATTAGTTTTGCACCTTTTTTCCAGCCTATCTCGCTCCTAGTCATTAACTCCGTCATGTTGTCCTCAGTCATCACGTTCCCCGTTTCTCTTTTATATGCGTTTCGCTCCCGAGTCCATCTGTCACAGACGAAGAGCGTGTGCTTAGGGTCGTCATGTTCCCCGCAGTATATGCAGTCTCCACCTGGGCTCTTTTTTATCCTTTGTGTGAATTTTCGGAAGGACCCGTGGCCTGTTAGCGCTTGGGTCAGGAAGTAATTCAGTTCCCTGCTTTTGCACATCGTCCATTCCTTGACGTCTGGTATCAGCCTTTTACACCACTGCGCCTTCTGTGTTTGTGCTTCCCACGCTCTCTGCCGTTGCTCCATAGTCTCTGCCCTCTCCCTTTTCCTATCCGCCGCCGTAACCCTTTCTATTCCGGCGAGTCTTTCTCTTTCCTTAATCAGCAGGACTACGGGGGGGATACCACATATCACCGTTAGTGCCTCGGCCGAGACTGTGCGGTATGCAGAGGAGACTCTGAGCAACATCTTTCGCTGTGCTCTCACTAGCATATCCCTGTATTTGGCCACTGCAGTTACCCTACCCCATACGGGGGCTGCGTACATTATTACGGACTGGACCACTCCGTACATGATCCTTCTCTTATAGAAGCTCGGCCCCTCTATGTTAGGTAGTATCTTGCCTAGAGCTATGGTTTGTCTGTCTGCTTTTTCGCAAGTTCTTCTCATGTGTTCGTTCCAGATCAATTTGTCATCAAGCCACACCCCAAGATATTTTACGTACTTCTTCGGGTGTATACGCGTTCCCTGCCACTGAAAAGTGATGTCGTTCCTTTTCCTAGGGCCCCTCAGGATGATGGCCTCCGTTTTGTCCGGTGCGACTTCCAGCCCGTTCTCCCTCATCCATTCCTCTATTCGTTCCAGGGCCTGGTCGCCCCTGCTCATAAGTTCCTCACTGTTGTCTGCTCTGACAATGAGTGCGAGGTCGTTCGCATAGGCGACCGTGCAGCAGTCATTTGGTATCAGGTTTAGGTCTAGCGCTCCGTCTTACAAGACGTTCCACAGTGTGGGTCCCAATACCGAGCCCTGCGGTACCCCCTGTGTGATCCTCTGCCTGTGTTCCCCACAAATCAACGTCCTTCCCCGGAGGTAACTAGCGATCGAGTTGGTCAGGTACTGGCTTATCCGTGCCTCTCTCAGTTTACTCACGATCTTGCTCCATTTTGCAGTGTTGAAGGCATTTTTGATGTCGATGAGGATCACCGCGCTAGGTATTCCACCGCCTGCACGGTCGACCTGCCAGCCCCGAAACCGAATTGCCGGTCTGAGATCGCATTCGCCTCGTTAAGCTCTGCCTCTAGCCTCGCCTTCAGTATGTGTTCATATACCTTACCTAGGGTGTCCAGCAGGCATATTGGCCTCACCTTCAGATTTGCGCTATTTCCTTTCGGGATCAGGACCACTTTGGCCTCTCTCCATGTGTCGTGGAAGTCGTTTGCTTCTAGCAGGTCGTTCAGGACAGTAGCCAAGGTGCGACTAATCGCTTTGGCCGCTAGTTTCGCGGACTCTGGCCATATCCCGTCCGGTCCGTGAGCTCTCTTCGCTTTCAGCCTGTCTGCCGCCGCGAGTACTTCCTCCTCAGTGATGCGAGGAGGGCTCTGTGCCTGCGTATTCTCCAGTTCCTCATCTTCACATGGTGGGAATAGTTCTGCTATTTTGGCAACCTTGACAGTCTGGTCCATCTCGTATGGGATTCGAAGGTTTTTTATGCCCCTTACCACGATCTGGTACCCATGTCCCCAAGGGTCCTCCTCCAGTTGCTCACAGAGGTTGTCCCATGCTTCTTTTTAGGATCTATTGATTTTGTCCCGGAGTTGTTTTCTGAGCCTTTTGTGTTCGCTCTCCAGTATTTCTATTTCCCGCTGACTGCCCTGTCGACCTCTTGTTCTGGAGAGTATTCTTCTCGCCCTATTGCATGATCCCCTGGCTTCCGCGATTTCCTCGTTCCACCACACTGGTTGGGGTTTGTCCTCTCTCCCTGTGTTCCGGAGAGAGCTAGCTTCCTGCGCGTCCTTGACTGCCCTCACGAGGTTTCCTATATTGGATACAGCTCCTTCGGCCATCTGCAGGTTTGCCATGAAGTCTTCGGTGTTGACAATGCACCGCCCTGTGACACAGATCTTCTTTTTCTTCTCGTTTTCCCTGTCTTGGACTTCGAACGTGATATATCTATGCAGACTCATGCTTTCCGTACGCAGTACCTTCCATCCCCTCACCTTGCGGGCAATCCCTTCCGTGGCCAGCGTTATATCTATAATCGATGTCTGCTGTCCTCTGGTGAACGTAGGTTCATCACCATCATTCAGCACCTCCAGATCCATGGCTTGCACCCATTCCTCTATTACCCCTCCACGGGTATCCGTAGCTGCTGAGCTCCAGGTCGTGGACTTTGCGTTGAAGTCTCCTGCGATTATGGCTTCCTTCCCACAGTCCCTTGCGTGCTGCATAATCCGATCGACCCTGTCTTCGAAGCCGCCTCTCCTGTTATTTGGGGAAACGTAACAGCTGTATACGGCCATTTCCTCAAATATCAGGCACACAAATCCTGGTCCGGTCTCGTGTTTCAGCACTCCGCATTTCCTGTTTCGACAATAAATCGCCACATCCATGTCGGGGTCGAGTATAAACCTCGAATCTTTTTGGGCAAGTTTCACGTTTGGTTCCTGGATTATCGCAATGTCAGCGTTTGTGTCCTCCATGGTCTTCCTGAGTAAGTGGTGTGCGCTCCTACGCCTGTCTGTGTTTATTTGGAACCTTATACCCATGGAGCCAGGTGGGAGGGGGTTCACATCCTTGCTAGTCGGGCCTTCCGACTCGCCTCGACAGCTCTTCTGAAACGCGGGCATCTCATCTGGTCGTGGCTATGGCCATGCTCGTCGCAGTTCCAGCAGTAGGCGGTGTTTCCACAGTCCTTCCTCTCGTGTCCTTCCTTGCCGCACTTCCCGCACAGCTTGTTCCTGTCGACCCCTTGCACTGCGAGGCTCTGTGACCATAGCATTTTTGTAGGTTTACCGTCTCCACCACCTTGCAGTTGAGCCACCCTATCTTTTGTGTACCCTCCTTCAGAATGCTTGCTGTCCCCTCGCTTGGGATCTCGACCGTCGCCAGTTTTTCTTCATATCTACCGTCCCTGAGGCTCTTCATCCTCACGCTGTCCGGGTCCATGCCAGTGGGTTCCGCTATCGCTCTCTTTATTTCCTCCTCCGTCGTGGTCGCCTCCATACCTGATATCAATATGGTCACCGCGCTATTGCTCGTTATCCTGGCCTTGAAGTCGCTCGAGTTGCGGTTTATTTCCTCCCTCAAAGTGTTCGCTTCTTCATCGCCACCTCCTACGCTCAATAGCAGATGCCCAGCAGCAGATTTCCTAACCCTGGTGATTTCCACTCCTAGCTTCTCCATTGCCACCCCCCGCTTGACCTCCCTTAGCAGGTCCGCGTATGTTTTATTATTCCCCTGGACAGCCACCACGTTATCCCTGGGAGTCCTCCTTGCTGACCTGGTCTTTGTTGCCACTTCGAGCGTTAGCAGGCTTATTTCTAGTTCACTCTCCCTGCAGGCGCTTTCCAGGGCTCTCCTGACGTAGTCCTTGTCGAGAACATCTGGTACCGCCATGTAGAGTTTCCCTCTCCTCTCTTTTTTTGCCACTTCTGCTAGCCTGCAGAAGGTGTCATGCAGTATCCCTATGTCGTTGGCGCCGTTCTTATCCACGTCATAATGTACCAGGAACACGTATCTATCATGATTGGTGTCCCTTCCTCTGCTCGTGACCACCTTAATATCATTCTTTATGAAGTCGATATCTCCGGGCTGACTGGTTGTCACCAGCTCTTTCAGCGCTGGGTACTTTTCTCTGACTCCCTTCATGCGTTTGTCGTCGATGTCCCTACGTCCCGCGATAACCGCGATGTCTCCCTTGTCGCTGCTTCTCATCAGTCCGCCAACCTCTAGTTTGGTGCACCTATACAGCTGCTCTGGCCAGTCCCTGTCTAGCACCTTAGCCAAGCTCCGGAAGTCTTTCAGGTCCTCCTCTGTCACCTCCTTGCCATTTTCGAGCGTCTGGGTTCCTGCATCCTCCACGCTGTTTTCTCTCCTCATAGCACTCTCCATTTTTTGGAACTCCGAGACCGTGTCCGTCGCGGCGTTCACCTAACCTAACCTAATCTGATCTAAATCTAAAACTTCCATTAAAACTACTAAAATAAAAATATAATTCTTCAAAAACACATCGACCTGCGATAAAAGGATAAACTTTAATAAAATAACAAAAAAACACAAAAACTAATCTTTATATAAAATAAAATAAAAATAGTATTCCCATATGACAAAAACAACAATTCTCCATGGAAAATAGACTTTGAAAACAACTAATGAAAACAAAAGATAGACTTCAAAAAAAATTATGTTATATTCCTTAATTTTATGAAATGGCCGGCAATTTCTGGAGTCACTCCTATGCTATAGAGAATGACAGTGTGGCGGCCATCTTTGAACAAAGTTTTCAGGCGAGATCGCAATGAATTCGAGGTCCTGAATGGACCATTACTTCGACCATTGAAAGTTTCTTCTAATTTCTTATAGTCCAGCAACGGGGTAATATATAGATGCGCTAAATGAGGTAGAAGATTTTTTTGTTTTATCTTGTATATATTATAGAGAAGGTAAAGAATCCAAGTTTTCGACCTCCCAACCCCTGGCAAAATTTCGTGGGGCCAAAAAAACCACAAAATTCTTGCACTTTTTTCAGTTTTTGGCCTAGAACTTGAAAATAACGCATCCTAGCAAAATATCACCCATTATCAAAATGAAAGAGCATCAAATTACGCGTCGAATGAGTATTTAAAAGTTGAAATTCCATCTAGGGGTATGGCGTAATCGGAAGTAGAAAAACGACAATTTTTACCAACTCTGAAGAAATTCACACCAAGTGACCTTTATCACGTCCCCAGCTCTGAAACGGGTACCTAAATGAAAAAATCCACGAAATAAAAATTTAGTTATGATAATCAATAGTTGTATTGTGAAGATAGTTTTAGAGCATGACATTTCAAGTACATGGAAAAATGGGAATAATTGCCATTTATAGGCGAAATCGTTTGGGCTGGGGCTCTGCAATGTCCGTGTCTGGCATCCTCACTTCGTGGTCCATTGCAGCAGCATCGGAAATTTCTTCTGACTCGGAAAACTCTTCGTCCTCGTCTTCTCCCAACTCCATCTCAGGAGCATTTTCGCAGGAGAGGCCGGAGCAATGCTTGCATGCAGAAGAGCAGTTGAGGCCAGATTTTCGACACCCGCATGCTGCAGTGCAACCTTTTTTGCAAGTACAAGAAATCATTTTTAGTAACATGTCGGGAGCAGCATCTTTAGTAGTTTGAATAGGTACTAAGCCGGATGGAAGTTTTCTCCAACCCCATTGGCATGGGCTTATTGGACACCCCAGCCAAGTTTGCACCTGCTGGTATACTCGCATTGAGTGCCATCTTGCTGCATCTGATGTAGGTGGTAGCCGTGCTAGGTTGAACGACTTTTTTGATGCAGATTTGACGAAGAGCTCGTATCTCAGCTCATCGAGAGTCCCACTGTCCATTTTTCCATATAGAGACATGATCAGCTGTTCCCCTGCCTGTGCTATCTCGTCTTGAGAGACTGAGGGTTTGAGGAATGCAGCTGCTTGCTCTTTCAGTTTAGGATGTTGCTCGAGGAGGGTTGGCAATTTCCCTTTCCCATGACCAAAAAATGATGATGTGACATCACATCCAGTAAAGGCGTGGATGAAGAGGACGTGAGTGGGATCAAAGCAGAAGGAAGTGCTGGAATACCATGAAGCTGATTTTTTGCCTTTTCCTGGTTTGTGGAAGTACAAGTTCTGGTACTCTTTCCCAAGGTCGGTTAAGAGAACAAGAACGTCAATGTCCTCACTCACAATAGCCACACATACGGATTTTGCTGCTTGGGAAATAGCTGTTTCTACAATTAATAAATCTGCATCTTCCTCTGCCTGTTGGACTGAGATACCTCCTTCCTTGAATTTATGCATAAGCATAAAAATTAAACGATTTTTGTTACCCTCATTCGCAAGAAACTTTTCCTGGGACACTGCAGCATCTGTGTCTTCATTGAAAATGATATCTGCTGATGAACCAGATGTCTTCAATCGACGAGACCTTTCAGAAGACTTTGTTCCCCTCTCCGAAGCATCACTTGGGTATCCGTCGAATATAACCGTGATATCGGCTTGATAGTGTTTTCTCAAGTAGGTTTCATACTTTCTGCAGATAGATCCAAATTTTTCATTACGGGACCAAACAACCTTATGCAGAAGGTATCCACCATCGACAACAAAACTTTTTATAGAGGGTGTAGCATTTTGGAGAGGTGTGAATGCATCATACAGCGAAGACTTTGTACCCTTACGGAGACCTTCTTCCGTGAACATAGACATGGGGTATGGAGCAAGTTCAAATGAGAAACAGTATTTCAAATCTTCATCGGATTGTTTCACAACGCACAGTCTATGAAACAGTGTTAACGGGTTGATAGTAGCTATCGTCTTTCCCCCTATCTTCAGAGCAGTGCAGGATGCAAGTGTAACAACCTTATCTTTGCGTTTGAATGATACGTTTTTGAAGTCCTGTCCCATAATTTTGGCAATCCCCATACTTCCAACTTCTACAGACAAATGACAGTTAACTTCAGGACCACCAATTACTCCACTGCTCACTGACATGAGAACATTACATGGTGGAAATGGGGGGTGTTGCAATAGCCAATTATTCAGTTTCTCACTGTCTGCTGCATTTCGATCTCTGCGTGAAGGTCTCAAGTTTACGTGTTGCTCACTTGTACCTGTTGATATATCACAGAATTCTTCAATCCTCTGACAAACATCATGCAGAGTTGCCATCCCTGAAGTCCACTTTGTAAGAACTGAGTCTGAAAACCCACGCCCGTGAGTTAAACCGCCTTTTACTTTCATTGTCTTCATTAGTGTCTGTTCGATGGTCATATCTGACCAGACTCCACACCAAAATTTGTCACTGCGCCTGATGGTGAAAAAGCCCTCTGTTGTGAATTTTTTGAATTCTGTTGGATCCATTTGCTCTTCCAATGTGAGCATTTCTTGCAAGTAAAGGTGAGCACTTTTAGCATATTGAAAATGGCCAGCAGAATGAAAGTAAGGAAGCATTTTTTTAATGGTATCCAAATGCAGAAGCCAGTTGCCCATCCGCTCTGCCTCAATGAACTGCTTCATAATTGTCACCATGTAGAAATACTGAGTCCATAGTTTTGCAGTTGGTCCTCTACCTGCAATGGTGTGAAGCGCTTTGTTAAACTTGATCATCACATGCTTATAAATTTTGTTTTCGTGACATGTGAGTACTGATGGTCTGTTTTCAAAAAGCAGCAATTCTTCCATAACTTCTTTTTCACCATCCGTGAACTCAATCTCCTGAAATATGTAAAATGACAACACCATGTGGACTAGCATATGAGCTCTCACTGCTCGAGCATATGCATGTCCACTCAATATTTTATCCAAACTGTTCTCGGCGAATATAATGGAAAGTAAGTCTCTCAAGCCGCTTCCTGCCATTATCACGCCGATGCAGCCCATGAAGGACATGAGAAGGTGGAATCCACCTAATCGTACAATGACATTTTTTAAATCACTGTCATCACTGCTCACTATATCCTTTGCCTTCACATACAATGGCTGGTCAAATGTGACAAAGCACGACTGTTGTCCAAGTTCCACACATTTTTTAGATGCCGTTAGCAGCGATGTATATATTGTGTCGTATAAAGTGGGAGGGTAGTTCAAGAATGGGAGACACAATATCTTTGAAGTAGGAGATTGTCCGTGATTGGTTGCTTCTTCCATGTATCCACCCCATCCTGGCACATCGGCACGTTTCGTCCACTTTCCGTAAAGCCACAAAATCTCACAGCCAGAGAGAGTCACTTCCAAGGCCACTGGGCCATTGAGATTGAGGTCCTTCATAATTATGGTATTTAAACCACCATTATCTGTCCTGTGGAAGGTGGTCAATTGAGGTACACCAACTGAGGTCAACACATCAGAAGATGACATCCTCACTTGCCGATCAATGTTTCTTTCTGACTCGATGGCCGAGTGAGGAGTGACGACCATGATTCCTCCCATAGAGTGGAAAGTATTCAATCCGTCAATGGTGTTAATATTGAAATCCGCGTTGTCAAAAATGAATTGGAGGAATCCATCAGTGGTTACCCTAGGTTGCTCAGGTCGTACTATCGATGACATCTCAAGTAGGGTAGTTTCAGCATACGTAGCCACAAATCCAATTGCGCTGAGAGCGTCAACAAGAAGTCTTGAACCAAATCGTTTATATATGAACGTGCTTAGCCCTATTAAAAGAGATGATAGAAACGATCGTGGTCTCACTGCAGAAATCACTGCATGTGACAATGCCACACACCTTTTTTTCCATTTTTCCAGTGTCCCTCGTTTATTTTTCAGAATCAATGACTCAAAGAAATGGAGCAATGATTCAGGGATCACCGATTCGACATCCTTCAAGAAATCATCAGGTGGGGGATATTGCGATATCTCATAGACCTGTGATCGGATGTCCTCTCGAATGATATCTGCAGCAGCACTTACGATTCTGAGGCGCTCTTCTCTTGGATCTAACAGCCTGCTCTGATAGAAACTATCACTCAATATTTTATAGCCAGTATTTTTAAAACAAACTACTGTCTTCTTCTTTTTAGTTTCAACTATCAAAATGTCTTCATCGTATTTCTCCAAGAGTCGGGTTTTCACTGTCCTAGCCTGTGGAACGTTTTCAGTCGTAATCTGGTTCATCAGTTCCTCTAAAGAGAATTGGCATTCCTCTGGATTGTTTTCTATATAGGAAAAAATCATTTCCATTGCTTCGTCAACATCTTTCGATAGAGGACGTCCCTTTTCTCCTCCGCTCCTGACTGGCCGGTAAAAATACCTCTGACAAAATCTGTGATACCACGCATCTCTTGCACAAAGATCTTCGTCACTGATACGTTGCCATACTTCACTTGCCCAGTTGTCACCTCTCCTTCGAGCAACCTCAATAACGCTATCTCTTAGTTCAAGCTTCATCACTTTATGAATTAAATTTCGCTTGGCATAGGGAAGTCTGCGAAGGTTTTCCTCCCAATTATCATCAGCTTCTTTCCCACAATAAAAGCAGTGTTTTCTCAAATCAAATACATTCGACCTACGTGTTGACGTTGATGGTTCGGAGGCTCTTTTCAGATACGAAGAAATCAATTTCGGATTATTGTAATGCTTCTGGCAAGCACTGTGCACTTTAACTTCACTCAAATTAGTTAAATAACGACGATGCTCGTTGTTTTTCCTTTGAACACTAGAGCTTATTAGAGTTTTCACGCCTTTTTGTCGCACTGTAACCACATCACCATCTATCAAACTACCTTGGCATATGAAACACACCTCCCTACGTTGGGGAGAACTCATTTCGGACTAGTCAATCTCACAACTGAAATAAAATAAAACCTGAGATTTCACACGTGCTCTCTCTCTCACTATCTCGGTCTGTCGCAAATTTCATTGGTCAGAGGCTTGCCTCCGTTGGATGTTGCCAAGTCGCAAACTTTGATTCTATTCTGAATACTTTTAAGCATTGTTGCCAACTCAAATTCTGTAGTTCCGTGACAAACGCTATTTTGATATCAGGAAATAAAACCGATGAAATGAACGAATCATAGATATTTCTGTGTATATTTTGTACAAGTATATCGAATTATTTGATGTATGGAAATTCTTGAGGAGGCTCAGCCTCCGTTGCCTCCTCTGAGGAGCCGCCACTGAAGACCACGTTCCAAAGGGGGATGAATCAATTAAGGATGGGTCTCAGGTAGGATCCCTTTGGTATCCCACATCTGCGTTGGCCACATCTATAAATAACTCTATACCTAAAGGAGGTACAAACACTTCTGCAAACTGAAACTCGTTGAAAACGAACTGTGACCGACAAGAAAACTGGATAATTATGAGCTTAATCTGGGTGTATGTATAAGCTTGATATTGACCAAAATTGGAAAGCTAGGTAGTCTATAAATGTGAAATGTCATGCTCTACAACTTTTCTACTTCTACTTCCGATTACGCCATACCCCTAGATGGAATTTCAACTTTTAAATACTCATTCGACGCGTAATTTAATGCTCTTTCATTTTGATAATGGGTGATATTTTGCTAGGATGCGTTATTTTCAAGTTCTAGGCCAAAAACTGAAAAAAGTGCAAGAATTTTGTGGTTTTTTTGGCCCGCCCGCCCCACGAAATTTTGCCAGGGGTTGGAAGGTCGAAAACTTGGATTCTTTACCTTTTCTACAACATATACAAGATAAAACAAAAAAATCTTCTACCTCATTTAGCGCAACTATCACCCCCTTCTGACGACGCCGTTCCTGGGCTATTATACATTTGTATAGACTTTCGTCGCTGGCAATACTAAGAATTATCAACCTATCTTCATTCAGTGAAAAGGCAATTCTTGTCTGAGTTGGAAGTGGTGGCGGCTGTGTTACTCTTCCTGCTGAACTACAGGAGCTACTGGGGCTACTAGGTTTACACCTTTTGGCATCTTTATAAGCATTCTTCACATATTGCATCGACGATGAATCTGATTCGGAATTGAATAAACTTGATTCAGAAACGGACTCCTGCATATCAGATTCTTGGCTGCAACTCTGTGTCTCAGATTCTTGAGAATTGTCTTCAGTGTCAGTGTCAGGAATCGGATGTGTTCCAATTTCTGATTCGGTCTCATGTGAATTTAGCAAGGCGCCAACTCTTTGTCCTACCACAATCTCAGAATCTTGAGAATTGTCTCCAGTGTCAGTGTCAGGAATCGGATGTCTTTCAATTTCTGATTCGGTCTCATGTGGATTTGGCAAGTCGCCAACTCTTTGTTAAGATTAAAAAAAAACCATTTCATTACTCTAGATATCATTTGAAGATCTATATCTCGAGAATTCAGTAAACAAAACATCATTTAACTAATAGAATTAAAAAAAAAACCCACATGAGCTTGACTAACACCTAAATTCACAGCTTCAAAATGGTAGTGTAATATTGCCTATCAACCTTGGGCATATGGTTCAACATTGCTTTAATCACATATATTTTTCTGCATATAAACAGTTTTTCACAACTGCAAGTTTTGGAGTTGGCACAATTGATACACTAGCTGTCCTTGTGGGCCTAGGAGACTTTAGATTGATTTTTGTCATTCCAATTCAAATATGGATTGAGTGAATTCTAAGCATTTCAATTGGTGAAAAATACCCAGTTTTGTTTAGGACCCGTTTGCTAGTACTGCGGAAACTATCTATTTCCTGGACACAGGAATGCCAAGGTGTTGGAAAACTTTATAGTAATGGTGCCTAAGTTAGGGTGCTCCTGTAAAAAATATAATACTGCATAGGACATCAAAGAGTTTCTGTTTTGTGGAACACAACTATCACTCCACTATACTAGGTTGGTAAGATCTTGTCACCAAATACCCTTTCCAAGATTGTTACCACAGCACTTGCAATGTCATTGCCACTATGCCCTATAAACATTTCCTGCCAAACAGCACAGTATACTTGCTTTGTACTTGACAGGATAGCTGTCAGATTATATAGATTCAACTTACTCCTGTAGAAAAAACTACTGATTTGTGCTGGAGGACAAGACAGAACATTTTGTAGATCAAAACATAAAATTCCAGTGTTT
Source organism: Phaedon cochleariae (assembly GCA_918026855.4). Lineage (NCBI taxonomy): Eukaryota > Metazoa > Arthropoda > Insecta > Coleoptera > Chrysomelidae > Phaedon > Phaedon cochleariae. Next base: position 5,201,622 of record OU896717.1, on the reverse strand, counting down.
TCGTTTTCCTTGTCAGTATTTTTTTTCATTTCTGCAAGCTTTTTTTTTCTAAAGAATGTCTTGAATACTGTTAATTTTTTTCATGAGTTAGTCGGTTCTCTTTTCTTTGTAACCTTACTTCGTCACACAAGTCACATCTGTCCTTCTTTGGCAGGGGCGGATCCAGACAATGTTTGAGGGGGGGGGGCATAGAAAGTCATGGCTCAATAAGGTTAGCACAGAAGATAAATTATATGGTTACCTTCTGAGACAAATGCTTTTTCATTGAAAAAATTGATTCTAGTAAACATAACATCTTTAGTTTCCTTTTAAGTATCGAAATTGCTGGTGTAAAAAAGCAAGTTCAAACTATTGGATTTATTCCATCAATATATGTAGAATTATGTAATAAATCATATCCCATGAAAAAAGTTAAATATAACAATATATAAAATGAAGAATCAAATTTTAAAAACTAAATAACAAATTCCAGTATTCTATTATTCTGACAAGCGTATCTTGGGATGATATCATCAACATTCAGACTGCTGCAGATGCCTCTGTGAATATGCATTGATGCCAATCCATTCAACCAGTTGTAATAAAATCCGATATCGTCGCGACAAGGGGTGTGTAAATATCCAACCTGCCAAAGTCGTCCAAACTACCCCTGACGGACTATAGGATTATATTTTTTAAGTGGTTGAAAGCTGGTAATGCTGCCATCAGATCAGATTTGACGTGCCTACGTCGCGTTCTGATCAAACGAATGAATATATGGGGAAAGAGTCCCCTCGCCGAACATAGACTCCCCAACTCCAACTGCTTCCAGGCTACTGGTCCAATTGGTGCTACCAGATTTCGTCTCCGGGATGACTGTAGATTCCACCACGGCTTCACAAATGCGTGGATTTATAAAAATTAAGGGATGGGGTTGACTTTATGAATAAAGATACCAAAATTCACTGAACATAACTCTATTCAGTATATAAAAATATATAACGACCAAAATAAACAATAAAATAGAAGGAATTGAGAAAACGATAGACAAAATTTAACAACTTAAAAATTCTTACAAAACTGACACTGAGAACATCTCAATTGTCTCCCGATTTACGACTATATTTTCCAGTAGAAGGAAAAACTAAGAGGCCCACATTTAATTGTTCCTCCTAGGCAACCTCGTAGACAAAAACAAAATCAAAACATAAAATACGCATTTACTAAATAGCAAAGGGAACCCAATATTCAGCACACTGATGGCATTTAAGCAGTGCCCTATCTCAACGTGCCCACCCTGTAATTTCAATAATAAACCAACCAAAATTCTACCTAACTTGCTAGGTACTCACCCTTTTACCCGCAACGCAGAAGTTTCTTCCAGTAATGTCCAAAAATAACGCACAAAACTCAGTACAATTTTACGTCACAAATATACTATTATTATTTTCACAAAACGAACTAATCAAATAAAATTATAATCTCGTGGACCGACACTATTAACAGAGCTCACAATTTGACCGATTTTTCGACGTCCCGTTCCGATTCTCGCGAACGACGCCTTGACCAAAGAAAACTCTTTTCTAACGACGCCCCAATTCCAACTCTTCGCGACCGACGTCCCGACAAACTCTTTGCGAACCACGTCCAAAAATCCGAACTCCTCGCAACCGACATACCGACTCAACCCGTTGATAGAACGACGTCCCCCCAATTCCAACTCTTCGCGACCGACGCCCCGACCAAACTCTGAGAACGACGTCCCCAATTCGGACTTCTCGCGACCGCCGTACCGACCAAACCCCAATTAAATTAATTTCTTGATCTCTCCCCGTCCAACTCTTAAATTGCTGATTTCGAGTTTTTCCTCTTCGCGCTCCTACAACTCAGCCAATCATAGCCTCTCAGCCCATTGTTACTTAAATCAAAGTTATAGTACTGATGACGCCATCTAGCTTATCTTGGTCACACCATCGCGAATTCCCTGACAGATACCGTACAAAAACCATAATTGGGCCGGTATTCTCGTTCTCACCGGCTCTATGGGATCAAATTTAAGTAATCATTAAACCGCGAGATGTCGCTAGTAATCAGATTTCATGCTTTAATTCTCGTAAATTTTGTTATGCTCGCCCACTGAGTTACGATCAGCAACCTTTATTTGAATCTCGTTCCCACCGAGCTTATCACCTGTAGACGCTGACTTAATCAATAATTTTCGATAAGGCACTTCTTTATTGAGATTAACAATAACTTGATTCATAATCGAGGTTCATATTGAGTTACTGAATAATATTCCCAAGAAACTAATCTGGAAGATATGAAATTATAACTTGAATTTATTTAGCCATATTCATGATCCCTTTGCTATCCTTCGAAATAATTCTAAAATGCAATATACTTAAGTACTCAGATAGTCAGTTACCTAAATCTAAGTACATAACACCTACAGGGTGTTACACAGTCTTGAACCATTCTGGATCTTATCCAATCTTTCAGCCTTCTGAGTGTTGAAAAACTCCTTTCAGAAGATGCAACACTTACAGGCAGGCAACATAATAGTTCCAGAAGAATGTTTATATTACAAAACAAATGTTTGTTACATTCCTTCAGAGCAGTTATACCATTGTCTGGTATATTTTGCTTAGTATCCCACATTTTCTTCCATATATACATTCCAGAAACGATCTTCTGAAAGGAGGACATTTCACCATTCTCCACAAAAATGGTCGAAAACTGTTCAAGTATATTTCTCATACCTTGATATTCCTCATCTGTATTATTTTCTGTTATTGATGGCACACATAGGTGGAGATTGTATGGATTCAATTTATTTTCTGATAGTCTATCTTTCAGATCAAGTATAATATACTATCGAGTAGTGGGATGAAAACAGTAATTCTATAATGGCCATCCACTGAGGAAACCGTAGGATTTGGTCTATGAACCATTCTCCTCCCTTTGTTGCCTGACTATTCAAAAATATGATTATTTTATTTTTTTTAGCCAAAGTCGATTAATATGACTAAATGGACATACTTGAATTATTTCAAATTTTTCGTGATTTTTTTTCTGCAAAAATTCAAGGTGGTACTTCAGAGTACCGTCAGGCATCTGGAAGTACTTTCATATGGTGAAATAGTGAATTTTGATAGTATTTGAGAAGACACCTATGAATTATGAAAAACATTGAAACTGACTCTGGATAGTTATTTATTCATGATCAAATAGCATGGTTTATGTTGATAAACAATTATCACCTTATTGAGGTACTTGGTGAAACCCGAGGAAACAATTTTTAGTAGCATTACAACAGAGTGACACATGACACACAGAACATTTCGAGAGAGATTTGGACTGAACACCATTCTTGCTGCAAACTTCACATCTGCCTCGTTTGTCATCGAAAAAGACCCAATGTGCACCCCTATTTGAAAGTCTAACATCGGCTGTTATAGAATATCCATGGCCACGTATTTTCCTTGGGGAATTGGTATTGGTAAGGGAACGTCGTTTACTAGTTGAAAGACGGAATTCAAGAAGAGACTTTTTCTCTGTGATATCTGAATAAATCGCATAGGCATTCACAAAAGCCATATCCATTAGACCCCAAAACAATCGGTGCCACCATTTCTTCTCCTATCCACACCATAGACAGCCCTCAATCTATCTGCATGGTCGACACCCCCCATGTACTTGTTGTAATCTTCTACTGCTACTGGAGCCGGAACTTGTAATTTTGAGCCATCTTTCTGGGTACGTTTCACGGATGTTTCCTCACTTCCATGAAAATTACTAGCCACATACACAGTCTTGTTATCCTGCAATTTCCAAACTCCTATATCCATTGAGGAGAAGCGATAATCATAGTCACCACGTTTTAGACTTTTATTATCGATCATATTAGGTAACCCTTTTCTGTCAGATCTTATGGTCCCACATGCCAGTGTTTCTTCAGTCTTCAATTTTTCCAATAGAGGTAATGAAGTAAAGTAATTGTCAAAATATATGATGCGGTTCTTTCCCCACTCCTCTTCAGTCAAACTCAGTACAACTCTTTCACCAAGTCCAAATGCTGAATACTTATCCTTCACTGTTTCATTTTTCCCTTCATATATTTGAAACTTTTTTATGAAACCTTTTTGATCGGATAAACACCAAATCTTGTATCCACGTTTTATTGGTTTCATTGGATTATATTGTTTCAATGAACTACGTCCTTTGAAAATGATCATTGATTCATCAACAGATAACGCCCTAGTGCCATTGTAAAGGGAGCTAAATGATGCATTCAATGCATCTATCATTGGTCGTAACTTGTATAGTTTGTCTGTTTTATTGTTGGGCATCTGTGCGTTATCATTGTAAATTACTCAGTATGGCATCGAATCGATCTCTAGACATTGCAGAAGAAACCATTGGTACTCCTAAATCTCTTGATGTAGACCAGTAGTGTCGCCAATTAGGAACTTTGTGGTATCCCATCAACATATTCAAACCTATGGAGACTAACAGCTCATTTTTATTAGTGTTGAGTATTTTATTTCTTTGTACAGCATATAGATTTGACTGTTCAACCAGATTATCCAATAAAGGATTTATCACAGTTATAAAAACATCTGTTGCTGTCTCACAACCAACAAATTTGTCTTCTTCACAACCTTCTGGGTAGGTACTACTGATAAGTAGCAATAGAACTCACGACGGGCCTTTTTTTTCCATTTTCTGTTTATTTCATCATTGCCTTTTTTGGATCTGGATTTATTTTTGCCAGTACTTTTCTCTTGCTCTACCCTCACTTCTACTTCCTCCTCAATAATTTCTTCAGAACCTTCTATTTCCGCTTCAATGGTCGCAGTGTCTTGAACGCTCGCATTATTTTGATTGTCTGAATTGTTCTTTTCTAATTTGTCGTAAATGATTTCATCTTCCCCAAAATCACTTTCAATATCAGTGTCAAATTGGTTATCATCCGGTAAATCCTCGTACGTGAAATTTTCAATTATTTGTAAGAGTTCTGCATCTGTTAGCGGTCTGAGATTGTTACGTTCATGACTAACATTCGCCTTAGATGTTGACTAAAAAATTGTCAATAAACGAACAATCGAAAAAACAAAATGAAAACATACTGGTTGTTCATCATCCATTTCGCCGATTGGTAGCCTGACGGTACTTGAAAGTACAGTAGCTAAAATAACCAAAACAGAGTAAAACTAACTTTCAGTTCATGCAACAAGTCACTTTATGAGTTCATGAAAGTCTTATGAAGTGATGTATCTAACTGCACTTATGATCAATTCCATAAAACTGACTTTATGAAATAATTAACTCCGGCCGTGACAAATGAATCAGCTGTGACTGCGGCGCTATGGATAAATCATGAAATGAAAAATAGGTAGTGTTGTCCTCTGGCGACAACCAATCGCATCGACAATTCAAAGCATACTTGAGAGTACCGTCCGGCTGTGGGAGGCCTAAATGGCAATAAATAATTTATATGAGTAAAAATGAAGCCGGTACTTCAGAGTACCGTCCGTCAACAAAGAGTTAACACGTTGACGGGCACCTATGTAAATGAGGTGTCTGGTAAAAAAAACACTTGTTTTTTGCCGAACTTCAACTAATATTAGGCCACTAAATGACGTGAGAATAAAGAAAAAAAAATTCTTTGCCTTTTTTCACACGAAAAACGGAACGACGGCTATAGCCGTCGTGTCCGAGCAGTCCGCACAAGAGCATTTTTTCTGCCTGGCTGGAAACTGACGGCTATGTCCGTCGTGTTGAAAATATAGCTTAAAACTTTTATTGGTGGAAATGTTGACAAAATTATACCTAAAGTGATAAATAACTAAATGTATTACATTATTATCTCAAAACAAAAATCATAAACAAAAAGTATAAGATCTTATTGGTCATGCCATTCCTCAAAACAAGGAGCTGGACAAAGTGGTGGTTGATCTGTGCAATTCTTGCATTGCCATGCTGTCTCTTTTCTAATATTGTTCTTGGTGCAGTTTCTGCACCGCAGATGATATTTTCCTTTCTTTTTATAGGTGTTGGGTACAGGAATTATCTCCATGCAATGTGGAATATTTGCTATTTTGTTAGTTGTTACTCGTTTTTTTTTTTGACGGTTCAGCAGTTACGAAGTCTCGTCCATCTAAAACTTCGTTTGAGACTTCGGATTAGGTAATCTTGGAACTCAAGCAAGCCTATGTTGGCATTGACAAAAGTTTTATGCAGAAAACAAGCGTTCCATATAGAGCAGTGGTTCTTAGCCTTCTAGTGATGAGGGACCATTTGACATTTTCTTTGTATTGCCATGGACCACTCACTGTTTGGAGGTGAATAAGAAAATTGAATGAAGATTGATGGATGGTTGTTCAATATATGAATAAAACATGCAAACTGTTCAAAGCCAACAATTTTTTTTTTGCGGAAACTCAACATTACAGAGACAGTATATATTTTAATGCGATTTTTGTGACTGCATTCTCTTAACTAACTCCTGAATCCTTGGTTCAGTGCCACTCAAAGCCAAACGCATGTCGTCACTAGCATCCAACCGATTTCGGTGTTTGTTTTTAATTATTAGAAGCGCCGAGAACCCCTGCTCGCATAGATATGTTGATGAAAACAAAGTTAGGTATCGAATAGCAATATTCCGAATATTCTCAAAAGAAATTGCCTTTTGGCTCCAAAAATCTTCAAGATCAATTCCTGCTTCGAATGTATCTTTCAAGTTAGTATCATGTTGCATTTCAATAACTTCTTCTTGAATTCCATCAGGCACCTCAGAAATATTGAATATGAACGGATTGCGGATCAGTTTCCGAATACCTTTGTCCTCACAATCAGGAAAATAGCGATCGAATTCACTTTTCAAGTTCACCAAATGGTGTGTGATGTTCTCTCTTATTTCTCCTTTGATCTCAGCACTCTGTTCGTCAATACTCTGATTCAGCTTATCAAACGCAGAAAAGTTTTCTTTTTCGACTTTTTCAATCCATAGCTCGATTCTAGCGACGAATGCAGCGATTTTATCTTCATATGCAAATATACTGCTCGTGCCTTGCAATTTCGAATTTCCTGACCCTTGAAGTTGAAGATTTAATTTATTCAGTTGTGCGAAAAAATCAACCAAATAAGCAAATCGTATTTGAAATTGCAAATCGCAGAACTGATCTAGCAACTCTGTGTTCCTGTCAGTTAAGAATGTTTGTACTTCCTCTCTCAGTTCGTACAACCTCGACAGCATGTTTCCTTTGGAAAGCCAACGCACTTCCGTGTGAAAAAGCAGAGTTTCGTGTTCAGAGTTCATATCAGAGCACAATTTTTTGAAGAGGCGAGTGTTAAGTGCACCGTTTTTAATGAAGTTAACTACTTTTATAGCTGTTGTCATCGTAATAGTCAAGCATTCCGGGAGAGTTTTGGCAGCCAACGCTTGACGATGAATTACGCAGTGCGTCGTAATTGCAGATGGATTTTTAGTTTTTATCAGTGCTGCAAGGCCAGAGCGGGAACCAAGCATAGCAGGAGCACCATCCGTACAAAACCCCGCAAGCTTTTGCCACATGAGCCCATGTTTTTCGAAATATTCGACGTCGTTTCCAGTTCTTGAGAGAAAAGTAACTCCTCTTCAAACTTCTTATCATTCTCATTCAAAAATCGAATGAATACAAGTAATTGACAACATTGTGAAACGTTGGTAGATTCATCACATTGTAGCGCAAAATAAGGACTACATTTTATCTTGTCAATAACTTGTTCTTCATATCATTCGACATTTTTTGAATACGCGATTTCACAGTGTCGTTTGAAAGTGGTATTTCACGAATTTTCTTTTGAGCTTCCTGCCCTAAGAGCTCTTGTGCAGCTTTAAGCATACAAGGCTTTATTAGAGATTCACCGATTGTATGCGCTTTTTTGGATCTTGCAATCAATTTTGAAATTTCAAACGATGCAGATAAAGTTTTTTCAGATGTTGCAAAACTCGTTCCACTAGGTCCGAGTTTCATTTTTTTAAGATTAATCAGTTTGCCTTCGAAGAATTCTCGCGGACGGTCGCAGTAATTCGGATGTACGGTTTTCAAATGACGTTTCAATTTTGCCGGCTTCAAAGCATCATTGGAAAGAACAGTTATGCATATTACGCATTGAGGCCTAATCTCCCCATTTCTTTCTATTGAAGTAAATCCCAGTTTAATATAGTCGCCATCATATTTCCGTTTCGGTGGCATTTTTCTAAAAAAATAATTACATTATATCCACGTACTTACTAACCTGAAAGTATCACAGAAAAAACCTGAATGAAATATACTATAACAGGGGTATAAAGTATGTAAAATCGCATTTTTAAAGAAACGTAGCAGATTTAACAATATGACAATTCACACGTTCGAAGAGGTATATTAAATGCGATATAGTTAGTATTCACAGATCACAGTATAGGTACCTAAGTTAGAATTAACGTGTGACAGATATAAAACAAACAAGTTTAATTTACTTACGTATTAAAATCTAGAGCAGTCGCTTCTGCTGTTGTCAAAATTTGAAATTGGAAATAAGTAAGCACTCAAAACATAACAACGAACGTACGTGGGCAGTTGGATAAAATTATTGAGCAAACGGAACAACTCGGAGTGAGTCAGTGCTACTCGCTGTGGCAATTATTGGAATGTGGCTCTCATCCCGGCGACGGATTCATTCGCTTGTCATTGATGTCACTTATTGTATTTTTCCGATGGCTTCGCGGACCACTTGAGGTGCTTTCAGGGACCACCAGTGGTCTGCGGACCACAGGTTAAGAACCACTGATATAGAGAGATCCAAAAAATGAAATATAACTTTTTTAGGCCACCTTATAGTTTTTCGCGGACATGAGTAATGACTGACCATTTGGTCTGATCGATCTACTCCTGACATGTTGTCGTTATATGCTGCAACTTCTAAAGGGTTGAGTCTTGTTTTTCCATATCGATTTTGCACCTCTATCAGTTTTGGCTGATGGCCTGTAGTTATCATCAATACATCCCTTTTTGTCTTTCCATTTAGAAATAAGCACTTTTCCTTTACGGCTCCAAATATGCTGACCTTTTTTTTAGTTTTCTGGTCACGATATGTTTGGGGTTACCGCGTTTGTTAGTTCGCAATGTTCCTGTAGTGTGTGTTTTATATTCCCCTAATAAGTTCTCCGATAACTCGATACTGTTGTAAAAGTTATCCATGTTCAGATGATGTCCTTTATTCAAATAGGGAGTCATAAGCCGCTTTACCAAGGAGTTCATTTTGGACTCTTCAAGCTGGTCAGTATTCGTTCTGCCTTTATAAATCTCTACGTTCAGTACATATCCTTCACTGCTGCAAAGTTCATAAAATTTTATTCCATAGCGTGATTTTTTTTTATATATACGTGAAACTTTAGTCTTCCACGAAATAACAACAAGGACTCATCTAAAGAAAGGTTTTGTTTGGGAAAGTAAGCATCTTGTGAGTTCTTCACAAAAAGTTTTAGAATGTCGCTTATTTTGTACAGAACATCTTCTCCTGCTGCGTCATCATTTGCACAAGTGAGACATCTCAGTATCTGCTCAAACCTTCTTCCAGACATTTTACTTGAAAATATTGGATGGTAATATACAGGATTGTATGAAAACATCTGCCTAATTTCTCTGCATTTGACATAAGAGGCCAATAAACACAGTCCAAAAAACTTCTTGAGCTCGTCTAGCGTGATGTTACGAAATGTCCTGAACCGCTCGTATCTTTTTTTAGGTCGGTTAGTTTTGAACATTTCCTGGCCGTAATTATTGGTTCGTTCTAAAAGCAAATCCCATATTTCATTCGACCATACAAGTTGAAACGATTGAAGTGGATCAAAATCAGCCATAACATGTTTTGCTCCAAATTGAGAATCGTCAAACAATAAATTCACCGTTTCTTTTCGAGTGCCTTCCCAAAATTCATCATCTCCAATTCCGCTACTATCACCTAAAAAAAATTTTTCGATGACTTTTTTCTCCTAAATATGTTTTTTAGGTCTTATCTTCCGAACCTATACTCTCGTCTATATCATGTTCAGTGTCCTCTCTAAATGCATTATTGTTACCGGCATTACTGTTTCGGTCTGAGATTTCAACATCTTCATTGGCACTATCATTATGTTCGGTTGGCCCTCCCAAACTATTATTTTCCTCTAAAATATAATAGAAATAACGTCGAACATATGAGAGTAAACTAACCTATGAGTAACCTTACCGTCATCCTCGCTTTGCCTCAAGTCCGGACCTGCTTTGTCCGATGAATCACTCAATTCGAAATCCGGGTCTCTGATAGAGTCGTCATCGTCTTCGCTAGGCTCTGACGAGTTGTTAGATTCAGAGTTCATTTCTAGATAATTATCGTCATCACTAAGTTCGTCATACCACTCTAGAAGCTGTTTTTCTGTCTTTTTATCCATGGTTTTTATCACTAACACTATAGGTATACGTAAACAATCAATCTATAACTGATAACATGATTTTTTTTGATTTTGTCTGAAGAGCATTTCTATTCCACATGTGAAAATCATCGGAAAAAATCGAACTTCTATTTTAATATTTTTTTTTCTCTCAAACATCATGCATGGTTAACATGATTGAAAAATCTATAATTGATAGTATTCAATAAGAAACGGAACATTTTTTTGAACGAAATATTCAATGAAAAATCTATAATTGATAGGTTGATGATGGTTTCTGGAAGATGAAACGTCGGGTTTCAAATTTGAAATCACCAACTCGTAGGGAAGAAAAAGTGACATCGAAAAAATGTCATTTGTTTCGATTAATTTTTTTCAAATAACATAAGATGAATTAAAAAGGTCTGAGGATATTTTTGATTTTTTCTATATCTCTGGAAGTATTCGGAATTTTCCAAATTTCAAAACGGCATAATGTTTGATATGAAATTATGCAACTTTTCCATCGATCAACCGACCCTGTATTTCTTATTGTTTATGAGAGCCCAATGATGAGTCTCGAATACCAGCCACCATGTACATCATGTTGTTGCAAATGTGCAACACTAATTTCAAAGTGTCTTCAACTTTTGTTCAGATGACTGTAACAGAAAATTAAAATCATGACATGATGTATTTCTTATCTATACAATAACAACTTTCAGCAGCAGTTCATGAAAATAAATATTCTGAAAAATCACTTTTATTTATCAGAGTTGACAGACTCAGTCATTAATAAAATGAACACGTTCGATTTGTCATTCATTTTAATATTATTAGTGACATCCTATCGATGACGACTCGAAGATATTTCAAATGAGAATGTTATGTATTGTAATCTTTAATAACGCCACTGAACTGATATGCCTTCATTTAGTAGAAAACTGACAAATGCTAGATATGTTACAGATATGTTACAGAATGAATTGAAGGGTTAATAAAAAACAAAGGAGATTTTTATGAAGATCTTGAAAATGCTTCAGCCGATTTGAATGAATTTTTCAGTTTTACTCTATTTTGAACGCTATATCCAAGAATGATGCATATTGTTAAGAATACACTGAGATCTCTATACAGAGAATATATCTACCGTTGAGCTCTAAATTTGAGCATTTCAAGATCCTTGCTTTGAAATTCAGACGATATTTTACTATCGGGTAGGATGTCAATATACAGAGGGTTTTTCAGAGTTGTGATGTTGAAAGCCTAGGGGAGATTCCTCTTGTTGTTGCATATGTGCAACACTAATTTCAAAGTGACTTCAACTTTTGTTCAGATGACTGTAACAGAAAATTAAAATCATGACATAATGTATTTCTTATCCATACAATAACAACTTTCAGCAGCAGTTCATGATAATAAATCCTCTGAAAAATCACTTTAATTCATCAGAGTTGACAGACTCAGTCATTAATAAAATGAACACGTTCGAATTGTCATTCATTTTATTATTGTTAGTGCCATCCTGTCGATGACGACTCGAAGATATTTCAGATAAGAATGTTATTTGTTGTAATCTTTAATAACGCCACTGAACTGATATGCCTTCATTTAGTAGAAAACTGACAAATACTAGATATGTTACAGATATGTTACAGAATGAATTGTAGGATTGAAAAAAAAACAAAGGAGATTTTTATTAAGATCTTGAAAATGCCTCAGCCGATTTGAATGAATTTTTCAGTTTGACTCTATTTTGAACGCTATATCCAAGAATGATGCATATTGTTGAGAATACACTGAGATCTCTATACAGAGAATATATCTACCGTTGAGCTCTAAATTTGAGCATTTCAAGATCCTTGCTTTGGAACTCAGACGATATTTTACTATCGGGTAGGATGTCAATATAGAGGGTTTTTCAGAGTTGTGATGTTGAAAGCCTAGGGGAGATTCCTCTTGTTGTTGCATATGTGCAACACTAATTTCAAAGTGAATTCAACTTTTGTTCAGATGACTGTAACAGAAAATTAAAATCATGACATAATGTATTTCTCATCTATACAATAACAACTTCAGCAGCAGTTCATGATAATAAATCCTCTGAAAAATCACTTTGATTCATCAGAGTTGACAGACTCAGTCATTAATAAAATGAACACGTTAGAATTGTCATTCATTTTATTATTGTTAGTGCCATCCTATCGATGACGACTCGAAGATATTTCAGATAAGAATGTTATTTGTTGTAATCTTTAATAACGCCACTGAACTGATATGCCTTTATTTAGTAGAAAACTGACAAATACTAGATATGTTACAGATATGTTACAGAATGAATTGTAGGATTGAAAAAAAACAAAGGAGATTTTTATTAAGATCTTGGAAATGCTTCAGCCGATTTGAATGAATTTTTCAGTTTGACTCTATTTTGAACGCTATATCCAAGAATGATGCATATTGTTAAGAATACACTGAGATCTCTATACAGAGAATATAGAGCTCTAAATTTGAGCATTTCAAGATCCTTGCTTTGGAATTCAGACGATATTTTACTATCGGGTATGTATATAGATGGGATGTCAATATACAGGGTTTTTCAGAGTTGAGATGTTGAAAGCCTAGGGGATATTCCTCTTCATAAAATACAGAAAAAGTTTACATGAACATGGGTCTGAAAAGGGTGTTCAAGCTGAAAAACAGAGGAGTTTTTTATTGATATCTTGGAAACGCTTCAGCCGATTCGGATGAAATTTTCCGTTCGACTCTATTCTGAACAGGAGCCTAGGGAGTTTAGAAAATCACGAATATAATTGAGAAAAAAAAATCAATTGGTTCAAGATAAGGTCAATTAAACTAGAAGAACATGAGCCAATTTGCCTAACACGATTCTTCAGAACTCTTTAAAAAAATTTTGATCAACAAAACTTCTCAAGGTTAACTTGTTAGAAAAGAGATCTTTAGAGACTGATACCACTGTGTCCCAACAAAAAGCCTATCGCTGCAGATGCATTACCTCTCTATCTAACCTTCAAGGGTGGCAATATAACTGAAGATGTTGAGGGTTACATTGTTGAAGATTTTGATTTCAAAGTGACAATGTATAATGTAATGAAAAATTCAATAGTTTGGAACCTCATGGCCTTGTTTTTGGCTGATCAATTGATTTTTTATCTTTTTTTTGCTTTAATTATCAGTTTTGTAAATAATTCCCACTTCACATCACAATTTGCTAAACCTACCAACCCATATAGAGTTGCCATTTTCACCACTAATTAATATTATAATATTTGAACATACATAGGAAACCAAACTACCTACCAAGTTTCCAAAGAATGTTAGAAAGTAGCATAATAACATCTCACAAAATGTTTTACTCAATAAAAAAATAAACAACAAAAAACTTCAGACCTAATTATCTCAGTTCTGCTTATCACCGTCCATTTATCACTCATTTTCTCAAGTCTTTTTTGTACAACGGTTTTGTAATTTTCCATTTAGTTGTGTCAGTACATCTATATACGAATAGTGAGTACTTATTCTTAATGACCTGGTATTTATTTTTTATACATCTGTCAAATGATAGGCTGATAATTTCATGTCTGATTAGTAGAAATTTCGAATTCTCAATTCAATGAACTTATTCAAAGCATAATTTTAGATGTCAATTACCTCTGGGTATTTCTCTGACTCCGAGGAAATGACGGATGAGGATATTTTCGCCTGGGCGAATAATAGATTGAGAGAAGTTCAGGATTTTCAGGAAGTGTTGGAGGAGAATATGGAGGTGTGAGTAGATAGAAGTTTCTAATAATCTGATTCACGGGGAAGTGATATGTTGGAATGTTCAATTATGATGTGATATTGAGTTTTTTTTATGATTTTCGAGAATGGATTCCGCAAATATTATGAATTCGATAAATTTTAGAAGCTGATGATGTCCATTCAGATCATGATGAATACGTGGGGGCAGAGATTCTGTTGAATGATCATCCTGATGATGTACCTGTTATTGCAATGTGAGTTCCGAAAATTGATTCTGCAAGGTTTGTGAATTTGATGAAATTTTTAGAAGCGATGACGATCCAGATGATATGGATGAGAATGAAGAGGGGGGTCATAAAGAAGAAGTAGCATTAAATAACTTCCCTGATGGCAGTATCATCTATATGTACGTTTCGGAAACTGATTCCATGAAATTTTTGAAATTTAATGTAATTTTAGAAGCGATGATGATTCTTATGATGAGGAGGAGGAGGATATCGATTATGTTAGCGCCGAGGAAATTATTGCGCGTTATCATACGGACAAACCTTAGAAAATTATCAAAAATTGTCTTTGTTGTGATGTGAGTTTTTAAAATGATTCTTTAAATCTTCTCAAATTTTGTAGAATTTCATATTATTTCAGAAGAGATAATGATGCTGCGTGAGCAGGTTCCGCTTCCATAGCATAAATTTTGGTAGTATATTGGAGTCTTCCAAAAAAGGTAATGAGCCAAGAATTCTATTTCATAACACGCTTATTGCTCATCATAACCTAGGTAGCCATTTATCGAATAACAAGCGTTTGATTTTCAACACTTCATGTTAGGAGATGAAGTCTTTCCTGAGTGTAAGATTTTAGCTGTCCAGTGATTTTCCCAAGTGTTAGAGGTTGAATGAAAATTGTGTGTGAAAATGGTGAATTTTCTGACTATTCAGCGTTTGGAGAGATGAGATTTTTCTTGCAAGGATAATAAACATTTTTATAATGAGTAAATGGAACGAAATCATGAAAATTTTGAAATTTAAAATGGTAATGGAACACCCTATATATAATTCAATTTCCATATGGATAGGTAACCGCACATACTAATTTTCAATATAATCAAAAGCGAATAATTTGTTTTAAATACCATTAAGAGTGAACTATTAGTAACTATACCTTTTCATCTTTAAATTGAAACTTATCATTTTCAAAACGGGAATAAACATCCTCAAATTATAACGAGATGATTCAGCATGGATTCAATATGTTCAAATTGATTGAAAATTGACAAATTCAAATTGAGACTAATCACTTTCAAATGGTAATGACCAAATGAAAATTATTTATGAAAATGACGAATTTTTTGACTGTTCAGCGTTTGGATAGATGAGATTTTCCTGGTAAGGATGATGAACATTTTTATAATGAGTAAATGAAACATAATCAAGAAATATTTGCAGCGTTTGGAAAGATGAGATTTGTCTGGCACGGATAATAAACATTTTTATAATGAGTAAATGGAACAAAATCAAGAAACATTTGAAATCGTTTTGGAACACCCTATATATAATCCAATTTCCATATGGATAGGTAACCGCACATACTAATTTTCAATAAAATCAAAAGCGAATAATTATTTCTTTCAAATACCATTAAGAGTGAACTATTACTAGCTATACCTTTTCATCTTCAAATTGAGACTTATCATTTTCAAAACGGGAATCACCATCTTCAAATTATGACAAAATGATTCAGCATGGATTCAACACGTTCGAATTGAATGAAAATAAACAAATTCAAATTGAACCTGATCACTTTCGAAATGGGAATAACTAAATTCAAATTAGGACAAAATGACTAGGCACGGTATAAACTAATCCAAATTTGAACTAAACTAATTCAAATTGAAACCAATCAATTCCAAATCGGAACTTTTATATACCTACAATATGGAATTGATTCTGTAACAAATCTGATTAATGATGCCAAACATGAACATCGAATAAACAAATATTTATAAGTAGTTAAAGATAATTCACATATCAATTAATATCAAAGTATCAGGAATGAATTTCTGATTATTAGCTTCATATTTTCCGCAATTATTTATTTCTATTAAATGCTGTATAATGATGTGATGTTCTTCAGTGATTGGGGGTCCTCCTTTCTCCTCCCCTTTATTCCTCTATTTCGTTTCCCGAATGTAACCGCCAGTCTCCTCCAATAACCATTTTTTATTAAACACCGCACCAATTTGATTTCTAAAATTGTGTGCACCTTTTTTCATGTAAGGTATATCAATTCAAATATTAGGTACGATGGATTATGATTCGTCCCACTACACATATATTGAAATAATACGCATATTTTCATTTTATAGAAACAAGGAGAGAAAATCCCAAAAAATCAAGTAGAATGTTAATAATCAATTTCGATTTTGACACAGTATTGACAATTCGTTTCTCAATTTGAAGTTATTTGGTCCCAAATTGAATGAGTTCATTCTTATTTTGAGTGTGTTATCAACTTGAATTTGAAACTGTTTATTCTGAATTTGAATATGATTATTTTCAATTTGATTGTCTTTATTCTCATTTTGTTTACCAATTTGGATGTGTTGAATTCTAATTTGGAATTGATATTAGTCTCAATTTGAACTTGAAAAGGTATAGAGCTGACTAGTCTTTTTTAATCAATTACCTGCACGATGACCCAGTTCAATGATAAGAGTATTACATGATTCAATTTGAGGTTTTATTTGCTAACCAAAGACTTGCTTTCTATATGTAAAATGAAGGACGAGTAATTTTGGCTACATCGTTTATTAAAAAATTATACTAGCATTTTCAAGATCACTAATAATGAGAGGGATTTCTTAGTCGTCATGTGGGTCATTTCTTCCAACCAGAAATCTCAAATGATCTACCAAAAGATTTAGGTTCCATTCTTCTAAAATATTGGACTCCTCAGCTTGTTTCTCACAACTGATTTCAGACTCCTCGTTCAACTTCACGTTTAGGTTTGGTTCAATTTTTGAAGACCCTCTGAAGACTCGGTGCACCGTCAATAGCCATCAGATATATTCTAATCAGCCAGGTTATACTTTATTCTTAGAGTTGGACAAGGGTGAACAAATTGGATGGAGAAGTCTTTCACTTTATGAACATTTTTCATATGGCGGTAAATGTCAGTTCTATTCATAAATTTTCCGCATTTCTCACACAATAATTGTCGTCGATCATAGCCAAATTGCCATCTTTCGAAACTTTCATGACTATTCCACGAGTTGTTGTTGAAGGAAATCCACTTTTCACTATTAAAGCCTCCTTTTAAAAAACATTTGTCGCAAAGTTCTCGTGCAGTATCTTGATACACCTGATGACAACGCTCACAAATATTTGCCATAACTGCTTCATATGATAGTTGGATATGGAATGATATAATGTTGTTCACTCTTAAAACGAAGAGGTTTTTCAAAATTGGGTTGTTTCCAGTGGTCTTGTAAGAATCTAAGGCAAGCTAACTGAGATGGACGAGTAACTTTATCTTCTCTAAATGTTATTGGAATACAGAAAAGTAGGGGTGTTTCGTTGCCATTTCTACCCCTTTCCTACCCTCTTGTCTAAATAATACATATTCCAACTAAGAGCTCACAAGCTAAGAGCTCATTTTTTCCTTGAAACAGATTTGAAATAGCTTCCTGTATACGATTAGATTGTTGTTTGATTTTGTAGCATCCATTTCCACCTTTCTCCTACCCTCTTGTCTGAATAATAGAAATTCCAACCAAGAGCTTAAGAATGAATTTTTGGAAGATTTCTTCCTTGAAACAGATTTGAAATAGCTTTCTGATCAGTTTGATTTTGTAGCATCCATTTCCACCCCTCTCATACCCTCTTGTCTGAATAATAGAAATTCCAAACAAGAGCTTACGAATGAATTTTTGGAAGATTTCTTCCTTGAAACAGATTTGAAATAGCTTTCTGATCAGTTTGATTTTGTAGCATCCATTTCCACCCCTCTCCTACCCTCTTGTCTGAATAATAGAAATTCCAAACAAGAGCTTACGAATGAATTTTTGAAAGATTTCTTCCTTGAAACAGATTTGAAATAGCTTCCTGATCAGTTTGATTTTGTAGCATCCATTTCCACCCCTCTCCTACCTCTTGTCTAAATAATTCATTTTGGGAATTTTAACTAGAGCATCACGAGATGTGATAGATTTTATCATCGCAGTTCTGATTGGGTAGTTGAGCACGAATAGTGATCCTTATGAGACAGATTTTAAACATTACAAGACGAGTATCCATAATCTTTTGGATCGCACGAAGGATAATCCTTTCGAACGAGAACTTAATATTTTTACTATATCGTTCGCACGGAAGGTAGTCCACCCACCTCAGCACCTTACGTCACCCACCTAACCCCTAGCACCGTTGGTGAACACGCAAAATCAGTTAGCTCACTAAAATTTTCCATTCGGCACACCCTATTACGTATCTATCTTGTTATTGTAGATATGTATTTCCGTCACCAGCTTGCAGGAAGCTCACTCGT
Source organism: Phaedon cochleariae (assembly GCA_918026855.4). Lineage (NCBI taxonomy): Eukaryota > Metazoa > Arthropoda > Insecta > Coleoptera > Chrysomelidae > Phaedon > Phaedon cochleariae. The sequence goes on along the minus strand of OU896717.1, from coordinate 5,182,898 downwards.
CGGAAACCTTGGAAGAGAGCCATTTTTGCTACTTTGAACCTTGAAATTCATGGAAAAAGTCCGTAGATCTGGGGAAAATCTGCATTATCTGCCTCTCTCTAACACATGGGCTCTTATGGGACTTTCCTCCATGCAACACTGTAATTTCCGTAGAATCTGGGGAAAAAATGACTTAGATTTTAGATGATTGCGGGGGAATCGGTGTAGAACCTTTACTACTTGAAAAACAGCTTACTGCATCATTTTACATATGAGTGAGTGATGCTCTTTCAATCTGAACTAACTGAAATATCTCACTTGAACTGAGCCGAATCACTTGACATGCATTCTATTTGATTGTAATCTTTGAAAAAAAAACTATTAACTTATTGAGTTCAGATCTAGTAGAATATTTTAGTAAGTTCAGATTGATAGCTACCAAAAATCAGCGCTGACCACTGAGTAGAACGGAAATTAGGCGTTTCCATACAAATGTTCAACTCTGTATAAGTAAAACTTGTTTTTTTTTGTCCGCTTCTGTTAGTTTTTATCATTGCTAATAAGTTGCTATTCCAAACCAAAGAATGAATGTGGGTAGTAAATTAATGGATACAATTTGAGTTGATTTCTCAATTTTTTGTATATTCTTTTTATTTCGATTTCTTTAAATGTTTCAGCCCCAATTAAAATTGATTGAAATAAATGACTTCATGTTGATTTTTGGTTTATTTAGCTATTATCACCAATTTATATAACCCACCCTTTGCTTAATAAATATGCGTTGAAATTTGCAAATATTCATTATCTGTGTTACATTGCATCAAGAAAAATGAGTAGGTAGCTAAATATATTTATAATGATTATGATAGAATAATTGTTAGTACCTATAGATTTTTAAACACCTTTTTGAATAGGAGATTTGAATAATATGATTGGCATTTGAATAATATGCTTGAATAACTTTCATATTTTGAGGCTGTCAGTACCATTTTTATGTTTCTCAGTGATGTACCATATTATGCTAATTTGTCAAATCGATGGTATAACATTTCAATGATCATTGAAAATAGTAAAATCGGCACCTTATTTTTCAGATTTTGAAAATCAAATAAAACGTGTTGTAAGCCGCTGGCTGCCTCCCCACTTACGTGTAAGTACTATATTTTCAATATTTCTTGCCTTGCCTTTATTCTCAAAATAGATCAATTTTCATCAGAGCGACATTGAAATGAATACAAATATCTAAATCCCAAAGACGTATGCTATCGAATGGTTCCAATGAAGAATACATATAGGGATCATAATGAAATTTATGATGGACCTCGCCCAAAAGTAATGCACTATAGCATTTCCGATGATCTAACTGTATGAATTTTTGTGCGGAAGACGCTGAGTTTGATCATTCGAAATATATTGAAGTGGTGTACTCGATTTTTTTCGATTTCAAATCAATTTCAGAATTTCAGAACACGGGAATATTTTTCGTATTGATATATCTATGATAAATATATGTACACATTTCAAACACCTCGTATGTATGGATTTTGTAGGGAATCAACACGGGAATATTCTTCGCATTGATATATGATAAATATATGTACTCATTTCAAACACCTCGTATAGAAATAATTGAATAGTCTCCAGAAAGTTCAGAGATTTTCATGGAACTATATACCTATACGTTTCAAGATTTTACTCTATCATTATAAAAATTCATAATCTGATTTAATTCTAGAAGAATAATGAGATAACAGCAAAAATGTTTGTAAATAGTTATTTATTATATACAAGGGAAAAAAGTAGTAGATTTTAGCTCCAGGTTGTGTTGTCTCCCGACGCGTAGTCGACGAAGACCAGAAACCGTGAGCAAAAATCAAATATTTTTCCCGTGTATAATGCACTATTTTTTTCTGTGACAGGAAAAAGAATGAATCAATGTTAAGATCTTACATTAAATTAAGATCAGAAAATTATCGACGTGAAATTTGAAGTTTTTAACATATATAGTGATTACACCTGCATTGCTCCAACTTTTTATTTTATATTTTATTTTATTTTCTTTATTCGTGCTAGTACAAATTATATTTGTTTACACATGTCAGTACAGAAAGAACAAAAAAAAAATAGAAAAATTACAAACAGAAACAGTTCAGGTATAAACAAACAAGTAAAAAATATTGATAGATGGTGTAAAAGGTGTGAATGGTGTGAAAACTACATACATATAGACTTACACATATTAAATAACATCAATAATAAATAAGTATATACAGAATGATGCAAATGTATGGAATAAATTCATTTCAAAACAAGACGACTTCTGAAAAAATCCAAAAACTAGAGTTCAGAACTTTTTTAATCGATTATCAAACTAGACGACCCCTCGATGTTCAATTCTCAGTAGCAGACCTCTGCAAGATTCAGTTAATCGAATGATATTCCATTTTAATTTCAATCATACAAAATTTTGACTGTTGAATAGACGATCAGTAGACCTTTCAAACGAGGTATCACATGACCTGTTTGTATTTGAAAAAATCGTCTATCACGTCATTACTCCAACATCGGTGACGTAACATCTCTCATATGAATATCATGAGATGGGGCTTCAAAAATGAAAACTCACGTGTTTTTGGAATTTTTTCAAATGTCGCCCATTTCTGAAATAATGAATTTATTCCATACATTCGCATCATACTGTATATAAGTATATATGAAACCACATTTATAACTGAATGAATAGCCGATTGAAGAATAAATTACAATAGAACTTCATCAGCTAGAAACTCCTGGAAGTTGTAGTAGCATTTTTCTAGAAGTTCATCTTTGATTATTTTTTTGAAAGTGTCAATTGATAAGATTTTTAATGATTCCGGCAACTTATTAAAGAATTTTGGGCCATAGTGATTGAGTCCATTCAAAGAAGTTTTCAGTCTCGTTTGTTTCATCAACAGTTTTTCTTTGTTTCTCGTGTTATATTCATGTACCCCAGAGTGGGTCATATAGCTGTTTTGGTTCATTCTGACATGCAAGAGACATTCATAAATATACATGGATGGAAGGGTTAGTATCTTGTTTTCTTTGAAAAGAGGTTTGCAATGTGTTGTTTGACATTTATTAGTGATGGCACGTACAGCTGCTTTTTGCATTCTGAATGGATTGTTCAGATTGCTACAGTGTCCACACACTATCAGGCCATACTGAAGATGGGAATGAAAAAATGCGAAATAGGCAGTACGAACCATATGAGATGCTACTCTACCATTGAGTTTTCTCAAAAGATATAAATTTGTAGCCAGTTCCCATGTAAGTTTTTTATCAACATAAAATCCTAACATTTTCACCGGTTAGTTATTATAATTTTTTGAGTTTTGTCATCATTTTCTTCAAGTTTATTTGTTGCAAACCAGTCTTTTATCATTCCATGTGCATCTATGTACATGCTTAGGGCTGAGTTGAAACATGCATGTTTATTGATTAGTGTAGTGTCATCTGCGTAAAGAATTACTTTGGTGTTTTCATCATTGTTGAAAGCTAGGTCGTTAACGTAAATGATGAATATGATGCAGACATCTTTATCATTATTTTGAAGTAATCAAAAACCTGTCAGTCTCATTCAGTGTTTTGATTTTGAAAAATTGCGAATTCAGTGGTTGTTTAGAAATTTAGATAAACGCAAAGTGGAATGGCATATTTTTCGGAACTAGCACAAAAAAAATCACTCCTGTTTTACTGTGTTCGATAAATCAATGAGGTGCTTTGTATATTATCAACTTCATTTCCGTATCGGATATCGCAATAACTTCATTGTGTTATCATTTACAAAATCTCATCACCCATGTAATGTTAAATTTCAGGCAATGAAATTTCCGTCAGATAAATGAGCATTAATTAATATGAAATCAGATGGTTACAAGCCGAAGAAATCGAGATTTACACTATCTTTTATAGTCGTAGAAAAAGTATAGTGTTCAACTCGCACGGAATGCTAATTTAGAGTAAGGGGAAATACCCCTAATATATCAAAGATTTCCGACTTATGAATGAAATCGCTCGATCAGAAATCATAAAAATCAAATTTATTTCCATCTCCTGTAAAATTTTCTTTTTCGGCAACCGTCCGGAAAGAGAATGGTGTGAACTACAAGATTCATAATAAATCTTACCACGAAACGTTGAGAATAGGGGCAAACTTTCTTTGAAGTGATATATACTAGAAAACGTTAGAACAACCTAACTATGCTGTGGTGAAACTAAATGTGAAAAGTTCGAATCAATCAAAATGGCTTTCTGGTAAGATTTATCATGAATATATTTGGGAGGAACACCATAGTGGGAGTATTTGACACTATCACCCGCTATAGTAAATCGTATTCTATAATTTTCACCAATCAGGCTGTTAAATTGAAGTGCTGGATTGGTTACTATAAGAGGTATATCTGGATTGCTGCATTGACACTGAATTCAATAAGAATATAACGTGAAATTATATTTCGACGACCTATTGACGAAATTTTCAATGCAGCTGTTAGTATCTATAGGTAGGTATTCTGCTCGAATTTCGGTATTTGATGCAAATAAGAATATAATATTGGAATGTATCTCAATGATCATTCTTCAGCCTTCCTCAAATAACAAGTAATTTTTTTAAATAATTCATTTATGAAACTTAACAAACAAAATTTATTAAAGTACTGAAACTAAGAACTATGTGCAGTATAACTATAAGGCTCATTATTTTCATTCTTGCATTCCACATATTTTCTAATTTGTGGTGAAGAAATTAGAACATCTACAGGGTGATCAGAATTCTGAATCTTGAACCATCTTTTCTCTCTCGCATTCCACATATTTTAAAATTTTTGGTGAAGTAATTGAAACAGATACAGGTTGATCGGAATTCTGAATATTGAACCATCCTGTAACTGTTCCAATCGAATGTCTGTAGATAGTGAGTCAAAAGTTAAGACAGGGACAATGAATAGTTTCGCATTATCATTTCCGAACCATAAGTATGAAAAATAGATGGAACCAGCTCTTCAGGGGGGATCTGAAAATGCAATAATAAACAGAGTTTTTCCATTTTAAAAAATAGCAACTTTGAAACATTTCATGTTTTTAGCAAACCCAGTACAACATGGAGAACATATTTTCAAAATGTAGTGTTGATAGGTTCCTAAACAGTCAAAAACCAAATGAGCTATTTCATTGATGACATACCATTACGTCACTCTCATTTTCTCCTCCCAAGGAAATATATATTTTGAATAGCTGTACAGGGGGAATAGTTTACATCCGAAAAACAGTTTTTTTGGGCTCCAGCACTCGCCTACGGCTCAACATAGCAGTCTACTCGTCCAAAAATACAGTTTTTTTCAGACTTGTAATGTAAATTATTATTTTATGGATTTATATCGGTATTCTTCTGAGAAAGTTATATAATGAAATTGATGAAGTTTTTTCTTTTCAGAGTAAACCGATTGCAATATTATTTGGAGAGGGCGGTGGGGAGGTTGACTCCCCCTCTCCCCCAGATATGGAATTCATAGGCACCGTGGGCCCATATAAAATATGGGTCCAAACGTCCCTAGTGGGGACGGTAGCAATAGCATATAAATAAATATTAATAAAATGTAATCTCAAAAAAGTTGTTAGTTATTATTTATTCAATTTACTCTGAAATGAAGTATATGTGATGTATAAGAATCGGTTAAAGGGTACCGAAAGAAATGTCTCGCTAATATAACTATTATCTAGATTGCTATTGGTTATACCCTAGCAACCGGAAAAATCTCATCGAGTCGTTTTATTTTTTACTACTCACAAACATGAGTAAGAGTGTGACAGATTCTATATGAGTATTACCGGTCTAGATAGTAGTTATGTTTGTGCTCTACCTTGATCATGGTTTAGGGCTGGATCTCTACAAAATTTGAAAATGCCTCGAATAATTGAAACATTAGAGTTTAGGTATAGGGTTCCCTGTCAACAGAATTTTGTACTCAATACTGATATCGATGAAACGTAAGACAATAGATGTTATTATCCCACTTTTAGCAGAAATAAGAATCAATAGGTATATAATTTTCTTGGGAAAGGTGTCAATATCGATTTCACTATGTTATGATCGCACCTTAGGGTGTATTTATAGTAACCGTATTCAAGGCGAAATATACCGTGAGGACGTAAAAAGTCCTCCCCCCCCCTTATCTTTTGAACGGAAGAAGCTATCGAGGTCGGGTGAAATTCAGGTAAAAAGGTACTACTATTACTACTTTTTGGCATAAAAATGATTGTGGTCACGTGGCCTAGTGTCAAGAGGGTACCATCAACTTTTTTTTTCAAATGTAAAAGGGGGTCACGTGGCACCTGGTTTTGAAGGCCTTCCGATTCTCTATCCACCACCGCTGTGTTTGTGAAAATCGACCAAGCCGTTTCAAACTGACGAGGCATTTGAAAATTATAAAAACAAGCTTGAACCTATGAGAACTGTCAAAAGTATCGATATGATTAACGTCAATATTAGACTGGCATTGAAATGAAATGATATTTGGAGTCTCCAGCAAAATAAATGAGGTAAAAAAAACTGGAACAAAAACCACATTTTAAAATACCAATAATATGCGCACCTGTCTTACCACAAAAAATTGACTCTTCGACCATAATCAGTGACGGAGTTGAAATTCTGCTGCAATTAATAGTTGAAATAATTTTTTGTGAAATTTTTGAAGCAAATTTCAATAGCTTGTCAGTTTGAAACGGCTTGGTCGATTTTCACAAACACAGCGGTGTTGGATAGAGAATCGGAAGGCCTTTAAAACCAGGTGCCACGTGACCCCCTTTTACATTTGAAAAAAAAAAGTTGATGGTACCCTCTTGACACTAGGCCACGTGACCACAATCATTTTTATGCCAAAAAGTAGTAAAAGTAGTACCTTTTTACCTGAATTTTACCCGACCTCGATAGCTTGTTCCGTTCAAAAGTTAAGGGGGGGGGAGGACTTTTTACGTCCTCACTGTACAAATGATATATAAGTGAAAAATAAAAGGTGTACAGGCATTGCAAAGGAAAACTCAACGAAGATGTTACAGTAAGTAGACTGAGTAATTAAAATATCCTAAAACAAATCAATGATTCGCAATATTATTATGGGAAATTTTGAGTCTATATCACTTACCAATGATGTTTTCACAGTTTCGTCGCAAAATTCGCTAAATGTTAAAACACAATCAATCTCACATTTTATACCATCATCGTATGATGAGTCAACGATTTGAAAAAAAAAATAAACACACATGTCTATGAAATAATCAAATGTAATAATATTGAAATGATCACTGATTCCCAACATATCATGATAACAGCAGTGTTGAATGCCCTCTAGGTCAGCTAACAAGATATAATATTATATAGGGTAATTCACTGTATGTCACTGGTAACGGATAATGAGAAACCTAAAATCTTGTCTGCATTTTCATTTCATCAGGTTATTCAACAAAGTATCACACCTAAAAATCGCTAACCTCTGGCATCCATGGGTCGCGGGCATGAAATGTCAGATGACCGATCCTGGAGGTAAAACAACAAAAGATCACTATTATACACTCACCGGCACAAAATTCCGCCACCCTGAAATTTTGTCCAAGTTTGATGTTCTATAACTTATTTATTTTTCATCCGATTTTCATGATTTTGTTATCAGTTTGTAGATCCATTTATTATGTTTTTCTTCAATCATTTTATAAAGTATCATTTTTCGATTAGGCTATATTATACAGGAGGAAATCAAAATGTTGTTTTTTGTCGTAATTTCAAAACACCCTGTAGGGAAACTGAGGTGGATAATTCTGTTTACATACTGTTTCTTGTAATCTCTGATGTATTCTAAACATTTATTTTTTTGATTCATTCCATTATCTCATTTGTGCTGAGAGCTGCAAAATTTTAAATGAAACGATGTTATTTTTTGAAAATGTACCTATGTCAAGATTTCGGTTAAAAATTATCGACGTTGGCTTTGGACGCGATTATTGTGGCAGAATGTTTGACAGTGAGAAAATTATAATTTGTTGTGTGTCAATATGGTATTAACTCCAGCAGACGTGGGTAGAATTGTTGCGTTAATAGAGGATGGCCGTAGCAAAAGTTATGTCGCCCGCACTCTGAGAATTCCGCGGTCAACAGTTCGAAATGCCTGGAGTAGGTATTTACAGACGGGAATTTTTACTAGACGGCAAGGCTCTGGCAGAAGGAGAATGACCAGTGCAGCTGATGATCACTTTGTCTCCATTAATTCTTTAAGAGATCGAAGATCTACTGCTGTGTGTATAAAAAATGACTTGCAAATTATTCGTGGAGTAAACGTAAGTGAAAGAACGATACGTAGAAGATTGGCAGAAGCTGGGCTTTATTCACGAAGGCCAACAATATGTCCACGATTACTTCCTCGCCATCGACAACACCGACTGAGATTTGCAAGATCGCATTCTGACTGGACTCTAGAACAGTGGGGAAACGTACTATTCACAGATGAATCCAGGGTTTGTTTAAGGTCGCCGGATGGTCGTGAGCGGGTATACAGACGTAGAAACGAAAGATATGCTGACTGCACCATATCAGAACGAATCTCATATCATGGCGGTTCAGTCATGATTTGGGCGGGTATTTCTACCGAAGCACGTACCAATCTTGTATTTATTGAAAATGGAGCTCTAACCGCCCACCGTTGCATTGAGGAAATCCTCCAAGAAGTTGTTGTTCCATTTGCTCCTTTTATTGGGAACGAATTCACATTAATGCATGATAATGCTAGACCTCACGTTGCACATGTAGTGAGCGAATACCTGGATGAAGTTGGACTTCCAAGATTGGAATGGCCTGCATGTAGCCCGGATCTCAACCCAATCGAACATCTTTGGGACCAACTTAAAAGAGCCGTTCGTCAACGTCCTGTACAACCACAAACCTTGCAAAACTTACGACTGGCGCTGACCGAAGAATATGAAGCTATTCCTCAAGAAAGAATAAGTGACCTTATTCATTCGATGCCGCGAAGACTGCAAGCTGTCATTGCTGCGAGAGGAGGAAATACACGTTATTGAATTGTTTTTGTTGATTAACTTCATGATATACCTGGTGTTTCTTTTTCTTAATAAAAATAGGCTTCAAATCAGCGTTTCATTTAAAATTTTGCAACTCTCAGCACAAATGAGATAATGGAATGAATCAAAAAAATAAATGTTTAGAATACATCAGAGATTACAAGAAACAGTATGTAAACAAAATTATCCATCTCAGTTTCCCTACAGGGTGTTTTGAAATTACGACAAAAAACAACATTTTGATTTCCTCCTGTATAATATAGCCTAATCGATAAATGATACTTTATAAAATGATTGAGGAAAAACATGATAAATGGATCTACAAACTGATAACAAAATCATGGAAATCGGATAAAAAATGAATAAGTTATAAAACTTCAAACTTGGACAAAATTTCAGGGTGGCGGAATTTTGTGCCGGTGAGTGTATATTTGAATAAATAAATATCCCAAGAAACGCGATTTGTATGCTAAGATGATTGTGAAAAAATATCTCAATCCTGTCAACAAATAAAAAACTAAGTAGGTAGTGAGATTGTTTGACCTCCAGGGTCGGTCATCTCACAATTCGTGCACGCGACCTATTGATCATTCCAGAACTCGTGATTTTTGACATGGTTTCTTGAAGGGCACGCAAACTATTTGTTAGGTTACCTCCTATGAGCATAGCCCTGGCCATCCCTGCCACATCCACAATATAATATAACAGTTTCACCAAACAAAATTATGAAATTCTTTCTGGTTCCGACTTTGATTCCAAGGAAAACGATCCCACTAAATTCTGGTTTCATATGACAAATCTTGACAGAATACAATGTTTGCCCCTCAGCAGTTGTTAAATGACGTAATTCTAGAATGATTAATAGTCACTAGCACCCCTAACCTATACATTACAAGTCTTGGTAGAGCGTCGTTTGACATATACATATTTATTTGATAACTAAAGGGTGCGTTATCGTTTGTCAAATGTCAGTTCAACATGAACGTACACGAGTTTTAGTTGAAATGTTGTCTGACATATTCCATGGCTGATAATGAAAGGATATGTGCTGTCTGAGTGTGATGAGCACCGTGAGGTTACGTGGTATACACCGTTAAGAGTTGTTCGACTTATTTTATGGTTGATAATGAAAAGGGGTGGTGCCTGGGCTTGCAGTTGAACCTGAACGTAAAACGATTTTTGATAAAGAATTATCTGACATATTTCATGGCTGATAATGAGTGGATGCGCTGACTGGGCGTTATGAGCACCGTAAGGTCACGTGGTATACGCTACCCATCGAGCTATGGTTAAGAGGTGTTCGATAATATTTCCTCATTATCATATCCTTTCACCCCATACGCCATCTCGCAAACGTCATCTGTCAAATGTCATCTGTCATACGTCATACGTTAGTTATCTAATTTGGAGGATCTACTCATGAGTCCCCTGTGTTTTTTTTGGTTACTATTCATCTCATCCACCCATTATTGAACTACTAGGTGGGGAATGTATCTTTTTGGGTTCACAGTGTATATTACCATTCATTTTGTTATTGTGGATGTGTTATTGCCAATCTTATCATCAACTAGCGGGTAGCCAGCTCGTCAGAGACGGATGACCTTGAAAGGAACAATTTTTTCTATTCTTGAGCTTAGAATTCACGAAAAAAGTCCGTAGATCTGGGGAAAAATATGCTTCGCTTTACATATGCTCTTATGGGGCTTCCCTCCATGCATCGTGTAATTTCCGTAGAATCTAGGGAAAAATGACTTAGAATTTCGAGAATTGCGGGGAAACTGGTACAGCTCCTTTACTGATGTAAACCAATTGTCGATTGTGAGGTTTCTCCCAGAACCAAGTATGGGTCTCACTAGACGTTTGACAACTTCTGAAGCATTGTTGTCAGCCTGATATGGTCCATTCGGTTGAGTTCCGACGTATGTTTCCATATTGGATGTATAATATGTATTTGAGTCAACCATTGAAAATATTCTGATTCCGTACTTTGCAGGTTTATTTTTGATGTACTGACGGAACGAAGATCTTCCTCGAAATGACTAACATTTCATCAATTGTTACGTATTCTCCCATCATATAAGACTGCTGACAACGTGAAACAAATCCGTCGAATAGAGCTCTGATTGGAGCAAATTTATCGGTTTCTTTCCTTTCGATACGAGTAGTGGCGTCATCAAATCGCAGACAACGCAACAGAAATTGAAAGCGCTTTAGTGACATAACGTTCCTGAAGAACTCAACACCAACACAATCATTGGCCCACAAATCATCAACAATGAGATGGGAAGATCTTAAAACACGTGCCAGATACAACAAACCTATCAAGGCTTTAATTCCTATTGGAGAAGTATCCCTGGCATCTCTCTCTCGAGAGTAACGTTCGCGACATTTACTTATATATATGTTGGTGCTTTGAACAATTTCATCTATCACATTTTGTGGAAGAAAAAAGCAACCAGACCTTCAATACAGTGTTGGCGTGTCTTGCGAGATTTGTAACGCCTGGGATGAAGTTTATAATATTTTGAGATTTAGATCTCACGGCTCTGTTTGGTTCCCGCTTCTGCCATTTTGTAACTTTGTCTTTTCCTAAGAAAAAATTCAATCGTTCTTATATTGGGATATCATTCAAATGGAGAATCATCGGATAAACTGTATCTATCAGAATCGTTCTCTGGGCCAGCCGATTGTTCTGTGTCAGTTGAATGAGCACTTTCTTCGAGTATATCATCTTCTTGATCTATCTCAGAATTACTTTCTCCACCTACAAAAGGTTCCTCATCTGAATCGACTTCCTCGTAGAGTCTTCTAACTTCTTTTTCATATGCACCAGCCATTGTAGATCTATAGATTCATGTAGTAATACAAAGGAATTAATGTGAAAATAAAACACACATACACTTGTAGTCAACAACTTTTTCATTCAGTGTTTGTTTTGCAAAAGCGAGCGATAAGATACTTATGCAAGGTGGGAGTGCGTGATCCATGTAGACCTTGAAAACTAAAATAAACAGAACCCAAAAATATGAAAAACAAATATTATTAATGAAAAAAGTGAAGTTTGAAAAGAATAGGGAGTACTACTTGAAAGTTAAACACAAAGTTCACAAATATACTGTTTTGTTTTGAAGGAGCAATCTGAACAATCGCAGTGGGCCCATTTATTACAAGCCAAGCAACGAATCCATTTTTCATTTGGTTTTGAGCGTGAAAATAGTCCATTGCAAAATATGGAGGCTGTATCATCTTCATCGTCACTGATTTCTGATTGATCCTGCATGGTCGGTATCAAACTGTTTGCAATTGTAGCAGTTTTTCTAGGTGCAGGTTTAGTTTTGGGATGAGTATTATCAAAAATTTTTGTTTTGACTTTTCTTGCCTCCTTTCTTTCTAAATCAGCATTTTTCCCAGCAGTTTTAATTTTTAAAAGATCTATTTCGGGTGTTGTGTTTAAGATGCCAAATTTAGATGGGTTGCTCCGTTTTCTTTTGTTGCTCGTATCGGTAGCTTTTGGTAAAGGTATAATTTCTGAGGGTAGGATTAAGCAAGATTTATTTATTTATTTATTTATTTATTCTCATATGAATACATTTACAAAGACATACATATTCTAATATTATAAAAATTCTAAATTTTATCTACTTCACATAGGTTATTGACCTGTGTGTGAATTAGATAATTATTATAAACTTTTTGTAAAAAATTTTCAAGTTCTTAAAAATATTTAGATTAAATATTGATTATAAATTCAATATATACAAAGCACACAAACAAAAAAAAAAAAAAAAAAAAAAAAAAAAAAAAAAAAAAAAAAAAAAAAAAAAAAAATTATTCGAAGAGATTATCAATTTCTTTTGCATTATCCAAAAACCAAATTTTAATTTTTTTTTTGAATGTTACAATATTCAAACGTCTCAATTTTGATGGAACTCTGTTAAAAATTTTTGACCCAATAAAACTACTATGGTTTTGCATGATTTTGAGATTATGTTTTTCAAGTTGAACATTATCATTTCTTGTACAATAATTGTGACTAATTTTATTACTAAATGCAGTGTTTTTTTTCAAGAAATTCAATGATGCTTTATAAAATAATTGTTTGACATTCAGTATATGATTATCTACAAATAATGAGGATGATGGATAATCCAAAGGTTTGCGAAAAATTATTTTCAAAACATATTTTTGAATACTTAATAATGGTTTGAGATGAGTCTCATACATACCACCCCATCCAATGATTCCATATGACAGAATAGATTGAAAAAGTACATGATATAACATTATGATTAAATTTCTATTAACAATATTTCGTAAAAATCTGAATTTTGGAAGAGTACTTCTGAGCTTCTTAGTAATTTCTGAAACGTGATGATTCCACTTTAAATGTTGATCAATATAAATTCCAAGATATTTAATAAAAGCAACTTTATTTATTTTGTGGGTACATGAACAATTCATTTTTGATTCTTTGGATATATTTTTGAAACAGTTTATATCATGAATTGTCAACTCTGTTATATTGTTTGGTTGTGAGTCTTCATAACAGGAGAAAGTCATGAATTTTGTTTCTGGTAATTTATTTGTTTCTTTATCTATTTTTTTCTGTGATATTTCATTCTGTAGGCCAGATGGTCCGGCTATCGGCACAATATCTTCCGTATTGGAATTCCCTTTTCTTTGCTCTATATTATTTTTCTGTTTTTTCTTCTTCTTGTTATTATTCGGTTCATCTTCTTCTGGATTCTCCTCATTATTATTTGGTTCATCTTCTTCAGACCTCTTCTCGTTGTTATTCGGTTCTTCCATATCATGATTGTACTCAATGTTAGTGGTTTCCGCAGGCTCAAACATCCAATCCGGAAAAACATCTTTATTAAAAGGGTATATACCTGTTTTGAAAAACCCTCTACCATGCAGCATTGTTCAAAGTAGCTGCTTTATGGTAGGCAGCTTTAAAAATCTTTCCTACCTGGAAATGAGTGACCACCCTTCCAGGATTCTGTTTTAACCCTTTGAGGACCAAATTATCGAAATGAAATAAAAACGAAATAATTATAATTTGATTATCATATAATAGTGTGAATAAAGCTATATTTAATTTATGAAAAACAAAAAACAGATTTGAGTCTCAGAAAAATGGTGGTCTACCATAGGAACCACTAGGCCATGAGGAGTCCTATCTAGCATGGAACCTCTGGAAACAATTCCTGTCCTCCGAAAGGCATAAAGCAACCTTGCACTCTGAGCAAAACCAACGGGACCTATGTGGCTCTTTCTTTGAACTGCAGAGGTTGCAACGCGTTTTGGTCCCATACATCGGCATGTGTGAAGACTGACTATACCGTTGTTCATGTAATATAGTTTTCTTATAACAATTTTCGGAACTGGATGATGGTCTTCCTCTCTTGTTTCCCCTCGAGTAACAACCGATCAGTGAAGTTGCAACTGATAAACGGAATTATTTCAGATTCAAAGTGGATCCTGGAGATCTCTCTTTGAATATAATGTATGAATTCACCACACACAAGTCAACAAAATAAAAAAAAATTCTATGCCACCATTTCTTGCTCTTCCTATCAACTTCATACAAGGATTTCAGCATATCAGCTTTGTCTACTCCTCCAATATTTTTATTATAATCCACTATCATTTTTGGACAAGGAACTTCTCTTGATATGAAACCATCAACCGTTTTTTGCTTTCTTTTCACCATGACATTGTTTATTGGGTTGTGAAAATTAGATACTAAAGTTACTGCTCGGTTATCCAGCCATTTCACACAAGTGATACCATTTTTCATCATTTTGTAATCGATCTCTCCTTTTTTCATAAGGTTATCATTTTTCAGGTCAGGCAAATAGTTCCACACGCATAGATTTTGTCTTCGGTTAGCTGCAGGAGTAAATTTATCGAACTGAAAAAGTTGTCGAAATATACTTTATGGTACTTGCCCACGATTTTTCTTGTGAGATCAATTACTACTCTTTCACCAAGTTGTTTTTCTACCAAATTATCGACCTTTCCTGTGTAAATTTGGAACTCATGAACATACCCTGAGCTACTGCCAGCTCGAATCCAAACTTTATATCCCCTCTTTATAGGTTTATTAGGCATATATTGTTTGAAGCTACATCTGCCCTTGAAACGAATCATTGATTCATCTATGGATTGATTTTCCCCAGAGTTGTATGAATTCATGAAGGTTTCTGATAAGATATCTAAGAATGGCTGCAGTTTGTAGAGCTTATTGAAATCTATACTGCCTTTTCTAGGTTGAAGGGAATTATCATTGATATGAAGATTTCCCAGTAACCAACTGAATCTGGAACGGCACATTATTGAACTTATATATGTATCTCTGAATTGTTCTTTTGAGGACCAGTAATCTTTGTGGCTGGGAAGTCTCTTCATGCCCATAAGAAGATTAATTCCAATGAAGGCTTTCAATTCCTCAATTGTTGTAGCAATGTACGGTTTTTCTTTCTGAGTAGCATAAAGATTCGTTTGAAATGTTAAATGCTCGAATAAGTTAATAGGGAAGAGATTCAAAAAAATGTCAACTGGATATTCTGACTCTTCACTAATGACAAGCCCTTCTGAACCAATGAACTCCTGGATCTGAACTGGTCGGAAGTAGTGCCTCCATACAATTTTTTCGTTTACATCTGGCACCAGATCCATCAAGAATAAATCATCATCATCGTGAGACTCCTCAAGGTTGGATTCAACTTGCGAATATTCTGGTAGATGATCAGCTCCTTCAATTGATTGCATATCATCATTTTCCGTAGCCGGCTCTGCTTGTTCTAGGTCTTCAAATATGATAGGCTGATTGTTGAAATCGTCGGGAACTCGCTCCTCATCAGAATCGTAATCGCTCACAAGAGACTCAACGTCCGAAGGTATTTCTTCGATCAACTGGTCGAACTGTTCTGTAGTTAAATTTTCCAGTTCATCGAATCTCCATTTGTTTCTTATAATGAACTTGTTGAATTTGGACGATTTAGCTGAAAATGAATATATATAATGTTGCTGGTGGCCAAGTGGTCCCGTTTGGAACCACCAAGTGTTTCGGTCGAATAGTAAGTGAATAATGATGAAATTGCAATGATGACCATCCATAACTACTTGAAAACAAACAAATAGCATGTCTCCATACTCACCACTCATTTTATAGGTGTAATGCAGCAGGAACTAACTGAACAAATGAGGATGTTATTGCTACCATGAATTACTGAACACTAATAACCTCAAAATCGTTATGTTGTCTTCATGCCATCGCATAAAATCACACTCAGCGTAGATGGCCATGAGTATCAACACTGTGAAGTCCCCCACTCAAACCACCCAAAACCGTGGAACACAATAATTGTTGAAATGGTGGTTCCACAGAGTGGTAATTTCTTGCTTGTAGTAGAGCGAAAGTGGCCCAAAGAATGTCACATCTAATGGCTGTACTTTATGGGTAATTACAGTGCGGTGGTAGACAAAATAAGACAATGCCCTTACTTTTCGCATAAACCTGGGCCTCCAAAAAATTGTGGATTATATGCCCATCTAGTATTAGCAACACTTTTTCGGTTTCTGTGGGTTTTACTGTTTCAGCAAAAAATTCAAGCCACTTCATAAAAAACTCGGAAGTTGCCCATCCATTCTCTTGAGCAAAACCAACTGAACCAGGAGGAGCATCGTCCATCAATTTGTTTTTCATGTTTTTGCGCGGAAATATGAAACAAGGCGGTAAATAAGACCCGGAAGTACTCATTGCACAAACGACTGTTAAATGCTGTCCACGTTCCGCACTACTTAATACCCCCACTTGTTTTTTTCCTTTGGTTGCATAAACCTTACAATTTTTTGAAGCAACTGTACTAAGCCCACTCTCATCCATATTCCAGATTTTTGTCGGGTTGAAATTAACTTGCTCCAAAGCTTTTTCCAACTGTTCAAAGTAGTTTCCTATTTGTACTCTATTAAAAGCACGTGCTCTGGCAGAAGAGGTTGACTCGGGTAACCCAAGAGAAATAAGTTGGATTTCGCCTCGTAAATCCCTTCAACCAATCCCAGCCCGCCATCTTCTTCTCAGAATTGAAGGAGTGTTTAATGTTATTCCGGACCGCCATTTCATATGCAAGTTTGCGTACCTCTTAAGTTGTTCATCCAAAAAACCTAGCTTCCATGTTTTTAATATGGGCAGCGAGGTGGCTGTCCAAAGTTTCATCAAAGATTGGTCTTTCCCCGCCCAAATAGTTTTTTTCTGCTCCTACGCTGAATCTATTTGTTTCCTGACAGCGTCGTCGTAAGGTTCCGAAAGGAACACTGTAGGTTTTGGAAGCTAACAACCAGCCCATTGATCCAGATTTAACAGCTCTTATTGCTTCTCTCATGTTGTCTTCGACCCATTCATGACGATTACTTTTCCGTTGGTACTTTCCAACCATGTTCACTTAAATCTGCAACAACAAAATAACTTAATGATTTTGTTACGTAACTAGCCCGAATCAACAGTATGCCAACTCGCCCGAAAACGCTTTTCAAAAAATAAGACCTATTTACTCACAACCAGTTACAACATAGCAACGGTTATACCGTAGAATTTCGAGGTTAGGTTCACAAAATCGATTTACGTTTGTTGGAATTCAAAAAGATATTGGATGTTCATGTTTTGCAGCAAGTTATAAGAGTAAATTAAACATTTCGTACCTTCAAAAAAACAAAATTGTCATAAACTTTTTTATTTATTGTCGGAAGTAGCCACAAACACATTTACCGGCTTGCACACAATGAGTAAACAGAAGGAGAAGGTTAATTGCGCCGCAAAGTTTTTAGAAGCTGAGAAAGTACCAATATGCCAACTCGTCCGGTATGCCAACACAGGCACATTTCCCCTATGGCTTCTGCAGTTAGTCCTCTGTTGAAAGAGAATCAAGGAATTTATCAAAGTGGCTTCAACGAAGTTAAAAAAATCCGATGCCACCATTTATGAGACTTTCTATCAATTTCGTAGAGGCTTTTCATCATATCTAAATGGTCAACGTTTCCCATATGAGTATTATAATCGCGAATCATCCTTGGACACGGTATATCTTCAGAAGCACCATTTTTCTTTTTCCTGGAAGTAGTCTCCATAATGGAGGGATCATGGTAGTTTCCTAGAAGGAGAACACCTCGACGATCCATCCATTTTAGTGCAGCTATTCCATCTTTCGAAACACGCCAGTCAGCCTCTCCACGTTTCATGCTTTTGTCGGTTGCAAGTTCAGGAAAGTGTTTACGCCCCTTTCGGATGATTCCACAAGAATAGATTTTTTCAGCAAGTAACTTCGCTAAAGTTCAACAGAATTAAAATAATTGTCGAAAAACAGTTTGTAGTTTTTGTCTACCAATGTTCGAGAGAGATCCATGACAACTCTTTGTCCCATTTTTTTTTCTGTTACTTGATCAGCTTTACCAGTATAAATTTGGAATTCACACATTTATCCTGTTGAATCCGCCCGGACCCAAACTTTGTAGCCTCGCTTTATAGGTTCCATAGGCATGTATTGGCGGAAGCTACTACGCCCTTTGAACTTTATCATGCTCTCGTCCACGGCTTGAAACTCGTTAGGCCTCATAGATGACAGGTAAGTTTCTTGAAGTTTAGAGAGTAGGGGTCTCAGCTTATAAAGCTTGTCGTAGTTCTGCTCACCTTTTTGAGGTTGAACTGAGTTATCGTTGAGGGGAATTTTACTCAGCAACCAAGCAAATCTATCTTTACTAATTGCGGAATTAATAAAATGATCCATCACTTCCTCGTTTGAGGACCAGTAATCTCTGAAGCTTGGTAGTTTTTTCAAACCCATAAGGATATTAACTCCCAAAAAGATTTTAATCGCCTTCGCAGTTGTTGGTTTGAAATTTCTTCCTTCACCGTATCTCTGAAATGCGTATAAGTTGGTTTGAAATACTATATGGGTAATTAAATCTTCGGGAAACAAATGCAAGAATACATCCAACGGTGTCTCAATATCATCAGGCAAAGTAGGACCAGTTGATTCTTTGAAATCACTTCGTTTCGTAATGTTGGAGACATCCTCCAGTAATCTCGAAGGAAAACATCCGGTAGTCTGGCAAGTGGGATATCATCATCGCTGTCCCAGTGTAAATTGTTATCAGTAATCACGTCGTTATTCTCGATAATTATGTCCATATTTTCAATAACTATACAACCTGTTGCCTTTCGCTTTCTTCCGGTCCTTTTTTCTTGTAGTTTGAGTTGCTTAGCATCGTTTCTTTAACAGCTTCCTTTTCTCTTTCTAATCGTCGCCACATTTCAGAGGATATTGCACTTGGCATCTTGAGTGCATTTTAATTTTAATTGCTTTTTTTGTATTGGTTTTGGGTAAACCAATACACTATTTGGTAAAGGAATCGTCACTACACTCAGAATTTTCAAGTTATTTATTGTGGAAGCAGTAGCTATCGGTCCATTTTTGGCACCATTGGTGAGCAATGAAGTATTTTTACTAGTACAATGAGAGGCAATTTCAAGCACATTTAGTTTCGTTTGATTATCTGTCAGAATATTTTCAATATTGGTAGCTTTTTCCTCACCATCTTCTGTGGACTTGCCAATATCTTCAATTTCTGAGTTAGCAGCTCCATCATTGGATATGGAAATTGTTCCACTAGTAGAAGCAGTAACATCATCACTAGTAGATTTAGGTATTATTTTTTGTACATCCACTTTGAGTTGATCCATCATCGAAATATTTTCCATATTCGACGTAGCTCCTGTTCTATCTTCAACTTTATCTGTGGAGTTGACACTATTTTCATTTGAAATGACACAATATGTTACTGGTAAGTCATCTCTGGCAGGACCGATCCTAGGGTATTGGCCGCCCGCGTGCAAATACCAGATGTGCTGCCCCCCCCAGAGAATTTTTTCTCATTTTGACTAATATTTAACGTTGACATTATAAAGTCTCAAACTCATTTTTCAGTGTAACGTCTATTTCACACATAACGATGGGACATACTCAGTGCGTATACAGCTTTGTTCCATGGGAGGGGAAGTAATTCGTGGCGCGGGGGTGACGGAAAACAGGAAAGCGCCGCTGGCGAAATTATTTTTCTGTTTAAGGTCAATTGCCTTTGAATTGATAGTTAGGCTGTAGTTTTGTAATTTTTTCGTTTTTGGGAAAAATTTGTTTAGATATTCACGTATTTTCATCGTATCCGTACGTCACAATCGTTGTGTGTGAAAGTGAAATAAGTGTAAGAAGTGAAACAAGAGTAAAACTTCAAATAAAATTTGGAAACTTTATTTTTTTGGACAGCTTATGAATATGTTAATAACAACAAAATATTTTATCAAAATAAAAACAAACAATAATATCACCTTTGCATAAAAAAAAGTTATCAAAATAAAAACAAACAATACTATCACCTTTGCATAAAAAAGTTCCAACTCAACATTCAACGAAAAGTACATAAATCTGTTGTTCAAGAGTCTACAGACTAGGTACCTAATCATTATAATTACCTACCTAATTATAAAATAACCTTTCTGGCTTTCTGAGCGGCAAATTTATCAATAATTTCCGTGAAATCTATTTTCTCACAGATTTCGGATTCAATAGAAATGATGGCCAAATCTGAAAGCCTTTCTTGTGTCATATTATTTCTCAAGTAATTTTTAATGATTTTCAATTTGCTGAAACTTCTTTCTCCTGAAGCCACAGAAACAGGGCGAAATTCGGAAAACAGGAAATGAGGTCATTTTTGACTATGATTTCTAATACCTCAATTGGCTGTTTCTTACCTGGAAAAATATCTTTGAATGAAGTAATTTCATTAAACAGTTGTATACCGTCTATATCTTTCACGATACTTCCTTCCTCCTGTACCTGAAACTTAATATCTAAGTCCATGCAGGCTTTCATGAGATCATCACTAGAAATGTTGTGAAACTCATACAGAAAACAGAATATTGAAAAGCACTCAGATACTAATGTAAATCTTTCATTTATCGAACAGGTCGCGAGATCAAGAATTGCAAAATAGAAAGAAGTCTTGAATTGCTCATGAGGATTTAAGAGGGGTTGATCACTGCCCTCGTAATCAAATAAACGGACCTTCTTCCTGGGCCTAGAATTTGGAAATTGGGGATCAATACCTAAATCTCTAGCAAGTGTTGTGGCTGATTCGACAAATATTTCAAAATTATCGTTTGATCTTTGTGAAACAAAATATTTTTTTAAATTATCTAAGCCCTCAATGCATTCCGTGATGTTTAATTTAGGATTTTGAAGCATTTTACTCAGAACATTAATTCTTGATAATAAATCATGCCAAATCAAAATTGAACACAATAATTTGAAAGACTCAAGATTTTTAATTATTGATTTTGCACCATTTTTTGTTTTCGCGTCTCTGGTGGAATCTTCAATTAAAGCATTCAATGCAGTAATAATGTTTTTGAGGTCTTGCTTTAGAGGTCTAATAGCATTGATACGACTTTCCCACCTTGTTTCACTCAATGGTTTCAAAGTAAGACTTTTCACGTATTTTTTCAGTAAATCCCATCGATATGGGGACGCAGAAAAAAAATTATATACCTCTTGTACTACATCAAAAAATCCATAAATTTCACCACTGGAGCTGGCAGCGTCATTAACGACGAGGTTTAAGGTATGAGCCGCGCACGGCACGTATAATGCTCTAGGATTGATATCGAGAATCCGTTTCTGAAGCCCTATATTTTTTCCCTTCATGTTCGAACCATTGTCGTAGCCCTGACCACGTATATCTTTAACTTCGAGCTGCAGACTAGGTAATAGTTTCTTTAATAGAAAATTGCACAGACCTTCTCCAGTGGTATTAGTTACTGGAAAAAATCCTAGAAAAAATTCTAAAATATCTACTTTACCATCAGTAGTGTTCACACATCTAATTACAAACGTTATTTGTTCTGTATGACAAATGTCGGGCGTCGAGTCGAGAATTATAGTATAATATTTGGCTTTTTTGACAATGCGTGTTATCTCATTACGAACAGATTCGGCTAAAATATTAATTATTTCATTTTGAAAATGCTGTCCTAAGTAGTGCGGGGTGCGTTGTTTTTCATCTTTGTATTTACAGATATTATTGAGGTGTTCTGAAATAACTGGATCAAATTTGGCCAACACCTCTACTGCCTTTAAAAAATTACCATTATCTCTATGATACAACTCCGTACTACTTCCTTTGAATGCTAAATTTTGACTGGCTAGAAATTGTACCACAACAATCATTCTTTCAATGATAGCGCGCCATCGCTTTTTTTCTCTATTGTAAACATTTTGTTGTTCCGCGTCAATAGTAAATTTTTTTTCCATCCTTGTCTTTATTTCGCACCACGATCTTATAGAGTGAATGTGTTTAAGAGTATTTTCATGCTTATTGAGGTAATGCGAACAATGACGCCAATCAGAAAAGCCAGTACTTACAATTTGTGTTGAATTATCCCTACTGAACAATCTACATGCAAAACAAAAAATACAATTTAGTTTAATGGAATAGCAGAGCCACGCGCGATTTATTTTCTCTCCGTTCACTAAAGTTTTGTTATAATATGAACTGCTAAATCTTCTGCCACTCTCATCAACTGGGAATTTGAAATCTGTAACTTGTTTGGAACCGTGTTCTACCAATAAATCAATATATTTTTGCGTCAAAATATTAGGCCAAGAATCTGGATCATCTAGAGCTAGTTGAGCAGAGCTCTCTTCCTGTTTGCTCTCATCTTCACATTCACTGAGAATGGGACTGCTTGATGATGATCTTGCAGCTTCATCACCTTCATCGGGTGTGAAATCTATTGATTTATTGTTCGTTCCACTAGAACTGGAGGATGACTCCGCGATTTGATTCAAACCTTTTTGTTCAGGCTCATCCGGATTTCCAAAATACTTTTTTAGTGCTCCCGCTTGTTTTGAGATTTCTTCTATTCTTCTTTTCTTCTCTTTTCTATAGAAGGCACCTGACTCTCTTTTAGTCTTTCTGATGTTTTTGGACGAGGACGACATCTAAAGGTAAAAGGTAAGATGAACGATAAGTATATCATGGCTCACAGATGCACAGATACAATGAATAGGAATTCTTCAGAAATTTTTAAATTCATCGAAATGATCTCTGTATATCTACCATTGTTGATACATTTTTTTTGCTTGAAGTGTAAGTATATTATTCATAAGAAACTCCATTCCTGTTGAAAAATTCAGAGTCAATTATTTAAAATAAATAATAATTCGTAGCGCTCTTTCAAAATCTGGGTACGAATTAAAATTTTCATAAACTTCCCCGATTGGTAACTTATATAATTTTGTAGGAAAATTATATTTTGTGCTAACGAAATCTGAAAGAATTGAAAATAAATTTCGAATTTTCTATCATTCTGTACTTATTTTCAGAACGAATCATCGCGACAAAATTAGATTAAAAATATGCCCAATTTTTTATCTAATTAGAAAACACCCTGTACAACATTTCATTCGTTCATAATTCTAGTTAAGAGCTTTGGTACTTACCACAGTTCTGATTTAAACAATACTCAACAGATACACCTTGTCACTAAATTCCACTTGCACCTGATTGTGTTTATGACCAGTGTTATTGTATGATGAATCGTAATTAAATGAACATTTTGAAATGAAAATGGTTTATATATAGTGATGAAGTAGCAAAAAAAATACGATGCCGCATCCCTTTCTTTGTCGAAACAATCAATTTCTTATCTATAAGGAAAACCGCTAAATTAAAGTTTCTTTTGACCATTGACCTGGAAGCCGCGTGCCGACTATGATATTTATTTAGTCATTATACGAAGTAAGTTGTCACAGCGAAAAAAAATTCAAAGGCGGCCGCAGCGGCAAAACCTTTGAAAGGCCGCTTCGCGGCCGCCTCTTAGTTTGGCCGCCCGCGTACGGTGCACGCGCTGCACACCTGCTAGGATCGGCCCTGATCTCTGGCATAGTTATGTTTCGTCTCTTGAGGTATTACTGAGTCAACAGCTTCAATGTTGTTGATGAAAATTGTTCCACTAGTGGAAGCAGTAGCATCATTACTAGCAGAGAGAGGTATTATCTCTAGTACATCAACTTTGGATTGAACATTGATATTGTTAATTTTGCCAGCTCCTGTTCCATCTTCTTCAACATCATATGTGGGCATGTTAATAATTTCACTTGAATGAGTACTCTCAGGTACTAGTGCGTAAATTTCCGCCAAAATACGTTGGGGTAATTGGTTATCAGTTCCTGGAGATTGTACATGTACAGGGTCTCCAAAATCATCGATCGGAATATTCAGAAAACCATACTCATCAATGTCGTAAAATCCCATCTCAGGACTTGAAGGCACAGGTGGTGGATTTTCTAAGCCGTTGAGTGACATTGGAACATCATTTTTGCGTTCTTTGTTGATTAAACAATCTTTAGCTTGAGATAATTCCTCAAGAATTATATCTACGTTAACTCCTGCACCTTCAAATTATTCTGGAGGTTTTTTATAGTATTTTCATTAAGATCATTGATAGAAAGATCACTTTCATAATTGATCATCCGATCAGATCCTGCCAACTTCTCCAACATGTTTTGTACACATTTGGTGCGTTTGGATCAAAAGGATAGAGACCGCATTTACGAAAACCATTTTGGATGGTCTTGGATAGATTCGTTTTCCCCAGAATTTTCTTCAAGAGTGGACAACATTTCGCTTTTGTCAATACTTGGTTGGTATTTTCTTCGCACATTTGCCACTGTCTCACCGTAGCTTGCCATTCCGATTTGAGCGGTTTAACCCATTAGCTCCCACGGATATTTTTTTCATATATTCATGGATTTTTTGTAATAATAAGCCCTCCCTAGTAACACAAATATTGGGAAAAATATTGAAAAATAAAATTCCTGTCAGGTTTTTGAAAAAAATTGGTGTACTCAAATGAGTACAATGGGAGGTGCACAGAAGAAAAAAAACAACATTTCGAATAATACAAAAAAGTGATTATTATCTCAAAATTGCATCACAAATCAACAATAATTATATATTGGAATGAAATTCAATGAAACAATCACGTTCAATACATAGAGTGACGTCACACTTCAGGCAACTCCATCTTGCTCGTAGGTGACATTGACGGCACCTAAGCTGTTTATAAATTTTTTTCGGAAAATGGCCCTGGCCGTCTCGTGCGATACTTTTTACAAGGGATCCTGGTCGCCTTTTCGAAAAAGTAGCCTTCCCAAATGATTTCAGGTAATGACGAGCGACATCTCTGATGAAACCAAGTAAATCTTTTTTGTTATCATTATAAGCCAACAGGTGTAATCTCCATGCATTTACCATCCCAATGTTCAGCGAATGGGTAAAAAGCGGCCACCACCATTTTTTTCCACGAATAGATATTCTATAGTTATTCACTGCTTGGTCTAGTAAGTCAACACCACCCATAGATGCATTATAACTAGCAAACAAGTGTGGCTGAGGTACTTCAATTTTTCGTTTTTCTGCCGAAGACCAACGTTTTACTTTTCCCAAGGGCTCTATGGTGTCGTTATTCGTTACCATAGTCACGATGTTATTATCTTTCCAGCGTACAAATAATAGATGATTTTTTTCCTCATATGCTTGCTGAAAAACACCACGATTCATTTTTTGCATGTCCTTCACTGAAGACAAAGGGCAATGTTTGGTCCGATTCTCTCGAACTGTCCCAGTTGCCCTAAAGTTCATATCTCTGAGCATTTTCAGCAAATCGTAACTGGAAAAGTAGTTATCGAAATAGACAATATGGTCAGAAGGTTCATCAACGCACTGAAGCAAATCTAAAACAACTTTAGAACCTAATGGTATACTATTGTCCCCCTTGTCCTTTTGTTTAGCTCCACAATATGTATCATAGTTGTAACAGTACCCAGTAGAACTACACAGCATCCAATCCTTGAATCCAAATCTCACCGGTTTTCCTTTGATAAATTGTTTACCAGAGTGGTGCCCAAAATATTTTACCATTGCTTCGTCTATTGAGAGATTTTCATGGAAAATTCCCCACTGACGAAAATTTTTATTCAGTAAGTTCATTAGTGGGCGTAACTTACACATTTTATCTGATGGATCCAGTTGGGTATTGTCAGACAAGTGTATGTACCTCTTTATTTCTTGAAATTTATTTCTAGACATACTGGAAGCAACGAATGGTACCGAAACATCATCGTCAACGCTCCAGTACATGGGTTCTCGGGGTAATTTGTGGTAGCCAGAAAGCAGCAGAATTCCTATAAAGATTTTTATGTCAGCCTCGGTTACCACAAAACTATGATAATTTTTTTGTGAGGCATAAAGGTTTGATTGCTCAACGATCAATTTTATTATATTTGCATCAAACAATCTCTCAAAGGTCTGAACTGGACTATCGTTCTTTACTTCCCCTATCATTTTTTGTAGCCTCTCTTCATAACCCTTAGTTTTGCGTGTCATACTGATATCTATGTAGTTCTTTGTCCACTTAGGCTTCTCCTCCAACTTTCTATTTCCTTTATTTTTCAAAGTTTTTGGTTTCTTGGAGAAAAGAACTGATAACGGCACGTTGTCGTCGGGGCTGTCACTATCATCGCTATCTATGACTCCTTGACTTCTGGCAGCAGCTACTTCAGATAGAGGAATTTCATCATCTGAGGAACACGGAATTTCAATTTCTCCAGGAATATCGATGGGGAAGTTAGATATACCCATATCGTTTTCATCAAAATCTTCTTCATCTGTTTGAGTGTCTACCTCAGGTGGAATAATGATTATTTCAGGATCACGGTTTGAAGAAAGAACGTCATCCATTGCTTCTCCTAAGGTTTTGAAACGTTTGCCATAAAAGCATTTCGAAGAAATTGGCTGAAAATTATATTCCATTTTGAATCCACTCCTGAAATAAAATTCCGAAATTTATCACACATATCTTCCCATTGTACCCAAATGAGTAGAGCAATGTTTTTTTTGGTTATGTGAGAAATAATGAAAAATTTATTGTCACGATAGTATAAGCAACTCTAAAACATACCTGGTCAGCTAATGAAGAATTTCAACAGACGCAGTGCAAAAAGTGACTCTTGAAAACAGGAGATGAGTCTGCACGTGTTTACACAATCTAATAAGTTGACATGATCGACATATGCGCCATCTGTGGGAACATCTCGAAATTACGAGTTTCTTGCACATTGCAGAATACTACCACGACATTATTTTGTTGAAAAATTCCAATAGATGTCGATAGTAGACCATAATTTGCAGTGTACTCAAATGAGTACAGTGGGAGGTAATGGGTTAAATACACTTTCTTACATCACAAGGTATCAGAACCCGTATATCTGTGACTGTTAAGCCATCTGATGGCCTGATAGATTTATACTTGAGCAAAGGCTTGTGTCAAATTCTTGAAGAATGTATAGGGCTTAGTTTGAACTTCATATGGATTTTTTAGTCTTGCTTCTTTGGTTATACGAGGGTAATCACTGGGTAGGTAGATTTCTTCATGTTTCATTGATGATTCAATGGCAGCATGAACTGAGTTACACTCCATTTGAGTATGACCTTTTTCTAAAAACTTTTACTCAATCACAGTTTGATATTCGTCTGAGATATATAATAAAGCATTTGACATAATGCAATTTCTATTTTGTACTGTGCAATCATCAGAGTAAATAATAATAGGAAACTTCTTGGGCAGGTGCAAAAACTGCACTTCTAAATAATCTGCCAGGAATGAGGCGTACGTTGCTGCTTGGCCATCCGCATTGGTTTCATCGTACCAATAACAGGTAGCTTTATGATCATTGAGGTTGTAGATGGTGATATTATGATTACATAATTTTGTTCTGTAGTGTAAAGTACTTGCAGCTAGACATGGGGCCAGGCTATTTGAAGCCTTAGGTCACTCCCCCACTATCTTCCAAGCTGAAATACATGCCATCAACCTTTGCGCCCAAAGGTGCCTGAGCAAAGGTCTGAGGGGTGCCAACATATATATCTGCTCAGACAGCCAAGCCGCACTTAAAGCCCTAAAATCAATTCGTTTTCACATCAAAGATTACATGGGACTGCTTTGAAACACTCATGCAACTGGGAAAGGGCAACAAAGTCACACTTATGTGGGTTCCAGGCCATGAAGGAATTAAAGGAAATGAGGCAGCTGATCGCCTTGCAAAAAAAGGTGCAGCATCTGCACTTTTTGGTCCTGAGCCTTTTTGTGGGATAAGCAAATGTCACCTAAAGGGAGAACTCGGGAAACGGGAAGACATTGAAAAGTCCTCCTACTGGAGAACAACTCCAGGTCAACGACAAGCGAAAAGGTTCATCAACCATTCGCAGAACCGAGCCAAAGAGCTACTCAGCCTCAGCAAACCAGAGCTAAAGCTTATCACAGGCTTTCTCACAGGACACGGCCCTCTGAGGTACCACCTCAAAAAGATGGGTCTGGCGGAGACTGACACTTGCCGCTTCTGTAACAATGCGACCGAAACCGCGGAACACATACTTTGCTCATGTGAAGTATTAGTCCGCCAAAGGCTGAACCACCTAGAACAGGTCTATCTCACCCCTGCTGAAGTGGAAAAGTCAACCGTCAGGAAAATCGTATGCTTCATCAGAAGTCTAGGGTTAGAGAACCAAAACTAGATAGGGGTAATCACAATAGATTTTCTAGGTCGCAGTGATCGAGAGGTCTCTCAGCCTATACGACCCATCTACAATCTACAATCTACATCTAGACATGGGGCCAATTTAACAGCCGGAACATCCATGGTTAGTACATGACACTTTCCTGCAATTGATTGTTCTTTATCATGCTGTTTAGATTCTCTAGCTGCATTCTTTTTGGCCATATCTGCTTGGTAATCATTCTCTATGAGATTATTGTTCTTATATTTGAAGCATACATCACAGAGATCTTTGCTTGGATGAAATAATGAAATTTTCATATCTCTGGCTGCTTTTTGCAAGGACATGATAGATTGGCATTTTTTGTCATTCTCTTCGCATTTTTTCACATATTCCCAATGTAATTCTGCGAACGACTGGAACTGTTGCTCTAAGTATAATCGATCAGTGTCCTTTCTACAGTAGTGTGAAGGAAGCTTATTCAATGACTTCAAACATTCTTTCAGGAACGCTGTATCATTTTCATGATAATTTCATGTTGAGCTTCTCTTTGCCAGAACTACAGAATTGCTGGTTGTCAAACCATCTTTACTTTGAAGGCACCAGTTCCTGGCCGACCATTCCTTCAAGCCAGTAGCATGCAAATACATTTTTTTGCAAACTGGCACTTTTTCATTTCCTATAGTTAAAGAGTACTGGAAACTGCTAGTGCGTCTGGATTCGTTTTCAGATTTTTTTGGCCTCTTGGTTGGTAAAGCTATCACTGATTGGACCACAAACATTTTTCTTTGGTCCCAAGACATACTGGATCAGAAGTGATCAAAAATGGCATTTCTTTTTGGTTCAGTGACCAAATAACACCTTTTTTGTGGTTGCTTGGATTTGAGTTTTTGTTCTATGCATTTGCATCGTAACCCCAGGGTTCTTTTACTCCGTTTAGTGTCTTGGAGAGAGTTTCTTTGGCCTGCCGGCTTTCTAAAACCCAGATATTCTTTTCCATTCAGTCGTAGCTCTTGATTAATCTCGCATTTTCTTATACCTTTCACCTTCTTTTTGTCGAGGAATCATTGTCCATCAGCACTGTTGTGTTATTTAATATCTCATCATTATTAGAGTTGTCTATATGGTTTTCATTATCCTCAAGTTGATTGGTTAGTGAATTATGATGCGTAATATTTGCTGTATCATTCCTGCTGGAGTTTCTGAGTGATTTTCATCCATTGGGAAGTCAATTATTGATCTTTCAGTTGGATCGTCCACTGAATAATTCGTGTAATAACATAAAATGGAACGATATCATCTTGATTTATTTCTGCAATATTTCCATTCATTGTTCTGGCACTATAATCCCCTTCAACAGAAACAACTATCTGTGCTGCATTTATAATATCATTTATATTCTCGGGAGTGAGAACTTCGTCGAGTAAGATATTATCGGCAAGATTATTCTCCAACTCGCCAACATTTCGAATTTCAGTTCTTGAATCTTCATGCATTGTTGCGAAATCATTTCCATTATGTTCAAGAAGTTGATTTTCATTATATTTCTTTTTTGCGGCTTCCAACATTTTTGTTGTTCGAGAAGACATTATTTTGAGATGTAATTGAAGCAGCAGTAAGTAGTGGTCGCCGGTCTCCAGTCCAGCCCCACCCCTCCACTTTTCTCCAAACCACGTGACTCGGCCGACCAATCACAGGCCGGCCTGACTCGGCTAGCTACTCGCGGCCCAGCGAACGGGTCGTCATCATCGGCTGGACTGCGAGAGATCCGTTCCAGAGATAACGGCGCGCATTTTATTCCATTTTTCACTTAACAACGGTTATATACAGGGTGTTTGAGTTGGGTAATAGTTTGGAAAAAAAAATATAGGGTGAACCCAAAAAAAGGCGTTATACCTCTCCGAAGAGTAGACTACCTACATATGAAGGCTACCCGCTATAACATGATATATACAGGGCGTTTGAGTTGGATAGCAATTAAAGAAAAAAATATACTGGACGCCTCACCCACTTTTGCGGGATTAGACAGCTGACGTATTACATAAGACATTTGACAACAAAGGATTGATGACACGTGACTAGATGACCTGCAAGTAGACTACCCGCTACCTAATAATTTAATATACTGGATGTTTGAGTTAGCAATAGCGATAAGAAATAGGGCGTCTCACAGGTACACTCAGCAAACATACGTATGATAGAGTATCCGTTTGATATACAGGTTGTTTGAATAGCAATACAAACTCACATAGGGCACTCATGGCCTGGCGTTTGACATTTGACCGATGACCAAAAAACGCTATCATACATCAATACTAGACAAACGATACAATGTTTTCAAGGTTATGTTCCATTTCAGACATTCGGTATAGCAAATTTATTTATTCTTTCTATGGTATGTTTTAACTCGTACAACATATATAATAATATAGTGCCACTGAATGATCAAGACCTCTATGTCATGTTGACATGTCATGTTGACATGGTGTCCCTCCGACCCCGCACACTTGCTGAGCAAGCCCAAAGACGTCGTCGTTGGATACACGTTGAAGTATCGGGAACAGTGGCGTATCGCGACACTCCCCCATGTTGAAAAAACATCGTCCCGATGTTTAGACTGGCACAACGACGAGAAGTCCTGTCAAGCGGTCGAAGTCTTCAGGATCCATGGTTGACAATTCGTTCTATCATACATGATGCCTGTAACAATAAGACAAGAGCAGTAAAAGTTCTACAACAAAACAAAACAAAAGAAAAATCATCATTATTTGTCTTTTTCCCTAAACCTATTTTTCAAACATCCATCTCCAAGCATACATTTTTTCTAATTTTACTTAAAACTAATACAATTCCAGAGATAATTGATCTCTTTCGCCAGACTACATTATTTTTCTCCTAATACTACTTATTCTAATCGCGATTCTTTCTGGTATATACCTATCACCTATTTTTCACTTCTAACTTTTTTCTTCGTGTTTTTTGATGTTACTACATTTTCTTCGGCCGTTTGTTTTTGATCTTTCTGTATAATTCCTTCCTCTATCGATTTGTTAGCTTCACTGATTTTATTTTTTCTTATAGTATACAATAATAACCACACTATCAATACCATAATTACAATGATCACAAAAATTGAACTAATATCATTCAAAATAACGTTGAAATCCGCTGACTTAGCAGTAGGGACTAAACCAAATCCTACTAAATATGGATTCCTGACAATAATGACTACAACCAGGGCCGTAGTGACAAAATTTATTACATTGATTATTTTCCACCCTTTTTCAAAAACTTGCGTGGGCACCCATGATTCATTTAATTCTAGATTTTCTAAATTCATTTGAGATTTTGGCTCGTTTAATTTTAACTTTGGCTCTTCTAATTGCCACTTCTCATTTAAACATTCTGAAAAGTTCTCAAAGTTGAGGTGTGTGTAGGTAGACATTGGCTTTATTTTAAAGGAGTCTAATTTTGACCATACAGCTGGCAAAATGTGTTTGAAATTGAATTTCGAGATGCCTTTTGCATCACATGGGAAAATTTTGGAAATTATTTCACTTTCTTCTGAAAATAATGAACAAGAACAAGGAACATCTACCTCTACTGACCCTAATTGATTTGTGTGTGAACTCTCAATAATTTTTGAAGAATTATCGCAACTGATAGCCAAATTTTTTGGTGCATGAGTGATAATAAATTTTTCAGGTTCTATCTGGTTAATTAGAGTGCCATTATTTGAAAAACAAATCGGTCTGCATACTTTTATCAATTCCGAGATTTGCGCGCCGTTTGCCAATTTCAGGAAACAACTCGGATTTTTAATACTCGTGTCACTTGCCCTTGGCAGAAGGCATAAATTTTCATTCACGTTGCAAGATTTCATAGCATTACCCGCAATTAACTTGACTTCAGTTTCATGTCTTGCCATGAGTATCTCATTCTCGCTGAAAACGCAAGTTTGACTTTTCCATGCAAAAGGCACGAAAAGCAACCTGTATAATTCCCATCTAGAATTTACACTTTTTACTGGTAATTTTAATGTGACCATGATAGAATTTCTTGTGACTGTGCATGTTGCAACACTAAGTCTCAGATATCTTGTTACTTCTGCTGGTTTTATTACAAGTTCACGGCCATTTTCTGATAAAACATTCTCGATCTTAATCAAGTCATTTTTGAGTACAGAAATGTCAACAATTTCTGTTGGAATTTTGTTATCGCGGCATTGACTCATAATTTCGTATTTATTGAAAGTTTTGAGAATTTCTAAGTTTTGGATAGCTAGATTTATCACGTACTGCCATAAAAAGTTTGAATTTTCTTCCAAATCAGTTGTTTGATTATTTATGTAATCACGAATTTCTTTGAACATTTTGGAAACTTCATGAGTGTATTCATTGGTTTTTGCTACTACAGAAGATACTTGAGAACTATAATTTCTAATTGACTCAATCACGTTGATTAAACTCATATGGTCTTGTTTAACTGCTAGATTCAAATTATTTACAGAGTGTTTAATATTTTCTTCGTTTGTAAGTAAGGGTTCTAATGAATGCTTCGTCATGACGTCACAACACCAATTTAGTGCATCTCCTAAGAATTCTATAGCCCTAGACTTACGTCGGATTCTTGACGAACTTTTGTTGGAGAAATCAGTTATGTAATATGTACTGTATATAAAACAAGAGACTGTTTATTTTAGTTGCTAATAAATAACGTTCATCCCAAGTTGTGCTTTTCATATCAGAAGATATATTTTAGATTTTACCATAATATTAGCAATCCTGAAACACTCTGCTAACAGGTTATGGGCCCAGAAATACCCAGGAATATATCTAGAATATAAAAGTGAACAGTTAGAACCCAGCAAGTGAAACCCCCATTAAAAATATCAATATTTTTGACAGTTTTCAAAAATACAAAAATATTCTGACACCTATCAAGAACCAAGATTTTTCTCTCGAGAATCAACTTCAATGGAGGATTTTCAAAGGCTAGCTGCTCAAATAGAGGAACTCAAAGCCCAATTAGAACAGAGAAGTACTAGTAGATCAACTACTACCGTTATTTCTAATTCAGTTGGCGGTCTATCTGAGAGCAAACATTTAGATGGAACGAATTATAACGACTGGAAATTTTGGATGCGGAATTTTTTGGTTGATGCAGGTCTTTGGTGTTGTATTGAACCAAAACCAGGACAATCCGTAGATTCTGACCTCGATCAACGTACCCTTGCCAAAATCAATTTATCTCTCAAACCTTCAGCTGCAGCAGAGACAAAAAAGGCTCGAACAGCCAAGGAAGCATGGGATAATCTGAGGAAAGCGTACGAAGACAGTGGTGTGGTTCGCCTCGTTAGTTTATATTCAAGTCTGTTCAAAACAAAATTCGACCAATGTTCATCCATGCAAGAATATGTTGACAAAATCATAAAAATAGCCATTCAAAGATAGTGTAGTTGGAGGCATAATTTTGGGAGGACTACCGGAGGACTATAAACCACTGATTTTGGGTATTCAAGGTTCAAAGCAAGCCACATCAACCGATTTTGTCAAGAATCTTCTTCTACAAGAAAATGTTAAAGAAATTGGTTCCAAACCAACAGTTTCTTCAGAAGCAGCTTTTTATAGTAAGAAATATTCAGCCAAGAAAGTACAGAACTTCAGAAAAGGACCTAGATGCTACAATTGCAATGAATATGCAAATCACAAAGCAACTGAGTGTCCTAAGCCTAAAAGATCTAGCTATGAGAACAACCGTAAAAAGCAAGAAAGTAGTCATTTAGCTCTGACTTGTGATATTTCCAGTAAACAGCCTACCGAAGATTGGTACGTGGATTCCGGTGCAACAGCCCACTTCACTTCATGCCGTAGTATATTACATGATTTTCAAGTGGACACTAGCCGAGATTTGGGCATTGCCAATGGTAATAAGCTTCAGTGTACTGGATATGGCACAGCCAAAATTGTTCTCAAAAATAACAACACTGTTTCAATTGATGATGTTGTCCATGCTCCGGATTTATCTTTGAACTTATTGTCTGTTAGTAAAATCGTGAAGAAAGGAAGATCAGTCATTTTTGATCAAGAATATGGGTGCAGAATTACCAACGAAATGATTGAACTTGACTCTGGAGGGATCGTAGCTACAGCCTCAGAAATTAACGGCATGTACAGACTTGACAGACAATCTTTTTCAATTCATTCTGTGAAGGTACTGAGTAAATATGAACTTTGGCATCAACGATTAGGCCATTTAAATGAATCCGCGATGAAATCACTGAAGAATGATTTGTCTACTGGAATCGACTACAGCACCTAAAATTCCCAACTACAATGTGAATCCTGTATCAGGGGTAAATTACATCGCAAACCATTTCCACAATCTGGTGGACAGCGAGCTGAAGGTATCCTAGAAATAATTCACTCTGATCTGGTTGGGCCTATGCAAGAAAAATCTATCGGTGGAGCTTTGTACTTTTTGACATTCACGGACGACTTCACAAGAAAGTCTGTAGTATATTTCCTCAAGAGTAAGAATGAAGTGATTGAAAAGTTCATAGAGTATAAAGCAATGGTCGAAAATCAAACAAATCGTACAATGAAGTGTCTTCGAACAGATAATGGTACTGAATATGTTAATAACAAATTTCTACATGTATTGAAGCAGTATGGTATCCGGCATCAAACCACAATACCTTATACACCTCAGCAAAACGGTGTAGCTGAAAGACTCAACCGAACATTAGTAGAAAAGGCTAGGAGTATGTTATTGGCATCACAACTGAGTAAGGAATATTGGGCCGAAGCGGTGAATACAGCGGTATACCTCAAGAACCGATCTCCTACAAAGGCACTTCATCATGCAACACCTGAGGAGGCTTGGACTGGCAGAAAACCGAATTTATCGAATCTTCGAATTTTTGGATGTAAAGCTTTCGTACATACTCCAAAAGAGAAGAGAAGAAAATTGGATGCTAAAGCCGAGGAGTTTATTTTTGTAGGATACAGTGAGAATTCGAAGGGATACAGATTCATTCACCCAGTATCTAAAAAGTTATCGATGGCTCGAGATGTGATTTTTCTAGAAAATCAAATTTCACATATCACCCAGAATGATTGTATGGAATTATTCCATAATATTAGCAATCCTGAAACACTCTGCTAACAACTTTCGACTATGTCCTCGTGACCCATACTACGGCGAATAATCTTGAGGTGGCTTGTGAACTGCGTTCCTAAGTAATGCAGAAATCTAGAACGTATGCAAATGTTTTCTGATAGGTTTTTCGAACATCCGTTTCTGTCTGGGTATAGCCTGTTTGTCCATCCTTCTGTTGAAGGGAAATCCGCAACATACGTCAATGGAATTGACAACTGTCACCACCTTCTGCATTTTCTAGAGACTTACCCCAAAATAAATACCCAGAACAGCAAAATGGTGTTGTCAAGGTAACGGCAGCCAATGTGTCTGGAGAGCTGGGACGTGGGTTGGTCAGATGTTCATCAAACAGTTTTTTTTATTTTGAAAGGGGCGCCACTTAAATTTGTTGGAATGAAAGATAAGAAATCAAAACAGTGCAGACTTTAGTCAAAGGTAGTTTAATTACTAAGCTTCATAGTGAATTAATGAACAGGCATGTAAACCTTCTCAATTCTTGGAGAGAATATAATATGCAGTATAGTTAAGTTAAGCAACAGCTAATGATTTAAAAGCCTACTGAGACACTGGTTACCGCGTGCAGCTGCATGGGGTTTACAGGGACCATCTTGTATCACTACTGTTTGTGATTATTTTATACATATACCTCATACTATACTTTATATAGGTACTAAAATCAAAATCCCACTATGTATATACCATGAACATGGTTGAAATAAACCCTAATCAATTAACCTTGATGGCACATGTTACTTGTGTATGAAAAATTAAGTTCAGTGATAAGACACAAATATTGGTGAAAATAAATCATTTAAACTCATGAACATAAATCATATTTGGTTCGAGCTCACCAAGAACTTGAATATAGGCCCCATATCTCCTCCCTTGGAACTCCAGGAACGTCTCACTCAAAGTCAGAACAGGGTGACCTCAACAGTCCCAGTGAAGCCTGTCTTGACTCAGGGGCACTTTCATCAAATGGAGGCTTGATTGCAGTGGGGAAATTGAACCCAAGGAACCCCTTGGAATTAGGAGGCTCTTCAAAGCTGACGAGCACGAGGCCGTCAGAAACCAGGCTGAAGATCAGCAGGTGGTCATCAGAAAGGGCGTCTTCTTCAATGGTACTAAGGCAGTGGTCAGTGGTGAAGCAGTGGTCCGGGCTCAGATTTAGAGCTATCAGTAAGGAAACTCGTGGGGCTCGTGGAAGCCGGCAAATCTATAATACAGAACGTCCCTGTTGCAGGCCAAAAATATGCCACAAGTGGTTCAAAAAACTCACCTTCCACGGGGGATCGGCTTCACACAACCAAGTGAAAATTAAGTGGCGACTTATCGCCTCGCCAGGCAAAATCGAAAAAACGCTTTTTCTGCCCATGATGGCGTCGTTGAGACCAAGACGGAAAAGGACAATCCCTTCCCGAAAAATCATATTTGTCAAGAACAAAATCGAAGCATAGGAAAACCTATTCAAAAAAAACAGTCAACGCCAACTATGCTTTCTGCGCAACAACACCGCTCATGCGTGAGCACAAGTTGAGCTCTTAGCCAATCACAGGCCATCCATTCTTTCCAACCTCTAGCCAATGAGAAAATAGGATTTACCCCACGTGGTTCGGTGACACTTGACATATGACACACGCCTTTTTAATGACATGACTTTCCACTTAGTATTCACTTCGACCTGACTTTAAGACTGATTCTTAAGTGCAAACGAACAACCCTAAAATGAAGTAAGAAACAAATCTGACGTGACTTGTGACCTATGACATTGACATGAAACAATTTGATATTTGACTTTGGACAAATTGTAATTTACCATGTTGACAGCCAATGAAAATAAATAAATAAATTCGAATTTGAAAATACTTTCCAAAGAAACGAATTTGGGGAAAAATAAAGAAAGTTCTAACACCTGTAAGACTCACTTGGTAAGTACAATGCTTGTTGAAGCTCAAATACTTTCTTTATGATTTCACCTAAACTTTTGTTTTTCTTTTCAGATTGTTCCTGGAGTTCAAGGATTGCTTGGAGATGATCACCTCAGTTTGAAGAATACAGGGACTGACTTCAGGTAAGTTATGACTGTGACTTTGTGTAAAAATCTACATGTTTAATTCAATTTTAGGCATCAATATTCCCAAAAATATAAGCAGTGAGCCAACCAATCCAACAGGTACAAGAACATGATGAAGTACCCACACTTGTTATGTAATATAATTCACTTCTTGTAAGTTCCTGTAATAAAATGTGAACTAAATGCTTAGCTGTTTACTTTGCATGATACTTGACTCAAGTCTGAGCACAAAAAAAAGGAAACTGTACCATTCTGATAATTGAGTTTGGATAAAGGTAAATTTTCATGTTACAATCACCCCCCTCCTATGAAAAATAAAAATTGTAACATGGGTACAATTTTTATTCACTCAGAGAATAAACTACTTTGACCATTTTCTAATGATTTGCTGCTTAACCTATCTTACTATGGTAGAGAGCTCTCTTAACTAACTTATTCTATCTTACTTAGAAAGATGCATACAGTACTGTATTAGAACCATATAACAATGTAGCATGGAAATTTACACAGGGAAAAATTAATCCTATGATTATATACAAAAAATTTACAACTTAATCCTCAGATCCAGATTCGTGCCCACTCGACGAGATATCTGATAATGAACCATAGTATGGTTTTAAATTCTGAATATGCCACTCTCCGGCGTGACTGCCGTCTTCATTTTTCAAGACATAAACTAATTTACTCTTTTTTCTACTAACTGTACATAGTACATATCGTGGCGCTAATTTTTGACTAAAGCTGTTTGCTGCGTTAGACAAAACGATATTCCGTTTCCAGACTTTATCGCCTACAAAAAATTCTTTCTCTCTCCGCCTGAGATTATAATACTTAGAATTTTTAGCATAAGCTAAATTTAACTTTTTCTCAACTTCTTTGTATATGTCTTTAAGATTACCCAAATTTTCTTTCCATACTTCCCTATTACCACACTCCAAATCATCTGATGCAATATTGCCATAATAATTTCCATTACATGGAACAATTCGTCCAAAATTTAAAAAAGCGGGACTATACCCGGTGACTTCGTGTACAGCCGTTCTAATGGCATAACCAATTTTTCCTAATTCTTTGTCCCATTCTTTGTGAGAATTCCCTATATAGCTTCTAATAGCTGTGCAAATTGTTCGATTAGATCTTTCAACAAAATTTGCCTGAGGATGGTAATACGGAGTATACGAAATTTTTGATCCATAATCGGAAACTAACTTTTTCATTGAATTACTTATTAACTGTCTGCCATTATCGCAGATGATACGTTGGGGAACCCCATAGATCAAAAAAACGTCATTTTCAAGAAATTTCAAAATTGCTTGAGACGTAGCATTTCTTAGCGGACATATTACTGGATACTTAGTAAACCAGTCGCTAACAACAAGAATATACTGAAAACCGTTCTTACTTCTGGGTAAAGGACCCATTAAGTCAAGTGCAATAACCTGCCATGGAAAACAAACCTTTTTTTCCATGCCCATTAATCCATACTTCGCATAGTTAGGGGATTTTTGTGAAGCACAGACCTTACATGATTTCACATACTTACATATATCCCGTCGCATCCTAGGCCAGTAGTATGATAGCTGAACCCTAGCAACTGTTTTTGAATATCCAGCATGAGAAGCTGTGGCTAAGTCATGATTTATATGAATAATTTTCCGTCTCTGAGGTTTAGGTACCAGTAATTTCCAATCTGAAATATTAGTATCTATGGGTACTTTAGAAGGAGCAAATTTATATACGTAACCCTGTTTAACTGTCCACTGAGGGAAAGAATTTGGAGACTCTAAAATTTGTCTACGCATTTTTTCATAAAAACTGTCTAAGTTGTCTAAATCCAAATCTAAGACATTATTATCAATATTATCAGTCATAGCTACAAGACATGAAGTGGATGGCTCTTCAGGCGCAGGATCCACAGGACTACGAGAAAGTGCATCAGGTACTACATTAAATTTACCTTTCCTATGAAATATTTCAAATTGAAATTGACTTAATTTTACACTCCATCGTGCTAGACGACCAGATGGGTCTTTCATGTTAAATAACCACTTCAAAGAAGCATGATCTGTGATAACTGTAAAATTAACTCCTTCAATGTAAGGTCTAAATTTTTCACAAGCAAAAATACAAGCGAGACACTCTTTCTCAGTAGTGGTGTAGTTCCTTTCACACCGAGAGAGGCTCCTAGAAGCAAATGCAATGACTTTTTCGACTCCATCCTGAGTCTGAGTAAGTATACAACCTAATCCAACGTCAGAGGCATCACACTGTATACAAAATGGCAAATTAAAATTCGGACTTGATAAAATTGGTGCAGATATTAAGGCTTCCTTAATTACTTTAAATGCTTTTTCAGCGTCTGCTGACCAAATGACTTTCTGACCTTTCTTTTTGTCATGAAGAAGAGAATTAATCGGCGCCATAATAGTTGAAAATTCTGGGATAAATCTGCGATACCATCCGCACATACCAGCAAATCTTTTTATCTCAGTTGTGGTCTTAGGTGTTGCAAAATTTACTATAGCAGAAACTTTGTCGGGATTTGTTCGTAAACCGAAACTGTCAACTATATACCCAAGGTATTTTAAAGAAGGTTTCAAAAAGACACATTTGTCAAAATTAATGGTTAAGTTTGCGTCTCGCAGACGACAAGCTACTTCCTTTAGCAGTCTGATATGTTCTTCAAATGTTGATGAAATGATGATAAGATCATCTATGTAAACAAATACATGTGGCTCCAACTCTGGACCGAATACAGCATCCATCAACCTTTGTTGGCATTGGGCAGCATTTGCTAGGCCAAATGGCAAAACGTTAAAGTGAAATAATCCCCTTCCTGGGATTGAAAAAGCAGTTTTTTCCTTCGAACTATCGTCGAGAGGAATCTGCCAAAATGCCGACTTAAGGTCAATTGATGAAATAAAACGAGCATTTCTCAACATAGACAGAATACGATCTACATAAGGTAGAGGATAGCTATCCTTTTTCGTTAAAGAATTTAGCTTGCGTCCATCGAAGCAAAATCTAAATTCGCCGTTAGCCTTTTTAACTAATAATACTGGAGACGACCATTCACTACTAGAAGGTTCTACAATATTAAGCTCTAACATGTGATCAAGTTCCTTGTTTAAATGGTCCAACATATAAGGCGACATTAGGTATTGACGTTGTTTAACCGCCCTAGCATCTCCTGTATCTATAGTATACACCATTTTATTTGTACGCCCTAACTTTCCTGCAAATCCAGCAAGTGTCTTGAATTCAGCCATCACACTATCGACTGTCTGAATATCTTCAGGTGGTAAGTTCTCAAGAGTGAACGTTTGGTTGTTGGTACTAGCATCATCAACTTCAACAGATCCGATGGAGACGACGTTGATATCGCTATTACCAAGAACCTCCCATGTATCATCCTTGAAATTCAAGGTCAAACCAAATGACTTACAAAAATCACTACCCAAAATGATTGAGCAATCTAAGGATGGAACTAACAAAAATGAAAATAATTTACAAGTATTTTCAATACAAATCGGTAACTCAACTATACCAGAAACTTGTTGTTTTGCACCATCTGCAGTCGTGACAAATTTATAAGGTGAAATATTAACCGAGATTTCAAAAAAACTTTCAATATCTGGAAACTCACGTCCTAGAATTGAATGATTGGCACCAGAGTCCAAAAGTGCAATGAATGCATTATCAAAAATATTAACATTTATATAAGGTCGGTTATCTAAGCCTTTTCTTGTAAAAATGGTAGCAGTTACTAGAGTTTTTAAATGTAGAAAATAATGTTTAACA
Source organism: Phaedon cochleariae (assembly GCA_918026855.4). Lineage (NCBI taxonomy): Eukaryota > Metazoa > Arthropoda > Insecta > Coleoptera > Chrysomelidae > Phaedon > Phaedon cochleariae. The sequence continues at coordinate 5,141,107 of OU896717.1, read as the reverse complement.
AAATTCAAGTGAGATTTCTGTTCACCAGATAATCTATGATTATTTAAGTTCAACTGAACTGTGGCCTCAAATTTTCGGAGCGGTGTTCGGCCACTGGAAACTGCCCCTACTGTTCGTTTCCCGAACACTTAGTGCACTCTGAGCTTATTACTCCAGGGTTGCCGCATTTAAAACAAAATTTTGATCTCTTAAGTGTACAAGCATGAAATGTGTGGTTGGGCCCTTTACAATTCCAGCAAACAACAGTTTTGCCTGCACCAGCATTAGTAACTGAAGTATTCAGATTCACAGTAGAAGTTTGGTTGCCTGAATTATTACTACTCTTTTTTCTGTAATTTGAATTCCTATAAAAATTTCTATTTCCACCTCTGTTATTTTGAAATCTGTTATACCTACCTTGAGTACTGGAATTACCTGAAGTCCCAGCTTCACTTTCAAAATTCAAAACATTAACTTGAGGTTTCTTTGAAATTGACCTAACTTGAGTATCCTTCAAAACAGATTCTAAAATCTTTGCATCATGTAATAATTCGTCTACTGTATTATATTCATTTAATGCTAATCGTGACATGTACTCTGGTTTCAAATTTTTCCGCACCCATTTAACTCTTGTTACTACTGCAGGGGGAGAACTTAATCTGTTAAACAAAGATTCCATGATGGCTCCAAAAATAACAACTGATTCATCATCAGACTGTTTCCGATTCTTTATGGTTTCCCATAAGTCCTCATCATAATCCTTATCAAGGAAATCTGTTTCTAATCTCTTAACAAGTGAGTCCCAATCGTGAACATTACCTGAATCTTTTACATGGCGCAGCCATAACAATGCTTTGCCCGAAAATAAATCTACTGCAGACTCAAACAGTTGAACTTTAGTAACATGTCTTGCCTCAGACAACTCAGTGACTCTTTCAAGAAAAGCTTTGACGCCTAAACCTTTTTTAGTTCCATCAAACTTGAGGTCCCACTTATAGATGGAAGCTATTTTAGAAGTACCCTGTATAACGGCAGGTGGTTGTTGCGCAAAGGTTGAAGAAAAATTTACATTAGAATTTAATTGATCGACAGGCTCTGTAATTCGCTCATCAAGATCAGCCTCTAAAGTTAAAGCTGTTGCTAGAGCTTCATTTTTAAATAATACCTCAGCTGCAACTGCTGAATCAATTGGCATTCTTTTTATTCTCCCTATAATATGAATGAATCTAGATCTTAACCGTAGGTATAAAGAATCTTCGGTTGAACCTTCAAAATCAGGAATTGCAGCTTTAATACTATCTAAGGTATTCTCAATTGCTGTGCATTCAGAAGCAAAAGTATATGTAGAATCGGGAATCAGAACCGTATTGGTTTTTATAAGTCTTCCTAAGGCTTTTCTTTTATCATTCATGTCCCTTTGAGTAACAACACCCCGTATACGTAATTCATAATTTATTTCATCTATAAGTAGATGTTTCACCTTCATACCGTCCGGCATTTTGGGAAGTGACTGTCAAAATTTACAAGAATTTGGAAATTTGCAAAGATTCAAGGATTCAAAATTTTCAAAAAAATTTTCAGAAAAATTTCCAAAAAAACATTTCTAAAAAGTTTTACCACCGAAGAACTATCGCCCTGTACAATGATTTAATTCCTTTAATCATGAAAGTATTGAAATTGTATTTAAAATATTTGATAACAAATACACCCTGTATAGTGTTTGTATCAAATATGAAAAAAAATCCGAAAATATTCACCAAGTATTCCGTACCAAGTAACTATATCATGTTTTCATCAAACATGACAGAAATCCGCAAATATTTATCAAATATTGCATACCAAGCATCTATCACCCTGTATAGTGCTAATTTTCAAAAATTCAATTTTCTCAAAAATCTTATAAGTGTCAGCTGACACAAGTGGAAAAATATTTTTTTCTCATAAAAAAAATTCCATAAATGCAAAGAAACTCAACTCATGAGAACTTACAATGTCAGTATGTCAAATCCTGCAAAGTCTGTAATTTTCTCTTGCAAAGAAAGCTGAAATCACCTAATTATGCAAAAAAATAAGGATGGTCACCATACCATACCCAAAAAGGAAATAAATGTAACATTTCAATTTACCTTCATGAAAAATTCAATAAGTATGTTCAATACTTCAAAAATACCCCAGTTATTGTCCCTGTTGGACCAGAAAATCCACCGCTCACACATGGAAACATACCTAAACTTCACCTTTCAAAAGTGACCCCAAAAATTCCCAATTTTACCAGAAAATGTTATGCAGATATAAAAAAAATATGAACATATGAAATAATTCACCAATAGTGCCTTTCACATAAAAATTACTTTCAAAAAAATTCAAAAACTGGCCCCACGTTGGGCGCCAAATCTTGTCACCACCTTCTGCATTTTCTAGAGACTTACCCCAAAATAAATACCCAGAACAGCAAAATGGTGTTGTCAAGGTAACGGCAGCCAATGTGTCTGGAGAGCTGGGACGTGGGTTGGTCAGATGTTCATCAAACAGTTTTTTTTATTTTGAAAGGGGCGCCACTTAAATTTGTTGGAATGAAAGATAAGAAATCAAAACAGTGCAGACTTTAGTCAAAGGTAGTTTAATTACTAAGCTTCATAGTGAATTAATGAACAGGCATGTAAACCTTCTCAATTCTTGGAGAGAATATAATATGCAGTATAGTTAAGTTAAGCAACAGCTAATGATTTAAAAGCCTACTGAGACACTGGTTACCGCGTGCAGCTGCATGGGGTTTACAGGGACCATCTTGTATCACTACTGTTTGTGATTATTTTATACATATACCTCATACTATACTTTATATAGGTACTAAAATCAAAATCCCACTATGTATATACCATGAACATGGTTGAAATAAACCCTAATCAATTAACCTTGATGGCACATGTTACTTGTGTATGAAAAATTAAGTTCAGTGATAAGACACAAATATTGGTGAAAATAAATCATTTAAACTCATGAACATAAATCATATTTGGTTCGAGCTCACCAAGAACTTGAATATAGGCCCCATATCTCCTCCCTTGGAACTCCAGGAACGTCTCACTCAAAGTCAGAACAGGGTGACCTCAACAGTCCCAGTGAAGCCTGTCTTGACTCAGGGGCACTTTCATCAAATGGAGGCTTGATTGCAGTGGGGAAATTGAACCCAAGGAACCCCTTGGAATTAGGAGGCTCTTCAAAGCTGACGAGCACGAGGCCGTCAGAAACCAGGCTGAAGATCAGCAGGTGGTCATCAGAAAGGGCGTCTTCTTCAATGGTACTAAGGCAGTGGTCAGTGGTGAAGCAGTGGTCCGGGCTCAGATTTAGAGCTATCAGTAAGGAAACTCGTGGGGCTCGTGGAAGCCGGCAAATCTATAATACAGAACGTCCCTGTTGCAGGCCAAAAATATGCCACAAGTGGTTCAAAAAACTCACCTTCCACGGGGGATCGGCTTCACACAACCAAGTGAAAATTAAGTGGCGACTTATCGCCTCGCCAGGCAAAATCGAAAAAACGCTTTTTCTGCCCATGATGGCGTCGTTGAGACCAAGACGGAAAAGGACAATCCCTTCCCGAAAAATCATATTTGTCAAGAACAAAATCGAAGCATAGGAAAACCTATTCAAAAAAAACAGTCAACGCCAACTATGCTTTCTGCGCAACAACACCGCTCATGCGTGAGCACAAGTTGAGCTCTTAGCCAATCACAGGCCATCCATTCTTTCCAACCTCTAGCCAATGAGAAAATAGGATTTACCCCACGTGGTTCGGTGACACTTGACATATGACACACGCCTTTTTAATGACATGACTTTCCACTTAGTATTCACTTCGACCTGACTTTAAGACTGATTCTTAAGTGCAAACGAACAACCCTAAAATGAAGTAAGAAACAAATCTGACGTGACTTGTGACCTATGACATTGACATGAAACAATTTGATATTTGACTTTGGACAAATTGTAATTTACCATGTTGACAGCCAATGAAAATAAATAAATAAATTCGAATTTGAAAATACTTTCCAAAGAAACGAATTTGGGGAAAAATAAAGAAAGTTCTAACACCTGTAAGACTCACTTGGTAAGTACAATGCTTGTTGAAGCTCAAATACTTTCTTTATGATTTCACCTAAACTTTTGTTTTTCTTTTCAGATTGTTCCTGGAGTTCAAGGATTGCTTGGAGATGATCACCTCAGTTTGAAGAATACAGGGACTGACTTCAGGTAAGTTATGACTGTGACTTTGTGTAAAAATCTACATGTTTAATTCAATTTTAGGCATCAATATTCCCAAAAATATAAGCAGTGAGCCAACCAATCCAACAGGTACAAGAACATGATGAAGTACCCACACTTGTTATGTAATATAATTCACTTCTTGTAAGTTCCTGTAATAAAATGTGAACTAAATGCTTAGCTGTTTACTTTGCATGATACTTGACTCAAGTCTGAGCACAAAAAAAAGGAAACTGTACCATTCTGATAATTGAGTTTGGATAAAGGTAAATTTTCATGTTACACAACTTTGACCAGTATACTCCAGAAACGATACTAATTTCTGAGACAACTTGTCTCGTAACGATAATTATTATCGCCATGTATAACATTACTTGACAAATTTTCATTTTGACTTTCGACCTGAATACTAGAGAGCTTTTAGTTGATTGTGATAATAACTATATGAAAATGCTAACGAAATCGATAGGTAAAACTAACAAGTTTACCAACTAAGCATTATTGCAATTTTTATTGATCAATAATCAAACAAAAGATGTTTAATGTTTAATGTTTAATATTCGCGCGAACTAAATTTGCTGTTTCGTTTACGTAAACGTTCTCCTTTCGTAAAATTTCTTCATGCGATCCACGTGCACAGTGTCGTACGTTATTTTATTTCTTTTTTGGATCTTGATTCTATAATTGACGTCATTTAATTTTTCTTCTACTACACAGGGCCCAAACCACCGGTGCAGTAATTTTTCTGACCTTCCCACTTTCCTTATGGGAGTATACACTAATACTTTCTCTCCTATTTGATACTCGACATGTCGATGTACTTTATCATACCTAGCTTTTTGTTTCTGTTGTTCCTTTTTGACCTTTTCTTGTACACTTTCGCGAGTCTCTTTGATACGTTTCAGATAATCATTCACTTCAGTGACATCATCATTGGCTATTCCTAATGACACATCTACAGGGAGTCTCGGTTCTCTACCGTACGTTAATAAAAATGGGGACAGTTTCGTTGTTTCTTGGGGTGAGCAATTATAATTGAAAGTAACCAGGTTGACATAGGTATCCCAGTCATCCTGTTTTGTAGAGACATACATGGATATCATAGTGGCCAATGTGCCATTATAATGTTCCACCAATCCATTTGTTTTTGGATGATACGCTGTGGTGAAGGTGGGGTGACTGCCAATTCCACGTAATAATTCTGTGACAAGGTTCGATTTAAAACATTGCCCCCTATCTGAAATTATTTTTTCTGGACACCCGTGTCGGCAAATAATATTTTCTAACAAAAAATCAGCTACATTTTTTGCTGTACCCTGTGGCACTGCTTTTGCCTCCGCCCATTTAGTTGCATAGTCAATTGCCGTAATAATACAAGTATTACCTAATTTGGATTTAGGAAAAGGACCTAAAATGTCAATTCCAATTTGTTGAAAAGGTTTTCCTACTTCAATAGGCTGTAACAGACCGGGTTGTGATTTTGGAACAATCTTTTTGTGTTGACAATGAGTGCAAGATTTAACGTAATTTTCAATTTCTTTATTCATGTTTTCCCAAAAATAACGATTTTTTATTTTCATTAATGTTTTAGTGATTCCCAAATGTCCGCCACTCAATGGGTCGTCGTGAAAACATAGTAAAATATCTTTCTTTATTTTTTCCGGGACAGCTAATAATTTGGAAGGTCCATTAGGACTGAAATGTTTTTTATAAAGTATATCATTTTCTAAAATAAAGCTACGTGTTTTCTTTATTAATTTTGAATCCGCCGAGTTTGGATTTTTTTATTGCGTCAATGATTTTCAATAATTGTTGATCGGTTTTTTGCAACTCTGCAATGTCATCGAACTCTAAATGTAGTACAGGTATGTCCATTGCATCAAAGTCATTGTCCGTTGCATCAAAGTCATTGTCCGTTGGTGCAAAAACTGGATTTCTTGATAAAGCGTCAGTATCCAGGTGCTTTTTCCCGCTTTTATGAACCACCTCGTATTTATAATCTTGGAGCATGATTGCCCACCGAGCTAATCGCCCTGAAAGATTTTTATTCTTATGTAGATAACATAATGCATGATGGTCCACGACAACTTTGAATTCTCGACCCCATAAGTAATGTCTAAAATACGATATTCCATAGATAACTGCTAATAGCTCTTTTTCCGTAGTGTTATACTTGAGTTCAGGAGTGGACAACCGTCGCGACGCGAAAGCGATAGGATGGGCGCCGGTGTCGTCTGCTTGTAGCACAACAGCACCTACTCCGTAATCAGAGGCGTCCGTATGAATTTCTATAGGGAGATTACTACTGAAATGATGCAAGACTGGAAAATTAATTAATCGCGTTTTCAATTCATCAAAAGCCTTCTGCTCGACTTCAGTCCAAAGAAATTTTGTATCTTTTCTCGTCAAAAGAGTCAGTGGTCGTGCAATGTCAGCAAAAGATTTTATGAATTTACGATAGTAGTTACAAAGACCCACGAATGACTGTACATCTTTGACTTTTTTAGGAACTTGAAAATTAGTGATTGCCAAAAGTTTGTCCGGGTCAGGGGACAAACCTTCTGTACTTGCAACGTACCCTAAAATTTTGACTTGTTGAAACCCAAAAGAACATTTTGATGGTTTTAATTTTAAATTTGCTTGTCTAAATCTCTCTAAAACAGAACGTAACTTATCGAGATGATCCTCAAAATTTTCACCCTTGATTAAAACATCATCTAAATACACAATGCAAGTATTGTATTTCAACCCTGACAGAACTTGGTCCATACATCTTTGGAAGCATGCTGGACTTGACGCGAGGCCAAAAGGTAAGACTGTGAATTCATACAGCCCTTCAGGAATTATGAATGCAGTTTTTGGTCTATCTTTTTCGGCGATATTGATCTGCCAATAGCCTGAGAATAAATCGAGTGTCGTATAGAATTTAGAGCCTTCTAGAGCGGAGAGCAAATCATCAATGACTGGTAATGGATACGAATCACTTTTTATTACTTTGTTTAATTTTCGATAGTCGACACAAAAACGCCAGGACTCATCTTTTTTCCTAACTAGAACTACGGGTGAAGCCCACGGACTATAGGATTTTCTGATAATGCCTGCATTTAGCATTTCCTGTACCTGTTCGCCTATTATTTCGTGCTCCCTCGTACTCAGTCTATAAGGTGGTAAGTGAACAGGATTTGCGTTTCCCGTTTCTATCGTCTGTTCGCAAACGTTTGTCCTTCCTAACTCATAATTACTAGTTGCGAAAACATCTGCAAATTCATTTAATAAATTCATCATTTTTTGTTTTTCTTGTGTAGATAAACTCTCGTTAAGCTTAATGCCCATTTCTGAAACATCTGTGTACAAGATTTCTTGGTCATTAAGAACAACAGAACCGCCGCATTCTGGATCATCCTGTATAAAACAGGGAAAGACATTATGATTTCTTTTAACTAACATTCCTTCGACATTTCTATTTTCAAAATGCGAGCTATCCCTTAACCTTGAATTTTCCTTGGCTATACCTAAACAAGTATTTTTATAAATTTCTATATCGATTCCCGTGTCATTTGTTATGAAAAAGTACCGCTTCTCGTAATCAACCTTAGCAAGCTTTAAACCTCTACTTCTGAAAAAGATGAAACACGGTTCATATTCCGTGTTTTCATAACATGAAATTAAAACCTTTGTCGTACTTTGCGACGGCAAAGTGATATGGCCAGCGCAACGGATTTTATCGTCTCTAGTGGGTGTTACATCAAAACAATCTGTTTTATTTGCGAATTTGAAATTGTATACTCTACTATTCAAACTTATTCTGACAGATTCAGTTACGAAATTTATCTCAGTTTTGTATTTCTTATTGAAATCATTTCCTAGTATTACTTTATTTCCAAAATTATTAACTACTAAAAATTCGTGTTTCAAGGCAATACCGCCAATTTTGAACTCTAATAAACATTTACCAATGATCCAAAGAAAATTTCCACTAGCTGATTTAACTTTCAAATTATTTACGTTTTCTGATTCAACACCTGTTCTAATAAAATCAGAATCAATCAAGCTGATTCCGGCCCCAGTATCACATATAAAATAAATATTTTTACCAAAAATACTACCAGTAACTTCGATAGGTGCGGGAAAATTGTTTGACTTTAATTGAAAAACTGTTATTTCTTCCAAATTCCGTCCCAGACAGCTACAATAAAAACAACTAATTTCTAAATTTTCTTCATGATCTAAACGAGTGATGCCACTATTTTGTTCTAGCGGCCTGACTGGCCTGGTTTTTTGGACAATTTCTGGCGTAGTGACAAGGTTTATTACACTTAAAACAAACCACCCTTCCATCGGGTGTACGTGGTTCTTTTTTGACTTTAGAATCGTAAAACCCTTTATTCCCGTACCTATCTCTGTTATTATCCCTATAATAATGTTGAGCGACTAACCTATTTTTTGGAAAATTCTCCAGCTGTTGAACCCTGCGTCTGAGCTCCTCCACCTCTTCCAAGGCACTCTTGTTCGTCCTGCTGCTTGGCCGGTCCTGTCGGTGATCCTTTTCGAGGGATGTTCCAGCTCCAACCATGAATTCTGTGGCTTCTATCTTCTTCAAGTTACCTCTGAACTGCTCCATGGTTGTGTTGTTCATCAGATTTACCTTTTCCAAAATCTTCGGTCGTAGTCCTCTGAGAATAAATCCGATTTTCTCCATTTCCGGCATCACTGCGTTGACATTGTGACACAGCTTCGTCATTTCGTGAAAATAGGCCCACACGTCTTCTCTATCACTTTGGGTTCGGTTCAGCAATCGGAAATAATTCTGCTCCTTTTCAGCTGCGTTGTCGAAAGCTGATTTTAGTCGGTCCTCGATTTCTTCGAAAGTAGCACACCCTTCTTCGATTGTTTCGTAATAATCAAGAGCTGCTCCTTCGAGGTAGCATGGTAACTGAATCATTTTTGTGGCTTCTGTCCATCGGTTCGCCCTTGCTGCCCTCTTGAAATACTTCAAGAATTCTGTAACGTTTTCCCCTGGCTTACCCGCAAATGATCTTGGGTTGACGGACGTAAAGACTTCCTGGGGTGGTGCTTCGTCTCCCATTATTTCTGGCTGTGTCTCTGTGGTTTGTCTAGAGCTCGGTCTGGAACTCTCAGAGTTCGTTCCAAAGTTTTCTTCGTCCGAGCTTGAGCTTTCCGATGGGCTTTCTCTAGATGCTTCTTCGTTACTTGGCTGATGTTCTTGTTTCTTCTTCCTGAATCTTGTTAGCATGGATGTGCCTCCTTGGCACGAACACTTGATTTATTTCAATTCGCTGGGAACTGCACGGCGCTTCCACCACTTGTTACGTTGGCCTTAGGGGCTACTTTTGAAATAGGGGTTTTGGGTACAAAGTATACTTGTTAGGTATAAAGCCAGAATACTGAATCTTTATTCGAGTTGCCAATCAGATGGTATTATTACAACTAACTATTGTACATCATGTTTTACAAGGTGTAACTTTGCATGGTGTCCCTCCGACCCCGCACACTTGCTGAGCAAGCCCAAAGACGTCGTCGTTGGATACACGTTGAAGTATCGGGAACAGTGGCGTATCGCGACAATATTTGGCAGGGATAATCAACACTTAGGAATATTATACATATAGTGCCCCACTGAAAAAAAAGGAATTTCTTTTCGAGCCACCCTGTATAACATTGGCATTCTCAGTTCGTAGAAGATTAGAAGGAAAAGTATTCGAATATTTTAATAATTCATTATAGGTGACTGAAACAGCCCGAGATTACGATTTCCTGCCCCTCGGCGCGATTTAATGTGTGTTTACATGCTGATAACATTAAGTCGCTCTAGGAGTATTATTATTTCATTCTTTAGTTGGGTTGGATATTTAGGATGGTTCAGTGCGTTTTCATTGCCAAAAAATCTGTGCGTGTGTGTGTGTGTGTATGGGAAGAAAATTACAGAGGTCCCGCGCATGAGAGATGCAACGTTCGATACCTGGATTGTCATGTGGTGCCTGTGAAGTTCCAAAATTTGAGTGGAAATGACACAAATTTCATCATCGGAGATATAGGGTCCAAAATGCATGTCCAGGCTGATTTTTACCAACCACCACCACCAAAGGAAAAATATATCCTTCACTAAAACACAACGAGGATGCACGCCCTGGCTTCCGCTTGATCGCATCGTTTCGCTTCATGAACTTTTCTATGGATATACTGTGGTAAGTTGCCTATTTCCTACTTTTTGTTGTATCTCTCACGTAAAATTCCCCACGATTCGTGACAGAGCCCTTGATGCTTTTTCGAAACAATGTAGTCTGTGATAGGTAGCTAATATGTGAAAAGACCCGAACGCTATAGTTATTGTTTCTTAGCGGTGAATTTAAAAAAAAACATTGAACAGAGTTGAGAAATTTTGTAAAACGCGTAACAGGAATGTCGGGGTAAAGAAAAAAACAGACATTTCATGAAATCTGTGCATAGTAATTCGATGTACGGGGTGTTTCGTAAAACATTAGGATTTTCAGTTTCATATTTTGCTAGATTTTCGGCTGACGAAAGAGTATACATCTGAAATAGGATTTTATTCATATACAGGGTGTTTCATACATCATTAAGATTTTCAGTTTTGAATTTTCAGCTTTCCATAGTAGGAATTTTATTTTCATAGAGGATTGTCTTCGTAGTAGGGAGATTAAAGACAATAGATTTCAACTGATTGTTCACAATAATTGTTGCAACTGTCATCTTTGAGACTCATTCCATTAGTTTAGGGTCTTCAGAAAGAAAAGTTTATCAATTCCAAATTATAAAGTATACAGGGTGTTTGACTGTCTGTTTTGAAAAATATGCAGAGCATTTAGGAAAAAAAAAGTTTTTGAATCAAATAATTAAGTATAATGGATGTTTTCGGTTGTCTGTTTGATGAAAAATATACAGGGTCTTTAGAAAAAAAAAGTTTCTCAATTTCAAATTACAAAGTACAATGGATGTTTTCGGCTGTCTATTTGAGAAAAAATATACAGGGTCTATAGAAAAAGTTATTCAATTTCAAATTATGAAGTATACAAGGCGTTTGACAGGCTGGTTTGAAAAATATACAGAGCATTTTAGAAAAAGTTTTTCAAATCCAAATTATAAAGTATACAGGGCGTTTGACAGGCTGGTTTGAAAAATATACAGAGCATCTATCAAATATTTTATTGACAAATGAGATAATCACAATCTATATCATTTTATTTTTTTTTCTTGAAACAATCTTCACACCATGCTGTGAAAATGTAGGCGCCTATCCCTTTTCTATCAGTGGTGTAGTCTTCAATCACATGACGAACCCCCTCTTTGCGGCAAAAAGAGCAGAAACTAGGTTTGCAGTCACTGCAATTGCATGGTCTACCCCAGGCACAGTTTGGCATTGCTGATTACGTCTGTACTGTTGGAGAGCTGCCGAAATACTGAAGTCATACATTGATATTAACAAGTCCTGAAACATAGTATGAATAGCTTTGTTTCCACACCACCCTCGGGGTAAAAGCCTTTTGGCGCGTTTTGCTTTTTTTCTTTGTTCTGAATGTGGATAAAAGCATTCCCCTTTAGGCCTATACAAAACCACATACACTCTAAAGATTGGAGGTGAATAATTCATTATAGAACAGATGACTGTTGATATATGAAATCAGAGCAGTTTTTGTTTGTTCTATATCTAGCTGCACGAAGATCGAATTCTAAATCAATAGAAACACTTCATTAATCTGCCAGATTATGCCCATTGTTTTTTTTCAGTAGAACAGGTGACTGTTGAAATATAAAATCAGAGCAGTTTTTGTTTGTTCTATTTGTAGCTGCACGAAGATCAATTTTTAACTTAATAAAAACACTTCATTAGTTCGCTACATGGTTAGGGCCTTTTTTTTTTCTTTCATTGAACTATTCACCTCAAATTTTTAAAGTAGCCGTGAAAACGGCTGATTTGATCAAAAATTCATTGTATAGATCCGGTCGTGATAACGATTGCTTTTACTTTCTCTCTCTCGAGCTTTGTGCCGGATATTTTTAATCGAATTTTACACAGAACGCTGATAAAAAACTTCAATCGCAATTTGTTTACGACTGTCTGATAAATAAGAAAGAATGACGATGCTGTGATTTGAAATATTATAATGATTTCCGCTTTTTGAAACCGTAAGGTACAGAAGTGTGATCTTCGAGAAAGTTCCGCTTCAAACTTACAGGCTTGTACTTTTTGGTTACATCAACTGTGATGACCTCATGTTCCTTGGTTCGACGGAACTGTTTGCTCAAAATTTCGACAGGGGGACCAGGGTTCAGAATCATATCTCTAATTGATTCAAAGTTAACAAGCTGTGAAGCAGCATAGTTAAGGGAGAGGCCTTTAACTTTACAAACAACTCTGTAATATGGGAACCAGGACCGTAACATTCCATTTCGTCGGTCATATCACCAATAAATTGACCAGTAGGAATGTCAAATTCCTCTGGCTTGGAAACATAGATAACAGAGTCCGTGTCATAGTATAACACCCTTTCCCCAAGCTGCTGTAAATAGCTGTAAAGTTTCAACCGAGCTAAGGCTGTTACATATGCAGCAATTACAACATTGACTGTGGAAAGAGTGTCATAGCTCTCCTCCTTATACTCCCAATTAACAATGAGGGTATCCTCGTTTATCGGGAGTACTGTATTGACAATAAGCGAAGGATCCGTCATCATAGAAAAGAATTCCGAGGGCTGATTGATGATTGAAGTTTTCGGTTGGTTTTCACGCTGACCAAACTTACCCCAGAAGGAATTTAGCATAAGCTTGGCCAGTGCTCTCAACCCTGGATTATCGGTAATTTTAGAAAATTCCAGCAAAACATTCTCCCGTTGTAAAAACTCATCAATATACCTCTCTTTTTCCTCTTTGGTCTTACAATGCTTTGGCCAATCTGATGACTCCTGTTTCACCTTGATGAATTTATTCATCATGTCTGTGAATAGACCAGAAACGTCCTCACCAAATTGCACAGTGTCGTAGGACCAAATCTCTTTGATCTCGATAATTCGATAGCCCACCTCAAGGGCTTTTAATATCTCTTCAACAGTCCATGTTCCTGTCAATGTTCGTTCTTCATCAGTGTGATGACAACTACTAGTATTATAGTTTTCACCACATACACGACAAAGAACAAACATCAACTTGTTGTTCATTTTCTGCGGTAAAACAGGATGAAAAAGATCTTGAGGTGGGAGAATCGCACATTTAACGAGGCCTGAGATAGAGGGAAGTGACACAATAGAAGCCTCCTCACCAACGAGTACTTTCGGATGACCCACAGGAAATTTGCCATATTTACATACCCACGGGTAGAGCGAACAAACGTCAACGTATTTAATTTGTTCACCATCCCCGGCCTTGTAATATTCGACAATATTTCCCGTTCGACCACCATAGAAAGCATCTCGAGGGTCAAGGGGTAGATTTTTAAGCAGGGGATGATTGGTGACAAAGTTGCAAAGTTCGTCACCGCTGGAAAGTTCCCTGCGAAAATCACACTCCCATTTTTCAATAACCTCATACCCTAAGGATTTGATTTTATTGATTTTGGCAATGGTCGTGTCATAACGATGGTTCATAGTTTCGGAAGGGCAGTTTTTGAGAGGAGTATCTCTCTGATCAATATAGCAACGGGGACAACCGTGATAGAAGCAACCTTGAAACTCGAAAACTTGTTTTGTTTCCGCCGAATAGCCATCAACTTTGAGATTACCTATATGGGCCTCTGAAGATCGGCAGGCCTGTTGGATTTTTATATCCCGTAGTTTCTCCTCCCAAAGTAACCACTGGGTGGCTATCACAGATTGATTATCACGATGTCTGTAACCACCCTTGGGAATAATACCTATGGTGTTTGGTTTGAGAAAATTTCTACGGAAAACCTTATTGCATGTCGAAGCGATCGTTACTGCTTCAGTGAACGGACATACATTAGTTTCAGACAACATGAGCTGTCGAAATTTCAAACAGGCCTTGGTCAGAATATCCACATCAGAAATGCAATAGTCTATGATTTCTCGAGAGAAATCGAAAACATAGTTTTCATCGACTCTTTCAGCATGCCATTTTATGAGAGATGCGCGAGCATCTGAAGTGAGATTGTCAGGGGTGTAGAACTGTAGAGCTGGGATAGGGCCCTTGTAATTCTGATTCTCTATACGATTGAAAAGGTGAGGGAAATATCCCTTCTTCAATTCAGAGAATCCGAAAGATTTAGGCAGTTTTGCCAGGGCCATTGGGAAGTAATTGAGAGAGTCCAAGAACTTGACATTTCCAACAGTCATGGAAATCAATTGTGTACCTCTCATTATAAGATCAGGTTTTAGGTCCGTTTTGGTTAAGATATAATTCAAAATGAAAGCATGATCGAATTTTCCGCCGTTGTGAGCAATAACAATGACATTTTTGAATTTCTTCCTTATTGTCAATACATGATGAACAAATGGAGATATGGGGTCGTTACATTTGAGAATTTGTAAACGAACCCCGCATTTCGAACAAATCTGCTGTGTAGTATCGATGCAAACGTCACAGCATTGACGAAAGACACACAGATTGGGCTCATGAAGAAGAGATCCGTCGGCTTGTACCCTCTCCTGACGAGTCTCCAGATCATAGAAGACAAACAAGAGATCATCAGTCTTGGGTACTTTCGTGTCGGGCTGAATATAGCATAAATGTTCAGAAGGTTGGTGTTTGTTGCAAATCTTGCAATAGATCTCTCCGCAGGTGTGAGTTCTATTGGTAGGGACAATTTTGAAACATTCCTCACAACGTTTAATCTCACTACAAACGCCGTTCTGAATATGGTTATCAAAACAGCCCTGTCCACGGAAAGATCTTTTACAAGAGTTGCAGGCAACTTTTACACTATTTTTGGAACATGGTGGTGATGCTCGGCACGAAAAACAAGTACCACCACAGCGATGTGCTTCCCGATGATCATAGGGAACGTGACATTCCTCACAATAAAACTCACAGCAGAAGGCGGCTGTAAGTGAGGTTATGACGTTATAGTGGCCCTCATGATGGAGTAAATTCAGTGAGAGACCCTCATCCCCACCCTTGAAAATGATGTTACGGCCCTTGTTCCCATATCGATATACTGTTATTTTATATGACGAGAGGTATTGCTGGAACTGTTGTAGCTCTGGTATTCCGCATCCCTCCGTAGGTACGGTAACCCCAGCATCAGAAACTAACTGCAGAGCACGCTGATTCTGCAATTTTCTAATATTCCTACGTACATCATTATATTTCGGGTCTTTGTCTGCGAATGCCTGAGCTACAACAAGTGCTCGAGGAAGACATAAATTGTCTTTATTCTTTATAGCTATAATCCCCTGACGTTTGCTACATTCCTCGTCAAAAGAGTTGTAGCAACGCCCTCTTCCTCTGCCAGCAGGTAACCTACAAGAGGTTACACTGAGACAAAAGGTCTCGGTGTTTAGGCCACAAGAGTTTGATTGATAAATGGATGATATTTTTTCGAAAATATCATCCACCGATACCTCTGAAGCAGTTTTGAAAGCTATCCACCCTGGTCCCCTCGCGAAATCTTTAGAACAAAACGAGAAACCTACCTTATCGGTTGGATGCAGGCCCTCAGTGCCTTTTAAAACAATGTCGGTGACTGCATCCTTGATATAGGCCACCGGTTCCTTGTTTTGAGGAATAGGTTTTATATTAAGCTCTAAAGTACGAGCCTGTACGCCGAAGCGATAATTTTTCTTGACCACGTCTTTAACAATCAAAAATTTCTCCTTTATGAATATAACACTCAAATAAATCACACTATCGTCGAATGATAAAAATCGAAGCAAGCACAACTATATATAGAGAAAACTGAAGGTAATGTCCTGTAAATTTTCTAGAATCAGCAATTAAAAAAAACTCAAAATTATCGACAAATCCAAAATTTCGAAAAAGTCAAAAATTCTCAAAAAATCAATATCAACAAAGAAGCGAGCTGTATGCAAACTGCGAAACTGAAAAATAAGCAAAATAGATAATCAGATTATTTCTTACACAGAGAGAGAGTGAGAGAGCAACCGATCACCACGAAGACTGAGCAGGAAATGAAGTTGGATCATCATTGCTATTAGGGTATTCGACACACCTAGGATGAGTTCATTATCGGTGAATAGGAGTGGAGGAGGTAGGATGAGCAGCTCTAATCACGTTTGGACGAGTCCATTATCTTGGAGAAAAAGGTAATGCAATAACTACACAGTGCTTCGACACGTGTCAAGGTCATTTTGTGGTAACTGAGAGTATATACCATGTCGATTAAACATGATTGTTTTGTATAAGGAACGATATATTATGTGAAAAAATACGAAAAGTCCCAGATAAAACTGGAAAAGCACTTTTAGCAAAACCGATATCGTTTCCTTTCTTTCTGCGCGGAAAAAACATCTAATTAGCCTTTCCTTTCAGTAATCATGTTTTGTGGTTTCCGTTCGCTTATTGTATGAGAAAACGTTTTTCAATCTCTCCCAGTTTTCATTCATATTTTGTTGTGAAAACTTTGGCAAAATGAGTGAATGCGAGTGCTTAGTAAAATTTAATACACTCACAGAAAATTTTGTCTATATTAACTTTAAATTAGACGCTGTTGAACAGATAAATTCTTATATTCTGATTAGTTTCAAAATAAATAATCAGTTATTCCGGTATGAAGTTACCCTAGGTGACAATTATGACGAAGGTGATGTGTTACAACTTCAATTTTACCGTGACGGTGTGCTTTGCTGGGGATATAATTTTTTCGTGTGTGAAGACATCTTTGAGACTGTGGACGATGATTATTTATTTACTAGTGGACGTATTCAGTACAATATTGTGCCACACCTCTCCACAGCCTATGTTGATAGTTGTTGTGAGGAGTGAAGTTATATATATAGATATATACGTTTCAATCTTCTTTTTTTCTTATTGTTTTCAAAATCAGTTCGTTTCCGTACAGGTTAGATACATATTTCTCGATGATTCCCAAAGTTTCGATATCCTTAAAATGAAGGAAATCTATAAATAGACATTTGAGATTATTGAATACGCACATTATGCTCGTGTCTTTGACGATTTGAGTTTTCATTGTACAGCTTGCTTTATGACATCCTCAACAGGTAACTTTTCCCTTTCGACTTTATAGTTTATGCTGTGGAGTACTACTGAGATCAGCATCATCAGGAGTTTTGGGTTGAACAAATGGTACGACCAAGTGGTTCAAACAAGAGAGGTTCAGTGGCTTGAAGTTGATAAAGTCCAGGTAACATCGTAACAGGTATGTGTACTATGTTTTTATTCATAAATAATTATAATCAATGATACTATTTTCATTTATTTTTCAATTTTGACATCTTCTTTATCTTCTGGAACGATCTTATGTTACAAAAAAATCAAAAGTTGGGGTCGTTTTCACAACTACTTTCCTGGCTAATGCCCCAGCAGTGGATTACATTCTCCTGAAATCTGTGCATCGACTCGTATAAACGAATACCGATACAAGTGTTTCTTTCCTGAATGCCTATTGATTTTGACCTAGCCAGGCCACGCTCCAGACACCTACAGACCGGTTTCGAGTTCTTAGGACTCAGCTTTTTCAGCGTAGAGTCTACCTAGTTGGGCGTCGATCCGACTGGAACGCTCTGTTCCATTTCCGTTTTTTTTGTGACGGCCCGGGTGAAAAATGTTATAGTTATATTTCTTTTATTGTGCGATGTATTTGTATTTGTTTCAACGCCTTTGAGCTCGGCTATTGAAATCTGCCTGAAAATATCCCATTTTGGCATTTGAGGCTCAATCCTCTACTTTTTTTTTTGTTGCATTTACGCAAAACCAACTAGTTTTCCATTTATACATACATATATGATCTGAATAATATCATTATTGTGGAAATATTTCCAAAAGGATTAACGATGGGTTTGCTCTTCATTCATCCGAGATTGAAGCAGTAGGGGTTTTAGTGGAGGATGAAAAGAGCTGTCCAAGACTGGGTCCCAACCCCAGTGGCGGATTTTTCCATCTAAACCTTGAAATATTTTCATATTATAATGAACTTTATTTGTACACATACTGAGACCTTGCGTCTCATGCTCTACTGCAGTTTCAGATTACATCTCATTGGTGAAACGGAGGACCAGCTGTTGAAGTATCGGATGCATGATGATGATGAGAGAACAGCAAGCCAGCAGTAGCCAACCATGTCAGATTTATGCACAATTGATCGTAAAACAGAAGACAAGCAAGCAACGTTGAAAATCATTGTTCGAGTAAGCATGCGCATGCGCATGCGGTTTTGCTCTAAATGCTGAGAATATAGGGGCCAGAGGTGAATATATTTTATTTATCAAGATAATGTGGGATCTGTCTATCAATCTTGTCATTTGTCACCTTGACATCATTTTTTTTTGGCAAGATGTCGAGTGTGAATAAAAAATTTAACGTGATTCAAAGAAATACAATTTATTTCAACTAAAATACCAAACGACCTCTACACAATCTATGCTCTAATTTTATTTCATCTGCTTTCCTGGAGCTTCCTTCTATCATTCCACCTCTCCTCAGAATGTCGAAGCTGCTGTCATCTCTTGGTGAATACCGAGTACTTTTATGGCCATTCTGAATGTGAGATGAATACTTGACAGGACACAACTCCTGGTTTTGTTTTGACTTGGTTATCTTCAGACATGTTGAATTTGAACGCTTCATAGGTACTTTAACGTCAGCCAGTTGTTCAAGCGCCAAATATTTATTTCTTACAATTTCAGCTAAGTCCACAATTTTTTTATGTCTATCTTCGATTTCATTCTCACAAGGATCATCCGTGATAGCATCATTTTGACTCAACTGCTGACCAATCTCAGAATTCGACTGGCTTTGGGACAATAATTGGTGTTCACTATCAATGGAGTTCGACTCATTTCGTTGATCAGTGGTGATCGATTCGTTTTGGGAATTTACCAGGTCGTTCCCTTTGTGCTTTCTCGCCAAATGTTTTTTCATGCTATCCAATCTTGTGAATTTGTCCACACAATAATGACAATTGAAAACTTTTTCGTCATGACTATCCATATGCCGCTTCAATCCATAGGCCCACTTGAATTTCTTGTTGCATTGCTGACAAGCAAACATCTCAAGACGTAATATATTTTTCTTCCTACTATGATGTTAACAGTATGAAGTCAGGACAACAACTGACATCTTTATGAACCCGACACTAATCATACCGTCACACCATTCACACCGCCATTCACACAGCCATGCACACCTCCACACTACCATTCACACCACCATTCACACAGTCACACCGCCATTCACACCGTCACACCGCCATTCACACCGCCACAACGCCATTCACACCGCCACAACGCCATTCACACCGCCACACTGCCATTCACACCGCCATTGACGCCTGTCATACTACCACTTAGTTAGCCCTGTCACTCATATAGAGTGACGTTTTTTTTGTGACGCATGCGCACACCTCTTTCAAACTGATGACCTATTTGATTCTCGAGAATTTTTACAACACTTGCAACTCACATTATGTTTCAGTTTCACCACTTTCAGTTACTTCCAACCAGCACCATGCAGGGGAATAAAAGACATATAGAAGGGCAATGAGGTGTGTTGCTGCCTGTACGAGAAGCCTACGAGTCTCACTGAAGTGTGCTGCTACCTGTGAAAGTACCAGGAGGAGGAGACAGCTTGATGAAGTGTGAAGGGTGGGTTTTTGAAAAACAAAGTAGGTATTTTATTTAGTGCAATAAAATCGTGAGAGTCACTCCTCAAAACGTCTACATACATTTTAATGAACATCGACTATTTATTTGAACAATTTAGTTGAGGTCGGCATTTCCATGCTAATATTATATATCTCGAAAATTGATGCATTTTTCAACACACATGCCTGAACATCATACTGAACACGCGTGACTGAGACAGCATACATGTGACAATTGGAATAAAACAAAATGGTATTTAATCGTTTATTCGTAAAGTGATATAATTCTTGTTAACATTGTTTTCAATTGATGAAGTAATCCATCATTGGGGCAGGATATCCCAAAGACGCTCCAACTGAACGGTTCGGCTTTCACTACCCGTCTAGTATATTCACTATATTTGTAGTACGTATGTCTATCGAAAAAATATATATTTCCATCGATATAACGAAAAGCTGATTCCTGCTGGAATTCCTGGGAAGATGTGACTAAGTGGCCCACGGTTGCTCATGTCTCCATTGTCATCAAATGTAATGTAAGAATCGTTGTTATATAACAAATAAGCCTGTCCACTGTTTGTCAGGAAGACAGCATTAATTTTTGCTTTAGAAGGCAAAGGAAAACGAAAGTTTTGGTGGATTTGAAAATTCGGAAAAGATGCTGCATAATACATGCTATCATTTATAAATGTCACTAGATTACCCACAGAATTTTGGAAAACATGTGAAACTCGAGAAGACTTTGAATCTTCAGGAAGATAATCATCAAGCAGCTCTGGCTGTGATGGAATTCGCATATCGTTCAAATCGAACTTCCACAAAAATCTATTGTATCCCACGTACATGCGATAATTTTGAAACTGGGGTGCTGTGGCTAGAAACATAAAGTCTGGCACTTGAATGTCGCATAATCTTGTTGGAGTTATCTGAGGCTTTGAGGTTGTGCTAGTAACGTCTACGTTATGGGGTTCATTTGACGACACTGATGAAGCTGTGGTAGAGGTGTGCTGGGATATTGGTTTTTGGGATTCGGTTGTCTGTGTTGTTGAGGTTGTTGTTGGTTGATAGTTTTCAGTTTTCTGCCCATACAAATATTCTATCGCCCTCTTATCATCTATATCGAATAATGCTGGACTTGCTTGATACCAAGGATACATGATAGCTGTATTGACATCACTGTGGCCCAGGCCAAGAGCATGGCCAATTTCGTGAATCAGAACCATCAATAAACTAGTTTGGCCATCAGGAGAAGTACTATTTCCAAGATACCATTTTTCTTCGGCATCAAGATGAATCTCAATACACTTGTTGTTTTCATTTGGAAAAAATGCATGAGCTAAAACTTTCCCGGGACCGTCGAAATTATGTGGACACTTGGAAGTGCCTTGACAATTTGCTCGGAAATTATGATTTTTTCGAATAACAGTTAGGGTTATATCAGGTTTCTGTCTGCTAGGGTTTCGCACATTTTCGAACTTTAAATTTGATAGCTCCTCCCACCTATCGAATGCCATCTTGGCTGTATCACGATGCATCTGTTGAGCTTGAGGAAAATACCAGCGTAACTTTGTTTTGTTCCATTTCGAATGTATCATGAAATTATTTTCTCCTACAGAACAACGCGGACTATTCAGCAGTCGTAGAGTTTCGTTATTCAGCGATCCACCCACAGGGAGATTGTATGTCTCTTGAAATGTCATTAATGCTGATTCTTTATCGGTGACAGCATTATCCGTTGTATTTATGTAGCCGAAACGCTTCAAAAAGGCACCTGCATAATATTCTATCGTATCATTGCCAGTAGCGGAAACTGACGCGATGATTGAAAGCAACAGCAGCACATGCTCACTCTTCAACATCTTGATTGGTACTGATTAATAGGGAGACGAACATGATTATTATGCTCCTTCTAATCTTCTCCGAACTGTAAATGCCAATGTTATACAGGGTGGCTCGAAAAGAAATACCTTTTTTCAGTGGGGCACTATATGTATAATATTCCTAAGTGTTGATTATTCCTGCCAAATATTAACATGTCAACATGACATAGAGGTCTTGATCATTCAGTGGCACTATATTATTATATATGTTGTACGAGTTAAAACATACCATAGAAAGAATAAATAAATTTGCTATACCGAATGTCTGAAATGGAACATAACCTCGAAAACATTGTATCATTTGTCTAGTATTGATGTATGATAGCGTTTTTTTTGGTCATCTGTCAAATGTCAAACGCCAGGCCATGAGTGCCCTATGTGAGTTTGTATTGCTATTCAAACAACCTGTATATCAAACGGATACTCTATCATACGTATGTTTTGCTGAGTGTACCTGTGAGACGCCCTATTTCTTATCGCTATTGCTAACTCAAACATCCAGTATATTAAATTATTAGGTAGCGGGTAGTCTACTTGCAGGTCATCTAGTCACGTGTCATCAATCCTTTGTTAACTGTCAAATGTCTTATGTAATACGTCAGCTGTCTAATCCCGCAAAAGTGGGTGAGGCGTCCAGTATATTTTTTTCTTTAATTGCTATCCAACTCAAACGCCCTGTATATATCATGTTATAGCGGGTAGCCTTCATATGTAGGTAGTCTACTCTTCGGAGAGGTATAACGCCTTTTTTTGGGTTCACCCTATATTTTTTTTTCCAAACTATTACCCAACTCAAACACCCTGTATATAACCGTTGTTAGGTGAAAAATGGAATAAAATGCGCGCCGTTATCTCTGGAACGGATCTCTCGCAGTCCAGCCGATGATGACGACCCGTAGGGCCGCGAGTAGCTAGCCGAGTCAGGCCGGCCTGTGATTGGTCGACCGAGTCACGTGGTTTGGAGAAAAGTGGGCTGGACTGGAGACCGGCGACCACTACTGCAGTACCTCGTAACTTCTCGATTTTGCATCTGCAAAAAAAGAACAGTACCTCGTAAGTGACAATATGAATAAATATGTAAACTACACGGCCACCACAGAACCAAAATAAAATAACTTATTAGACCCGAAACTATATTCAACAAAATATTAATTATATAGTAACAAACAAGTGATCCCGACCGAGAGCGCTTCGACAATGCCAACGGTCTCTCTGTGTGTTACGTATCTGACACCTCATCGCTTCATCACACCAGTGATATCACTGTACTAGTCTCAAACATTCTGAGGGTATAGTTTTTTTCATTGTGAATCAATGAAGAATTATTGTGGAAGATTACCTACCGAACGACGAAAGGACAACCTCAAATAACAACCGGTCTGCACTGCATTCGAGTGATATCTGCCGGCAGTTACGAGATGCTGCACACGCCGTGTCATCAACTATTTTACGCCTACATATACGAGGTACTGCGTTTTTGTACTTACGAGCTCCTGCACTTTTGGAATAGGATACCGCAGATACGAGGTCACGTTAATCAACTTTTAAAAATCACAGGAAACTAATTTTCACTTGATATCTATGCCAACAGGTGCCTCTAGGTATACTTAGTAGAATAATATCAATACCTCATTTTTGGTAGAACTGCGAGTTACGAGGTACCGTAATTTAGCCCTGGATATGTTATGATCAAACTGAAACCACAGGTACTTTCTGTGGTTCCTGTCTACACTCACCGAGTAGTATGCATCCTTAAGATCAATAGTGGTCAAATAGCATCAAGGATACATTAGTTTCAATGCTGTTCGGTAATCCTCTAGCTTAAAGTGAGAACTATTTACAAAAGTATTAAAATACTTCCGGTTCAGAATGAATCTAGGTTTAACTACCGTAAAGAATGGGGACAGGAATTGATCCTTACATCGCTCAACTTTCATTACGACCCCTTGATTTGTTAGATCAACAATGCAAGATGTTATGCTGTCCTTGTCAGTTATTGGATAATGATTGGTCAGTTGTGTATTTTTTATACTCAGGGGTTTACAATTCAAAGGTATTTTATATCCATTCACCCAATTTAGTATAACTTTATTATTGGTTATGGTTTTCCATACTTCATAAATAAGTTGGGGTCTACCCCCAATCTAATTTCTTACCTCTATTGCCTCTTGTAGTATCTCCCCTTGTCCTGGTTCTGAGGGTAATGCCCCTTCTGTCTCACT
Organism: Phaedon cochleariae; assembly: GCA_918026855.4. Classification (NCBI taxonomy): domain Eukaryota; kingdom Metazoa; phylum Arthropoda; class Insecta; order Coleoptera; family Chrysomelidae; genus Phaedon; species Phaedon cochleariae. Next base: position 5,116,994 of record OU896717.1, on the reverse strand, counting down.
CCCCTCTGAAAGTGAGATGGACCCTTGGGGTTTGAAGAATGATTTACAATTTTCTTTGACCCTGAGTTTGATCTATATTCCCTGACATTGGTGGAGCTGAAGATACTCTTCTACTTGGCTATTGTATACTATATCCTTTGCTGGCTTTGACAGGAAAAAGTTTACATTTGCTCGTCTGTCTAAGGATAGTCAGTGAAGTTAGGATCTTATTTTTCAATTCTGACGGTTCTTCCTTCAGAATAATATTAAAAGCAGTGCCAATAGCACTGATGCCTCTTCCTAGGTTGTCCTGGGCCAGGCTTAAATTCTTGTATTTTTAGATTCTTGTTCGTTAAGGACCAGGGCTGCCTCTGCATTTAACAGAGGAGCTTTCAGTCTTCGACCATTTTATGGAAAAGGGTACTTGTCAGTTAGTTCTGCATGAGTTTCTCTACCCAGTCCTGAACTTAGTATATGTAGTCTAGTAGTATATAGATGGATGACATTCTTATCAGTTTTTGCAGGGTTTTCACCAAGACATTTGATTGTTTCTTCATCCAGGTTTGCATCTGGAGAATGAGTTGTAGGTGGTTCATTTTCAGTATTAGTTCTTGGTGAATTGATTGAACCCAACGTGGGTTCCTCAATGCTGACTGCATCTGAATCTGGTGAATCAGAGATTTCATTTATTGTATTAAATGTTCCAGTGGATTTATTAGAGCTACATGCTCTAGATGGGCTGGTGAACATCCTAGAAATACTTGCTCTGGGTGGACTAAAATTTCTGTCAGAACTCTTTGCTCTGGTTGGTGAAGGGCATCTAGAACGAGAGCGGCGTGCTTTCGAGCAAGTTTTGTGGGGACTACGCGTCTCCCTGACAGTCGAGTTAGGTCTTTTACCGCCAACATGGCTGTTTCTCTCTTTCAGAGGCTTTTCCAGTCTGTTAATCCTTTTCTCCCTGGACCTGGAACGTGTGAAAATATATTTTTTTTTACCTGTTTCGCAGGAAGCGTCGTGACCCTAGCACACGTAAAAGCGTAATGAAGTGGGGAATGGGAAGAGGTTGAAACATACAACAACAGATAACTTTTCTTCTTCTTCTTCTTCAATAATACGTGACCTTAGTGCATCGCCGAGCGATACTACCAAAGTGATCTCTGCGGACGAGGCGCCGATATATAATGGAAAATAACCTTGCATTGACAGGGTTGAAAATGAATAAAAACATTTCTGGAGCATAACCTCAGGTAAATGACCATTTAAATTGATTAGCACAGAGCAGCAACGCCAAAAAGTTAAAATATTTCAACTTCATCGCGTCAAATATTTTTCGAATTCAGCTCAGATTGCATGACGCGCGACGAGTAAAACCAAAACGCGGCATTGGGAACTCACCTTTAGTCGGGGTTCGCGTCAGTCGCCTCTTTCTCCAGAGAACCCTGACGAGATAGCCCATCCTGGACACATCATTCCCCCAGGCCGCCGATTCTTGAGATCAAGAGAGTAGAACGCTCCCTGGGGAGCTCCCTCGGATTTGTTTCTACTCCCTCGTTCTAGAACAACCACAGTGTATTCTTGAACAATATGGAGGGAGATGAGAGGGAGGAAAATAAAAGCTTTCATGAGATATTTTTTTGCGGCGTTGTCAAATACTCTAACCAATAGGAAACGAATATGTATTGTAGAGAAGAATCAGAACCTAACCTAACATAAAACATCAGCTTTCTGTATCTGATACACCAAATCTCTTGTTCAAAATATTATTTATTATGGAGAAAAAGAAATCATTACCAATAACAAATAAGCAAAAGGAACTTCTGACGGAGTATATTACTCAGAAACCAGAAATGTATATTGGTCGATTAACATCAACTTATACAAAATCTGTAATGATCAGGAACTGGGAAGAGATATCAAATATTCTCAATAGTGTTCCCAATGGACCTGCGAAAGACTGGAAGCAGTGGAGAAAAGTAAGTAGTATAAAAAATAAGTGTGAAACAAAATATTCATAAATTATTTTTCAGACTTGGGTTGACATAAAGAAGAACACCAAAGCTAGGGCTGTCAAAGAGAGAAATTATAGAAGGGGTACAGGAGGTGGTCCTCCATGGCCACACAACCCTAAAGATGAAAGTATAGATAAAAAAATATTGAGTATTATACCTACCTCCTGTTACCATAGAAGGTGATAAAAATGTATCAGAATCTGTGGTTTTCTTCTCTGATGACAATGCTGAGATGAATGTAAGCTTTTTATCAGTAAGATTATACAGCAAATAACTTTTTTTTTCAAGGTGGAGATAATAAATTTAAAAGGAGGTAAAGAAAATTATCAGCTTGATGATATTGAACAATATTCAGCAGATCACATGTATTGTAATAGTGACCAAGGACTGAAAGAACAGCATAAGCCTGCCACTACAGAAATATCTGGTCCCAAAAAAGTAACCAAAAAGGTGACTAAATCAGCTCGCCTTCAAGAATCTTTGAAAACAAATAACAGATTCATTGATATGAATGGTGAGAAGTTTAGGAGTGACAAGTTATACCAAGAAAAAAAGATTTCTCTTCTTGAATCACAATCAATATATAAAAAGGTATATCTGGATAAAAAATTATCAGCTTTGCAAAGCATTGCAAATAGTTTTAGCGAAATAGCAAGTGATATCAGAGATATCAAGAACAAAATTTTAGAAAATGGGTATTTTGAGGAGTTTCACTAGATACCTACCAGATGCAATGTTCTCAGGACTGGAGATTACTCATTTGACTGAAAGTGTGTAACAGGGTTGTTATATGCAGTGATAAAGTTATAGATCCAGTGCATTAATATTTAGTCATTGGAAAATGACATAAAGAATGATTCTTTTTTGTTATTTCATTTATATTCATTTTGTTTATGTAATGTTATTGTCATACTTCACTTTGTTTTTGAAGAATATTCATTTAATGATCTTTTTTCAAGAGTTTTAAAATTTTTTATAATTATTATTTTGTTCATCATTAAAACATGAATATAAGACTGATCATTTCTTCTATAAGTTTTCCCAGTCATATCAGTTTTTCAAAGGAAACACAAAAAACACCATAGACTAGAACTGGATTACATTTTATTTTGAAAAATATTCAATTTAAAAAATGGTTATTAATGATATTCTGCCTCAAGTTTCTTGCTGCAAGCAAATCATTATTAATCCATGCATTTTGAATCTGTTCCCCAGCTACAGCCACTTGTGCATAAATGCCATAATCAACTGCATCCCCATTTTCCTCATCTTCCTGTGGCTCAGGTATGCCTGCTATTATACACATATTGTGTAGAACAACACATGCATTCACAATTGTTGCTGCACAAGTTGGAGAATAATGCAACACACGATGTTTCAACAAACACCGAAAACGATTTTTTATGACACCATTACAGCGTTCAATGCCACTCCTTATGCTACGAAACCTTTGGTTGAATAGTTCCTCTCCTTGGGTTACTGGGTTGGGAATCGGTGTCAATAACCATGGCCTTGTGGGATAACCTACAGAATGCACAAATTCAACCTTACCTTCAAGAATTTACAATATATCAACTCTACCTGAATCACCAATTAAGAAGAATGTATTAGCTGGATTTTGCGTATAAATCCTTTCCAATAATTCAGAAATCCTAGATTGGGACCATATATAAGCAGCATGGGTACTGCCTGGGAATCTAGCATTGACATTTATTATTTTCAATGTACTGTCACAAACCTACAAGAAATAGTCAATAATGATTATTCTCAAAGATATAGTGAGCTACCAAAGAAATAATTATATAATTCTTCCTATTAACATAGGCCCTCTCTGGCTGTTCCTCATTATATACCCTGGGGGAAACAATTGCCACATGGGTGCAATCAATAATACCAATTATTCCTGGGAACTGGTATTTTTCATAAAAACTAAAAGAAGAATGCAACTTCAATGGAAACAAATAACAAATAATAGTCCCCAATCATATTAATTTTTGTATGTACCTAATCAATTACCTTTGTCGCAGATCTTCCAGTTCTCTGATGTTTTCTGGAAAACGTACCCACTGACTGAATATTTCAGGCAAGTTCAAAATGTCACATATTTCCTTCAGACACCTGCTTACACTTGCCTGACTAACACCAATAAAGTGGTTGGAGCCAACTATTTCTTGATAACTGCCAGTAGCCAAGAACCTCAATGTTGTCAAAACCTAAAAATGTTACATACTGGATTATCAAGCTGTTTATAGTTTATCATATATATCAAATTCTATATTTCTCCCTTGATTTTCCATTTAAATGGATCTTTCAATTCAGGTGATAGATGATGAGTATGAGATAGTTCAATTTGTCCTAGGTTTTTATTCTCACTCACCTTGGTCTCTACAGTGAGTGCTGACGTTCTTGTAGGGGCTTCCACAAAAGGATTCACAATATTGATGAGTTGTCTTACTGAATCTTTTGTTAACCGGAACATTTTAATGAATTTTTGATCAGACAACTCAAAAGGGTTTCTTTTGGGCAGTACATCTACACCTACATTGTTCTGAATTTCGGCATCCTCAACATCTTCATTTATTTGGTCCCACATAATAGCATTCACCATGTCCATGTTGAAGTGGAAATAATAGTAAATAGTGTTTATATAAGAATACTGTTTATGGAATGAACGAAAAAGACGCATTTATTACAAAAAATACATCAGGTGAAAATCTGTGAAAATCAAAATATAACCTATAATATATGAACATGCGTCAAGCTGTCAATGTAAATGGAATGGAAGGGAGCCAATCATAAAGGTTCCCTCTGTTATTCTATCACAAAATCTAAGAGATGCATTTTATTCCCTGGGGAAGCTATTTGGATCAAGAATACGATTTTCATGCCAAGTTGTTGGACACGCCTACTTTCTCTCATTTGTTCTACTCCCCGGTTTTCAAGAATCGGCGCCCAGGAGAGCCTGGTCGCAGGACTGTTAGCAATGTAAGTACTTATGTTCAATTTTTGATTTGTCAGTTGGCCCCGTTATAGGGAAATTGAGAGTAACACTCACTTTGAATGCCGCTACTTGTATTAGGCCCTTCAGGCAACTCTCAGTGAATCCAGGGATGAATGTAGTTGTTGCTATCGCATGTAACCCTGATAGAGGTTAGTAGTCCTCATTACTTTTTTAAACCTTTGATTTTTTATACACTTTATTTATTTCACTCGATTTTAGTTTTTTACACACTTGATTCACTTCACTTGACTTGTAGTTACATTTGTTATTTTTTTATTATTCAATTTGATTTACACTTGAGGCCTTGTACCCGTGAACTCGGTTTGTTTTTTTATTGACTTGATTCACTATGTACACAGGCCACTTTGCTTTATTTAATTAAATTGTGTTAATCTTTATTCACACTCGTTATTTCTTTACTGCGACTTCCTATATGGTCATGATCACAGCAATGTGGGCGCATGAAGATGCTGAGTGTTTTCCTCTTTCTTTGAAGCATCTTTGTGTCGAGCAGCTTGCCGAATTTTGTGCCGTAGAGATCAGAAAGATAAAAATAATTTTAATTATTTCCTATAGATCCTTATTGTCTAGGAAATTTGAGTTATATTTCGACAAAGTTGAAGAACTCTCAACTTCATCAACAGGTAGGTACAAACACATAATTTTTGCTGGTGATTTCAATATCAACATCAAAGATAAGAACGCAATTTCAGAATACTGGCTCAACTTGTGTGAATCTTTTGATATTAAACCTAAAATTGACTTGCCAACGAGGAGCACTGCGAAGTCTTCCAGTTGTATTGATAATATTTTTACTGATCTGAAAGATTCTACAGAAATACAGGTAATAGGTGTATCAGAAAAAAAGGTTTACACTCTACATATAGCCTCAGAATCAGTTGACTGGAAAATCGCTTATGACGAAAACAACAACATAAATAAAATAGCAGAATTCATTAATATGACTTACAGTTCTCTTGTAAATCGAGTATTCCCCAACGAATCAATACCAGAGAAAAAAGACCAGTGATATTTTTCAATGACAAATTAAAACAAATGAGAGAAAACCTCCAGGTGTTAAATACTATTAAGGCAGCAACTGGAAAGCCCGGACACCATAATGCATTTAAAGTTTATAAAGAGCAATACCAGAGTGCTATACAAAATGCCAAGAAAACTTCATATGATAAATTCATCAATGAATCAGGTAACAAATCAAAGGACGCTTGGAGGTTAATAAACTATGAGTGCAATTCAAATAAAAAACTTCCAGCCTCTAGCAACATTTCCCCTGAAGACTATAACATCTTTTTCACAAATGTAGCTGAATAAATTGTAAAATCGCTACCCTCCTGCAACATTGATGCCCTTACCTACCTTTTTAAACTTCTCAAACCTATAACACGTCTATCTTTCTCAGTACAGTTACTGAGCCTGAAGTTGAACAAGCAATAACTAAATTAAAAAACTCTGCTTGCTTGGATGTATACAACTTAAACGGTAGAATGATTAAAGAAACCATACACCTTCCCAGCCAACCATGAGATGTATAAGTGATGTATACGCCACATCACTTTGTGACATGCGATATCGAATTTGAAGTCACGAACATGTTACCGATACAACGTGGCGATGTGAAAATGTCCGACTCAAGCAACACCACTGTGACGTCGTTCAGACATGAAATGCGACATCACATGAAAAATCACTACCAGGTCACATACAAGTGTACATACATTCCATATTACAAATACATCACACTGCGACATCGATGATGTGGTCGCCGTACCTGTGATATTCGTGGGATTTATAATAATAATAATTATTCAACTTTACGAAGAAAATGTTTATTTTCCGAAAGTAAAAACAGATGATACAAAACTTATCATAACAATCACCCTAATTAGTAATCTTGAAGTAAAACATATACATTATTCATAAATGATACATATCAAATTCACTAACATTATCTTGGGATCTTTCATCCACCTTGTTTTAGATTGCAATATTCCTATCTCAAAGATAATTACAATATTACCTATTGTGATTGAACTCACCGTCGTTCCTAAATGATTGTATACCTCCAATTTGAAGCTGCTATAATATGTGCTATAAATCATCTCAGATATTTCAACAGAGAATTTGGAAGGAAATAGTCTGTACGGAGTCGGACTCACTCACTGACTGACTGACTGACATGGCCATGCACAGCTCAACATGGCGTCTGGCGTGTGCGTTCGTTTTGCGCATGTCTGCGTCCCACTAACAGGTCACAAAGATATCTCATGAGGATATCAATGTGAATTATTTAGTTAACGTCGAAGAGATGTAGTTTGAAGAAGTCGCTGCCACATTACATAGTTTCCTGGTTGCGATGTCACCTTGCGACGTTGATATCGAATATACGTCGATAAGATGTGTTAACGAGATATTGCATTTATGCAAGGTGGTTTACATCACACAGATGTTGATGTCACACAATGGTTGGCTGGGTTGCTTCTGGTCCATTGACTGTTCTTTTCAATCGTCTTTGTGAAGGACTATTTCCAGATATCTTCAAAACAAGTAAGGTTATTCCCATATTTGAAAAGGGTGATCCAAATAATCCAGATAACTATAGGCCGATATCTATCATTCCTATCTCTGGTAAAATTTTTGAGATACTAATGAAAGACCGTTTAATCTATTTTTGTAGATGTTCATTCAGTACTCAATGAAAATCAATTCAGGTTTAGGTCTAACAAATCGACAACCCAAGCTTTGATGGCTATAGTTAATTCAATAATAGAGAATAAAGAAAAGGGGCTAGTGTCTACCCTAACTTTATGTGATCTAAGTAAGGCTTTTGACAGTGTAAATCATGAGCTCCTACTAGGTTAACTAGAATATTATGGTATAAGTGGCACAGCTTTAGAAATAATGAAAACCTGCTTATGTGGGAGAAAGCAAGTTGTTTATACATCTGGAAATTCTAGCACATGTATATCCATTTCGCACGGTGTACCACAAGGTTCCATACTGGGACCAACACTCTTTCTGGTTTATATAAATGACATTTTCAGTTTCCTACTTCCAAGCTCATCTTTCTGTTATGCAGATGATGTATCAACGGTTGAAGCAGACTGAAACATTAACAACTTGATGGACCTGTGTTCTAGGACAGATAACAATGCTGAAACTTGGTTTACCTCAAATTACCTCAAACTAAACAGGGATGAGACACAGAAGATTATTATATATCTTCAAACCGACAAGTAACAACGAAGCAACATGGAAAGTTATTGAGGTTTAAATAGATGACATGTTGAATTGGGAAGCACATATCGCTGGTCTGTGTACATAACTTTCTACACAACTGTTCCTACTAAGAAAGCTGAAAATGTGTCCTAGTCAAAGTATGCTATTACAGACATATTTTTCTCTTTTTAACAGCCACCTAACATATGGAATACTTTTATGGGGTCAGCCTTTCGTATGCAAAATAAGCAATCCGTATCATAGCCAATATCTCTCATAGAGAACACTGTCGCCCTTTATTTCAAGAACTTAAAATTCTACACTTGCCATGTATCTTCATACTTTACAATGTTTTAGAAATATTCAAAAACAATACTAAGTACCTCACAAATGCAGACCTCCATAATTACCCAGCTCGAAGAGGTGCTTAACTGAGGCCTCAATTTTATCGACTGAACCTATCGGCTCGAAATTCACTGAACTTACATTTATATAATAAAATACCAGCAGACATTACTGGTCTAAATTTCAACCGTTTCAAGGTTAGAGTTAAGCACTCACTATTAAGGCACTGTGTCTACTCCATTGAAGAGTATTTGAATTGTGAGTCATTAATCTTTTAATACGTTAGTTCTGGCTATTTTAGATGAAATTGTTATGTAATGTAGAGGTTTTGTTATAGTAATGCTCTCTTACTTTGTATCTGACTTGTCACAATTTATACATGTTTGTAGTTACCGTGATGATGCTGCCTATACGGACGGCTCCAAAACTGAGGAAGGATTAGGAGCTGGTATTTATGGGGCCAAGCCAAAGACAAGAATCTCACGGAGCCTAGGCAAATACGCGACGGTGTTTCAGGCAGAAATTATTGCAATACATCATTACGTGAAAGAATTGATAAGGCAAGAGTTTAAAGGCAAAACCATTGCAATCTATTCAGATAGCCAGGCGGCAATCAAAGCAGTCAACTCTATGCAAGTTAACTCAAAACTAGTATGGGACTGCTTAGAATCCCTAAATGCACTGAGCAGTCAGAACAGATTGACTCTAGCATGGGTACCAGCACATACAGGGTACGAGGGCAATGAAGAGGCAGACTCACTTGCCCGAGCAGGAGCAAACAAAGCTCTTAATGGCCCAGAACCCTTCTGTGGTATTGCGAAAGCTATACAAAAGACTAGTATCAAATCATGGATGCAAACTAAATCTCAAGAATGGTGGAACAACTCGCCAGGAATGAGACAGGCAAAAGAGTTTATTAAAAAACCATCGCCAACATTCACAGAATATCTACTAAGCCAGAAACGAAGTTCAACTAGAATACTAGTGGGACTTCTCACAGGGCATTGTAGGCTCAACAAACACATGTGTACGATAGGTCTGACTGAAGAACTGCTGTGCAGGTTCTGTCAAGAAGAGGAAGAAACAGCAGTACACATACTTTGCCACTGTGAGGGCTTGTCAAGACTAAGGTTCCTTACGCTGGGTGAGGAAGAACTAGGAGCCCAGAGATACACAGGAGATCTGAAAGCTAGCCTATGGAGTCTCATAGAGAAGGCGGGGCTAGCCGAAGAACTCTAATCCATTTTGAGGGCAGGCACAATAGATCTGAAAAGGTCGCAGTGTGGAGGCAGATAGCCCGAAGGCCCCATTCTAAATCTAATCTAATCTACCGTGATGAAATAAATTTACTTCACTTTACTTTACACCTCTCGCATGCCATTACAACCCCCATTGATCTAAACCCCACAGCTCGGCATATCCCAAAAGGGAACGTAGCTAGGGGATACCGCCCATCACGGAGGAGTCATCCACCTCAGAAGGTAGGAAGAATCGTAGGCACCCCCATGGTACAGAGGTAGGGAGGATCACCCTTCCGTGACGGAAGGTGGAGGCTCCGAACCATTTAGTGACAATATTTATTTATTTTTTTTTTTTATTTTGTATTTTATTCACCTAGATGAGACATAAAAAAATTACATGTTAAAAAGAAATACATGTTGAAATTCAATTAACATCAATTGGGCAAATATGAGTGGACTCCAGCTAGGCTGATCTTCCACTCCCCCATTAAAAATAATAATAATAATATAAATATTTGTATCTACCAAAAATAAATCAAGTGATGCCTATAGATAATACTGAGATAACTAAATTTAACTAAATTAACATATTAATTGGAATAATGATAAGGAACAATTAGGTGCCTAACAATTTTATAAGCCTACACCCTATCTACTTATATTATACATATACCTACCACGAAAATGGACAGTGAATATATGAGATATAAAGAGGCAAAATCAGGATATAATTGAGGACAAATAGATGGATATATAATGACCTTCTACTCATGACGAACTTGAACTAAAGATAGAAAACATTAACGAAGATTATATTATATATATATATATAGATATACTCTATTATAAATTTTATTTCAATATGGTTATGTTTCTTTTTGTTCTTCGAGTAATTTTTTTTCGAATTTCATTTTTGAATCTGAAGAAGTTCAAATTTTTAATTTGATCTGGTATGCTATTCCACAATCGGGGAGCAGCGCAACTGAAAGAGTTGTGGAATGAAGTTGTACGGTGTATTGGAATTTGGAATTGTAAAAGCATTCCGATTTCTCGTGCTATGCTCATGGTGGCGTATTTGTAATCTTTCACGTAGATATACAGGTTTATTGAGCAAGATCACATTAAATAAAAATGTTGAGAAGTGAAGGAGTCGCCTGTTTGTCATATTAAGCTTGTTTTGCTGTTCTAGATGTGGACTGATGTGTTCCCTGAAATTAATATTGAAAGAATATCGCATACAATCATTTTGTACTTGTTGCACACGCTTTGCAACTTCTTGGGTGATTAATGAATGATAAACAACGTCTGCATAGTCAAAAAGTGACAAAATAAGTGAATTACACAGACAATATTTAGTTTGGGAGTTCATGCTATCTTTGAATGGGTACAATGTTTTTAATCTGTAATAGGCAATTTTACACTTAGCTGCTATGTGTTTCTCGAAGTTCAATTCAGAATCTATCTTTACACCAAGATTTTTGCTGCAGTCTCTAAAATGTATTGGTTCCTGATTTATGCTTATCGCGAAGATCTTGTTCTTCATTTTATTACGATTACCCCGTGATGCAAATATCATTGCTTGAGATTTAGTAGGGTTTATGATGAGACTATGATTTTTTGAGAAACATTCGATTGCTGATAGGTCAGAATTGATTCTTTGAATTGCTGCTATGTAGTTTTCAGGTTTGAAATTCAAATACAATTGCGAGTCGTCGGCATATTGGTGTAATTTACCGTACTGTAAATCCCTGTCCATATCAGAAACATATATAGAAAATAATATGGGTCGCAATATTGAACCTTGGGGTACACCGATTGAGATGTAATGACACGCTGAGGAGACACAACCATTGTCATTAACAAGAGACACGTATTGCGACCGTCCTGCCAGATAATCTCCAACCCACTCGACACCCGCCTGCGAAAACCCGACATAGTGAAGTTTTGATAAAAGTATCTCATGATCAATGGTGTCGAATGCCTTAGAGAAATCCAACAGGACCAAGCAAGTCGCATCTCCATTCTCTATACCTTTTTTGATATCGTCTGTTATATTAACAAGAGCGGAAGTTGTACTGTGATGTTTCTTGAAACCTGATTGATGAAAGTTACTTATTTTGTTATTCTCTAGAAATTCGGATATCTGATTATTTACGTGACGTTCTATTATCTTTGAAAGAACTGGCAGAATGCTGATAGGTCGCAGGTCACTGATATGTTCCGGATTTGGGATTTTTGGAATTGGTTTAACTTTGGCCTGTTTCCATAATAATGGGATGCAGTTGCGGTCTAGAGAAATATTTGTTATATGGGTGAAATCTTCCACACAAAATGGTATAATCATTTTAATAATTTTGATAGAAAAACCGTCGCATCCCTCAGCAGAAGTTTTTATGTTCTTGATAATATCTTTGACTTCTGTGCTTGTAATTCTCCTAAATTTGCATTCAAAGTTTCCTTATACTCAATGAGCGAGACATTGCAATATCCAAACTTCTTTCTCTGCCAAACTCATTGACCATATGGACATTTCGAATGCAAATATCTTACCAATTATGGAAAAAAATACATGGTGTCCCATTTAGAAATCGAGAGTTAGGGTCATTTCCACTCAAACCGGAAGTAGGGCAAAGCAAGTAGATATAGGTGACAAGAAATGTTGTTTTACTACCTTGAATAATAAAAAAGTTGTAAACTTTGGAAAATCACCCGGTATATTTGTACTTTCTTCATGATCGAGCTTTGTCTACAAGTCTTTCTATTTGTGGTATTTGTTTGTCCCTGAATCACCTTGTATACAAAGTTTTCCTAAATGTTATGTACCGTAAAATGGGGTGAATAACAACAATATTCAACATTTCCGGTTGTATAACTTCAAAACGGTTTGACCTAGAAAACTTGTTCTTAGCGCAATAGCTATTTGTGTATTTAGAGCGCAAAGTGATAGATTGCCGCTCGACAGAGAAAGTTACCGCGCGATGCGGAGCGGAGCGCGGTAATCTTTGGAGAGCGGCAATAACACTGTGCTCGAAATACACATAAGATTTTTTCTACTAACGCAGCATTTGGAAATAACTACCCTAAAAGTATGAGCGATTTAAATTGTTGAAAAAGTTCTTATCCATATTATCCCATATGTCCAAAAAGAACAAAAAAAAATTGAAATAACTGACAAGCCAGAAAAAAATATCGGGTCTACCGAGAATTGAAACTGGACCACCAGCGTGGCAACCTGAGCTTCAGACCTCTGAGCCATAGTATGAATAAACTCTGCAATAAAATTGAACATTACTCATTGATGCAATAAAATAAAGATACACTGTCTTTCTGATGACAACAAAGAGTTTAAATATGAAGTATAATTCATTTGCAACAGATATGCTTCATCGGGAGCTTCTTGTAGAAATTAGTTGGTATATATCTTCAGCGGTGAATGTTTTGGATTTTTCTCGCTATATTTTGTTCTAAAATTTGTATACGTCAAAGTCTTTGATTTTTTACCAAAATAAGCCAGTAAAACGTTTTCTGAACACATATTCACCATCTCGTAGTGACACCAATTTATGAATTTATCATATTGTAATTCATATTTCTTTCTTGATTTCTCCGGTGAGAGATTCAAACTCTTGCGCTTTCTGCTATATCAGGAGGTGTGTTTGATGATTCACTGTCACTATTTTCCATCATGAAAGAATTGGGGGTTTTCAAGAATAGATAAGTATAGGTTTCAGAGATGTGCGACCGTTTTTCCATAATTTCGCTCACGAGCGCAAATGCTGTCAAAGAATGACATTTCTGGGAAAACGTCAACTTTGTGCTGGAATTTGAAAGCGTCAAAGGCTAATTCGTTAAGCGTTTGTAGAAAAAACTCTTTTCTTAACTTTCACCCTCATCCCTGCAAATCGAAATTTTTATTTATTCTTTTGTGAATGCCTTTTGTGTTGCGATTCACCTTACATCCGGTGTGAATAACAACACCTGCTTGATTGTACGTGTTTTGGCTTTCACACTGTCTAGGAGGTGGAAGAAAACACAAAACATTGTACACTACAGAATAAATCAACTTCGTATATTCAAAGGTGAACATTTATAAATAAACAAAAATTGGTTTCTTCAAAACAAAATATTCACTTTCTTGAAAAAACACATAGGTATAGGTACAAAAGTTACTTCCACTTGGTGGCGTCCACTTGAAATATCAAAATGCCTCTTCGGCCCTTTTCAGGGTCCTCAACTTTGCCAATAATTTGGTTGAAACTGAATTCGGTCAGATCTGGAATGTCTGGCTAAACAAAATATGTTTTATTTGGAGGTCTTTTCATCGAAGGCATCACCCGAAGAAAATTTGCGATGTAATTTTCATCGATGGATTGATCTCTACCAATGTATTTCTGACTAAAAAATTCAACCAATATCCAATCGTCTATTTTTATGGACTGAATAGTAACTGGAAATACACCTTCAAACGTTTTACCGTTCTTGGTAACAAAACACTCAATGGGGCGAAGGTGTTCATTGACACTACTGGTGCTTGGTCCTTGAGGAAAATCAGGGAGACTTTCTTCGTCATCTTCCATATGATCTTCCATTTTTTCATTTTCTTCATTGGAATCACTACATTTGGTTTCATTACAATCTGTTTCTGCTACACTTCGCCCTGGTGAACCGTTAACTTTTTTCGCTGTTGCCTTGGTTTAGGGAGATTCTCGTATCTTAGTTCTTTCAAAATATCAACTACAGAATCTGTTGAAGCTTCCGCATCATTTTCAGGAACTTGTGAATCTGATGGTAGTCTTGATAATATTGCATCTGGATTTATTGGAACAATTCCACAAGCGTTAACCTGTTGTTGCATTTGACCCCACTTTTCCGCCATTTGTGACCAATCAAATTTGAAAATTCATAGATTCCAGGCATTTTAGTTTAGGTGTTGCCAAGTTTGAAAATTATAGGTAGAAATGTATCAAAGACATGTATTATCGAGCTTTACCTCAAATTCAAATGTTGATAAAGTTTTTTCAGGGGCAAAATCTTATTGAAAAGTGATGATTAATTAAATATTATAACCTCAAACATTATTCTTTCAGAAATTTGGTTTTTGTGCGTCATGTATTAGGTAAAGTTCCCATATATATACAAAAAATATTTCAACCGCCTGAAAAGCATACAGAGTGGAAATATAAAGTTGTTTCCCTGAAAACTGTTGCGATTGGTACAATAGTTGCGTTTCACCCCATTTTACGGTACATATTAGAGGAGTATCTTACAAAAATATGTCTGGAATCACCTCCTTTTCAAGAATATGTCTGGAATTACCCCCTTTTGAAAATACGGGCCGTCAAAGTTGAAAATATGTCTAGATTCTTCTCTTGTCATCCTGTATAGGTTTTTATGATGGCGAAATTTATTGATTTGTCTTGTGACTGAAATATTCATTGATATGAATGGATATCTTGAAAGGACTACTCCAAGGACTACTCAGGATACCAGGTGAGTGAAGTTCAAGTAGATGCATTGGGATCTTGGAAACGGTGAGAGCTACAAAGAGGGTTGAATGGATGCAAATTTGCGCGATTTAATGATGAACACGATACCGTTTTGAAATTTGAAAAATTCCCAATACTTCCGAAGATTTTTGAAAAAACCCGAATATTCGCGATTTCATTTCTACTTGTTTCTGACTATTTGAATAGATGTAGCAAAACAAATTACACATTCTTATTGCTACTGTTTCTCTTTTCAAACCGACGTTTCGTCTTTGAGCTGCCATCCTCAACTTTGTTTTTTCAAATACGGCCCTGGATTTTTTATTACTGATTTCAAAAGATTTTGATCACCCAATAAGTGCGAAACACTGTTGATTCTAGGAGATTAAAATCCATTTAAAAAAATACTGGTCCATATTTTGAAAAACAAATTTGATGATGGCAGCTCAGATAGGAAACGACCATTTGAAAATCTGATAACACCATCTTGTAGAACAGACTAAGTAGCAATGTGAATGTGTGATATGTTTGTTACATTTATTCAAATAGAGTCAGGAAAAAATAAAAATGAAATCGCAAATCGAGCGCAAATATTAGCTTTTTTCCAAAAATATTCGGAAGTATTCGGTATTCTCAAATTTCAAAACGGCATAAAATGGCGCAACTCTGCCTCCATTTAACCCTCTCTGTAGCTCTTATCGTTTCCGAAATCACCATGAATTTATTCGAATTTCACTCACCTGGTATATCTAGGGTGTCAGGGAAAAAGAAAATGAGGGCATAAATATATTATGTAAAATTCTCAAAAAATCTTGTGACTCATACTGAATGAACCATATGCTGAAGTTAACTTATATTTTATAGAAATCAAGAAACAACTCATATAAAGGTGGAAATTGAAAATAACTCATATTTTCCTGATAAATTCCATCAGGAATCGTGTGATTATTCGCTATTTTGATTACTCATCGGGTGTATCGGTAGTTCTTAAGTTTTCATAAAATTCATGAAAAGTTGGATGGATGAGTGGCAACAAGTCTAGGATGTCTTTTTTCTTCCCTTTCGAATTGGGTAATGTATTGTTATACAACTTGGATGGATGCATGAGTAGGTATGACGGCACTTGAGCGAGACATGGGCGGGGCCTAGCAGGTTGGGTGGAGCTTGAAGGAGGGGTGGGATGGAGCTCAAAAGGGGCGGTGTCTGGTTGATTTCACATCAAGAAAAGAGTTTTCACTCACCTGAGCGTCATCGAATCAGCAGCAGCAGCATAGAATGTTTTCCATGAGGGGAGTGTTCAGGCGGCTGGCATTGCTTCCCTGCTAGGTACGTCTGTTTCATCACAATCAACATATTTCTCTCGCATGTGTATTTTACTGTATCCAAATAATGAATAACACTCACTATACATAGTGCACCGAAGTGGTATAAAACAAAAACAACAATGAAAATAATAAAAAATAATAATATTACAGCACATAACGACGTAACCTTGTCGACTGACGAAATCACGAGCATTCACGAAGAAACCTAAACCCCCCGCCCCTAGGCGCAAGGCAAATTTGGGGCCCGTTCTTCGTAGGATGTTTGTGGTGTAGGTATATGTGCTACAAACGATTTCTTTATTTAGATCAAGGTCACGCATTTTCCTGATTGGTTTTAATTTCGCCTTTACCAGGTACAAGGATATAGTGAGATATATACACTACATTTTCATTTATGTATAATAATGAGAACAATCAATAAATTTTAAGTACGACTAGTACAACTGGCGATATATCACAGTTCTTGAAATGAAATCGTACATGTGACATGAAAAATAAATTAATAACTAAACATGAATACATCAAATATTGATATTTGGAAAATGAAATAATTTTTTTTTGGTGAACTGAAATAGAAGTAACCAAATGAAAAAAACAGTTTGTGAAATAAAAATAACAACATGTAAAATATTTTCTTTGGATGATAATACTGATGAGAAATAAATTATAATAAATATAAAACCATCTGAGTATGTAAATAATTCACAAAGGAACTTTATAACTCATGGAATTATAATCAATTCTTTTGTCTGATTCAGATTCGATGAACAAAATCGCCAAAGCATTCAAATTTGCTTGGGACAAATTATTCCTTGAATAATTCTTAACCCTCTCCAGTGCGGAAAAAGATCTTTTACCACTGGCATTACATATGGGCATAGTCAAAAACATTTTTAAACGGTTTCTACATTCGGAAATAGTTTGTAAGACATCAATAAGAAGTTCATAAATGTCTGATGGATCTGTTATATTCACTTCCTTCAGAAATTTAACAACCTGAAGAACTTCATCTTTGAACTGAATAATGTCTATATCTCTGTTATATTTTATTATTGAATTCTCAATCCGTAAATTACTTGCATTCTCAGATAAATTCAGGTCGAAGAAAATACGAAAATCACCGACAATGTTTTTATACACCTCACTCCTAATACCTAGTTCCTCGATGAGTCTATCACTAATAATATTTAAGAAGAAGAACACCAATGCCTACCTTATTTCCCTAGGTTCTCACGATGTTCTGTGAACATTACAGGATAACCCTTTTCGTGGGAACCAGAACATAACAAAAATATTAACAATGGAGACATTTTTACCGGTTAAATATATTTCATTTTCTGTCGTCTCGTCAAAATGCTGTTTCATATTTCGGGCCCTCTCCATGCCATCTCTAAAATCTCTGTTCTCGGTTAACTTTTGCGCATCTGCCTCAATTGTTTCGAATTTATTTCGGATATCTTTGATGTATTCCAAAAGGGAGAGGAGGAGGTTCGAAACCATTAATAAATTAGAGTGACTTACTAGTGGTATTTATACGTTGCAATAACTTATTCCAAAGTACCGTCATGAGGGCTAATTCATAATCATCAAAATTCGACGGTGAAAATACATAAAGGCGTATCTCATTTTTTGTAACTTTTCAGTAGAGCCATTTGAAGAAAAGGGTCTTACCTAATTCCAGCATAAGTGACAATGTTCTGAGAATAATTCACTCATATTTCTAGTGTTATGTTCAGAAATAGTTGTTAGAATAATTGAAAATTGGTATTTTGCTCAGTATTTTTAATAATATTAGCAATTATTTGAGATACGTCTGTAAGTTTCGCTCATAACAAAAATTGCAGCCTCATCTCATGAGATACGCCCTCTTCAGTTGAGTGGTGAAAAATGATAACTTATAAAATTGTTTATGATCAGGTAACTTTATAACTGGTGTATTGCCTGAGGTAAGAGATATTAAATTATTGTATTTCTCTAGTGAAATTGGGAGAGGCCCTTTATTCAATACTTCGAGTGGTTTCGAAAGCAATGGTGAATTTTGCCTCTTCAAGCTGAGTGATCGATGATTTCCATCCAAGTGGTTTGTTTTGAAAAACATTTTATCAGGGTTATTCTTTTCTACCTTGAATTCTACCATGTCTGTCCATTTGAAAGCCTTTCCCTCATTGTCAATCCGTATGGAACGTACTCTCAAGTCCTCACTGAATTTCTTGAAATTCATGAAATCGTTGAAGCCTAAAGTATTCACTTCGTAGGGTTTTGCATGTCTTGCAAGACGAAATACCGGCAAAAGTTGAGAAGGTACAATCAGTTCACCTGCTTTTTTAATTGCGTATGAAATTGCACTATGTGCCGAATCACCCTCACTTTGTCCATGATTAGTGGTAAAAAAACGGAGGCTGATTTCCTCTATGTATTTCAATTGAGTCACAATGTACAAAAGTGCTCCAGCCACGATGGAATTTCGATTCTGTCCTCCACAACCATCTGTAAATAAGTTGGCAGAACAAACTTTTTTTTCATCATATTTCAGCAATGTCTTGAACAGTGCTGTTGATATTTCGGAAGCACCTCTTCTACTATCAAACTCGTTCCATGTAAAGCAATAGCAATCTCGATTTGCAATATCATAAAAAGTAGACAGCCAATCTCCTTTTATTAAAAATTGCTCCATCGTTATCGATATGGGTAAATAAATAACCTGTTGCAGATCGAAGCACATACAAAGCAAGCTGTGATCATTTTGGGCTGCTTCTTTGGAAGAGTTTTTGATTGCACGAACAACGTTCTTTGATTCTGTGTGTTTGTCATATATA
Organism: Phaedon cochleariae; assembly: GCA_918026855.4. Lineage (NCBI taxonomy): Eukaryota > Metazoa > Arthropoda > Insecta > Coleoptera > Chrysomelidae > Phaedon > Phaedon cochleariae. The sequence continues at coordinate 5,097,555 of OU896717.1, read as the reverse complement.
TTTTGCATTTTGTGCTTCAATTCAGTAGATCCTTCGTGGTAAGTTTTGCATATACCACACTGCTCTTTCTTTGGTTGATGAAATGAATGATTCATTCTCTTGAAAACGTTGCGGTATGTAGTAAAACATGGTTTATCATCATCGGAACTCCAATCTTCTGAAAACATCTTGTACATTATTTCCAGAGTCAAGTCGCTGTGGAGGTATTCTCGAGAACTATCTTTCCGACAGTAATGAGACTCTACTCTCGGAAATCGATTAATGTGATCCTCAATCAACTTTCTATTGATTGCATCTTTCGAAGCAGCTGCGGTACATCTACCACCACGGCGATCTTCTTGAACTACACCAGTACTCTGAACTTTTTCGAGTGCTGTTCGAATTGTTTTCTCACTAACACTCAAAGTGTTCATGAATAATCTACGGCATACTTTGACTGTGTTGTCATCCAAAGGAAGGAAATAGAAATTTGTTTTTTGACGTCGTGATGTCTCAGATCTGATACTTGACTTCTTAGGGACTCGTTTTATATATCGCACAATGAATTCTCGCTGGAGTTGTATGCCACTTAATGCATAAAAGTCATCGAATATAGCTTGCCTAATTTCCTTGCTGAACTTGGCACAATCTCTCTCGCCTTTTTTGCACCATTCATAATTGCACATTGGACCCAATACACGCCCCTTAACAGTTTTCTTTGTAGCGACTGAAACATATTCTGCGCCACTGCGTCGTAAAGCCTGGGCAATCATTTTCTTATTAATCCTGCCTGATGGACTTTTCTTATTTTCTCTCGGAGCACCTTCTACTTCGAAATCTTCTGGCTTACTCTCCTTCCTCTCTGGATTTTGTGTCATCTTACGATGTATTGAATCACGGAAATAGGTATTATTGTCATCACTATCAGAGTCATTGATATGTGTATCACACTGAGGCGATTCCTCCAAGAAATGATTTCAGCACAAAAGAATTGAACAACGAAAACAGGAGCTGAAACCTTCTGCTTTGCAACGACGAACCTCGCATGTCTGAACATACGTCCGATTATCTTGATCACTCAATTCTATATTTGAAAAGGGATCATCATCCAAATCCTCACCATCATGATTTTCTAAAACTCTTTCATCGTAATCACAATATCTGCTGAGCTGTGGTAGATCAGATTCACCTCTCTGATGTTCTGTTTGATCACAACATACTTTTGTTATGATATTTCCAGGTCGACACACTAATTTGCTGAGAGGTTCGTTATCCTCACTAGAACTCACCCCAGGCGAACAATAATTATTGCTTTCTTCGGTCGTGATTATCGTTCCACAGTACCAATTCTTTTTATATCGCATTCGTACACGCGTGCCTACTTCCAATTCTGCATTTTTGTTCACTACTTCCAGTTCAGAAGTGCATACACAGTTCACAGAACCATCGACCCATCTAACTAAAACATCCATAGTGCTTCTGAGGTATCTAAAAAGAGTAGAAAGACGTTGAAAAATTGAAAAATTCTATTATATTAGAAGTTTACCTCGATCACGATGACTATCCTGCGAGTATCAATCTGAACAACCACGCACAAGTAGTTAAAAAACTCGAATGACCCATTTGCTTTACCCCCTCTATATTTCAACTCGCACTGGAACAAGAACAAACATGCAGAATTTGAGATACGTTCATAGAGATGTAGCTTTGCTGCATTACCATAATTTGTGACAAACAGGCTTAATTCGAGAAACGCCCCAAAAGCCATTCAAAAATGTATGAGTTAGTGGCGTTTCTCGAGAGACGTCTTTACGTTTTAATATTTCCATTAAATATCAGAGAACCGCCTCGTGATAATTGGACCATGAGATGAAGATGGTGTTAGTTAGAGATGCGCCACTTCGTCATAACAAGGAGAGCATAGGGATACGTCCGAATCTGCAACTATCTCATTTTGGCCAAATATTGAGATACGCCTTTATGTATTTTTACCGACCAGGTTTCTCATTGTTACTCGTACCAAATTGGATTAGGACCTCTTTGATATTTTTCTAGCTTTCAGTTAAGGCACCTACGGCGTCAGCTCTTGATGACCATGTAGTGTCACAGACCCTTTTGATTTGTTAAGCTTTGTCATTCAAACTTTTGCAGAATGTTTCATCGTCTTGTGGAAGCAAAGAAATATACATATAAATTTCGAACAAAATAAAAATAATGTATGGCACCAGAACATGATTCGGCTGCTGAATTTCCAACTAACTTGAGGGAATGACTGACACAAGGTATGTAGTACGTTGTTGGGCTATGTTTTCTTAGTCTGTTTTGCTGTCCTATATATTTGCCTGACATATTAGACGCCTTGTAATACGTTTGGCCTCTGCATAGTGTGATATCAATCGCGACATTATTCAATGTTTCCAACACAGTATTTTCCAGATATTCACCATCATAGTGATCAATTGCAAAAAATCCCGAAAATCTCTCTTTTATATCACCTTCTTTCGAAACAAACCTCAAAATGAATATGAGTTGATCGACATGGCTCATATCCGGAGTGGAATCAGCAATAACGGAATAATATATCGCATCTTGAACTTCTGCTATGATTTGTTTTTTCGTAAATATTATACGATATATTACTTACGTTGCCTCCACCAACCTGAGAAAATTTTTCTAAATGACCTCTCAAACAAATGTCGAATTCAGACAAATACTCAATGCAGGTCAAAAAATTTTCCTTTCTGTTAGATTCTCCTCCTTTCCTGTGACCTCGGAAAGCAAGTCCAAGAGTAGACAGTAGTTTCACAGTAGCGACAATCCTTTTCAAAATGTTGTGCCATTAATTTGTTTCTGCGTCGAATTGTTTCACTAATTCTGTGTCGATGCGTCCAAGAGCCATGGATCTTTTTCTGAATGCACACATTGCAGATATATGATCACTAGAACATTCATGTTCTTTCAGATTTCTTGTAATATTTCTCAAGTCACTGAAGCCAATTGCCAATCTCGTGGTTTTCGAAAATAATTTACAAACATAACAGTAAATAGATTTTGAAGTCTCCGAAAATATCATCCATTCTCGCCTTACTTTCTCGCCATTTGCTTTCGTAGTATAAAAATTAGAATCTTGTAAATGACTTTGATAAATTCGATTTCTTTCAGTGTAATCCCCCTTTAGTTTTGAAATGTCTCCAACATTACAGGTTTATAAACTTTGAAGCAATGTGATGAGACTTGAGTTGTGCTACCAAGATGATATCCAGTGTTGACATTTGATTGTGACATGCACATAAAATAGGAATGACAAGTAAAGGAAATGCCTTTTACTTTACAAACCACCGCCTCACACTGATCATCATCAACGATTTTTTAAAAAATTCCAAAGTGTGATCCGCTCCACCCCGCATTTTGGGGTGAAGAGAATCATACCTTTCAAATGCCTGAAAAATCACTTGAACCATGTCAATGGGTGGAGAGGATCGAGGAAATTCATTTTTGAAAATTATAAATTTATTAACAAAAAAAAAACGAATAAAAACTCTTGAAAATAGCTATAATCTAGCTTTAATGAATGCATTTCATAAATCTCATCATAGATTCGGTTTATATCACATTAGTTTTGAACTGTCTGACAACTAAACCTAACCTACCTATTTAAAGGATGATAAAAAAATAATAACAATAATTATTGTTCCTCTGAAATAAAAACGAGAAAAAAAAAACTGAGATCAATACATCTTTCAGTGAAAGAATAACTGGATAAAATCTAATAAATAGGTGAAATAAATGAAATAAAACTTTCACATAAAAAAAATGGATTGTTCTGAAAATCAAAACTACAACTTTTTTCTAAAATGAGGACACTTCAACATTCCTTTGCAACTGGAATTCTTAATACTTTCATTCCAAGTTATGGATGTTAGTTACTTTCTTGTTGAATTCGAAGCGGCCTCGCCTCAAATCCCTCCGTAATACGACCTTCCTGATGATTGCTACAGCTCTGGCTCCTCTAGGGATATTATAGGGGTGAGGTTAGGTCTTACCACCGATCCTCCTCAACTCTCTACCTCCCCACTGGAGATGACCAAATCCTAGAGCCAGATCTGCAACATACCCCAGCCAACTCAGTCTCTCAGGGTCTTGAAGATAGGTATAGATTTCATGAATTGTAGAGCAGTTACCCAGTACATATATAAGTACCTGAAGAAGAAAAACACTTGAATATCTTCTCAATGGTTACATTTTATTCAACTCTCCATGTAAACGGATATGAATACACTTCATAATACAAATGAAGAAACACTGTTCAATAAGTTTTCTACTAGCATAAACTTATATGAAGGGTGCACTGTTCATTCAATACAAGGAGATTAAATAAACATTAAACTGTTCAATACGTTCTATAGTATCCTGAAACTATAACATGAAGGGTGCACTGTTCATTCAATACGAGGGGATTAAATAAACATTGAACTGTTCAATACGTTCTATAGTATCATGAACCCAAAACATGGAGGGTGCACTGTTTATTCAATACGAGGGATTAAATGAACATTGAACTATTCAAGTAGTCTATGACCTTATCCATATCCTAGGTAGCTAGCTAGTCACCGCAATACATTAAAAAAAATGAGTATACAGGATCGCTGCAATCTAATTATCCAAGTCAAAACCTAATAATCCAGGAAAACAAAGTCCTGGTGGTCATCCTACCAATTCCCATAATACAAAAAAATAAACCAAAGAAAGAAAGGTAACCATTCCGAACATTTGAAGAAATTATCAAGAAATACACATAATACTCATCTTAGTGAGAAAACTGGGGAACATTCCCAGATCCATCCGGGATCCCATCATCTCCAGGAGGGCAGCAGAACACTTGAGATGACAATCCCCAGGAGGACAGCAACACATTCTTGGAGATTGCAAGAGGGAAGACTTATTGGTAACAGCGCACATACCACAGCCCACATTCATACAAGCTCAACAGAAATGGTGGAACATCAACCACAATCCAGGAGAAGTTAAGAAAAACTTCTACCAAAAAAAACCTGTAATAATTGAATAATTCTTTAGCTATGCTGAACAAGTTAATTTTGTAAAATAGCTTACCTTCGAGTCCACGAAGGTCTTCTTTTTTTTTTTGAAAAGTGCTTTCAACTAGCCGGACCACGCCGTGAAGAAATAATTTCAAATTACAAAAAAATATTTCTTTTCTATAATCTTCTCTACTACTATACAGGGTGATTCAAAATTCGATGTAAATATTTCAAGGGCGTATTGTTGGGATCAAAATAAGACTTTTTCCTAAAATGCACCCCCTTCAAGCTACAGCCCCTGTAAGTTGGGGAAAAAAACAAGATTATCTAAAACTGTGACTATAATAACGAATCGAATCTTCTGGAAATTGGCATACCCCTGTTTTTTTAGGCACTCTATTCTTTTTTTGCTCCAAAAATTATGTAAACCCAGTTTTGGGGGAGTTGGAGGGGGGTCCACACTTTTATTGGCCCAATTTTTATGTTCAAAAAGAGAAACTATGAATTCGAATAGCATAATCTTATTGGCCATAAAAAAAACTGAGAATTCGGTGTCTTGCATTTTTGTCATACAACTAACCGTTTGCCAGGAAATCGTAATCAACGAAAGGGGGGTACTTTCACAATATCAAACTAACTTTATTGGGTAATTAAATGATCATTAATCTCATAATAAATGTTGAAAATGTCCTCCCCTTGCTGCTATACAACTTTCCATTCTTCTTTGCATAGAACGTCGAACACGTTCTAAAATCCCAGGAGTGGTTCTTATGTTTTGGAAAGCATCAATGATGCGTTGACGGAGGACCTCAACCGAATGCACGGGCCCAGCATCATAAACAGCACTTTTCACATATCCCCATAAAAAAAGTCTAATGGGGTGCAATCCGGGGAACGTGGCGGCCAAGCTATTGGACCAGCTCTACCAATCCAACGATTTGGAAAAATAAGATTCAAATGATGGCGTACTGTTAAACGGAAATGAGGAGGAGCACCATCATGCATGAACCACATGCGTAGACGAATGTTAAACCGGGCAAATCGTTTTGCAAAAAATCTAGGTAAGTGTCCCCATTTAAAACTCTTGGAAAAAAGAAAGGACCAATAAGCTCATTTCCAACAATTCCTGCCATACATTTAAACTGAACTGTTCCTGATGGCGGGATTGCCTTATTTCATGCGGATTTTCCAGTGCCCAAACATGTACATTGTGATAATTCACCACACCATCTCGCGTAAACTGAGATTCGTCGGTGAACAGGATCCGAGATAAAAAGTTAAGATCCCTCGTGCACTTCCTGGATATCCACCTAGCGAACTGCAAACGCCGCGGAAAATCCCGTGGCAGCAAACCTTGAACACGTTGGACGTGATATGGATATAAGCTGTTTTCGTGCATAACGCGCCACACAGTTGAGTGGGAAATACCCAAATTTAAAGATATTCGTCTAGTACTCAACTGGGGATTTTCGTCGATCATATTTAAAATTTGTTCCTCTGTTACTGGGTGGCGAATTTCTCGTGATTTGAAGAAAAAGTCTTATTTTGATCCCAACAATACGCCCTTGAAATATTTACATCGAATTTTGAATCACCCTGTATATCCCCATACCTAGGGTAGTTTTCTAAATCTCGAAAACTGGTTTATTTAAAGAAAGATTGAAATTTTGAGCACTTCCAAAATATTCTAGGAGCTCACCACATGGCGGTTCAACAGGTCGGTGAAGAAGAGAAAGAGATTTTTTGAAGGGGAAACCAACAATCACTTTTCAGCCCAAGTTCAACCAATCAGGTATTTCTAATTGTTCGGGAATCCGAACATCGATGTGTGACATGGATGCCAACCTAATGGTTCCAAATAAACCCCAGACACCAGTGACATACACTTAATGATTTCCCGTTACCGACATAGCAATGTGTGCAATTCTCTATGTTTATTCCAAGAAATTGTTCTAATAATGAAGGTGAAGAATCTCTAACTAATATCTCTTGTGTAATATCGAATATAGTGACTGGTAAACGATATGATCCATGAAACCTCATATGATGCATGTCCCAACCTACGAGACGACTATGTTCAAACAAGCAATCTAGTGATGTGTCTATATTTCCGAACGAGCACGAATGACAATAACACAAAATACAAAGCGGCATGAAATCTTAACCTCACATTCTTATTCCGAAATCTGAAATGAACATTCAAATATTTTGATAATGATTAATGAATTTTGATAGAAGTGACACAAATTACATATGAATTGAAGATTCTTTCCTGTGTAAAAGTGGTGGAATCATAGCAATATACCTTGGAGACATCGACATGTTGACAAAAGGGTGATGCCCGAAAAGTGGTGGTTGACTACAGAACTTGTGTTTCCAGTGTTTCAACAATTGCTGTTGGCAAATGAAATGCCTGCTTGCTTTCCAAGAATGACTGAAAGGAATAATCCTCCTACAAATATCTATCATACTATTCATCACACTCACAAGGTAACAATCATTACTTTCACTTCAAACTACTTATGCTGCAAAAACTATTGAAATCAATGAACCAATTGAGAAGATTTTATGCAGTTTATGTTTCAACAAATATTCACAATGAGAACTTGTTATGGGAATGATAGATTTGGAAATAGATATTCCTCTTTTCCTGGGTATTTCCTATACCTTATCGTTGAGGTATTTCATTTGATATTATTTTCCAAAACAAGAATCATGACCGTAACATGATATTTTTCGTGACTTCTTGTCTATCTTCTACGAGCGGAAAAACGAAGTATGTCTGTTTTTTCCCAAGAACTTTTCTTCATTGTAAATTTGTCCTCGTCTATTTTTTTTTCGATTTTCCCAATGAATAATCTTGAATTTTTTTCAGTAAAACATTCTGTCAGAACAAAATCTCCTTCGTTTAGAGTTTTTTCGAATCCATCGTCTTCTGAAATAGACCTTCCACTTTCCAGGCTGTGAACTGAATTATTTTCACTAACATCATCGTTATCGTCGAGAATTTGTTCGGGGGCTTCTTCTGGGACCGCCTCAGCATTTCTCTCGTTGACGATAATAATAATAATAATGTATTTATTCCTTGAATTGATCATACAGAAAATGATATAGGAATCGTCAAAAAAAAGTTGTATAAAATTATTATGAAGAGAATATACAAACACATAAAAGTTAAAATATTGACATAAAGATAAAATGGGTCTAACATTCAAAACATCCAAAAACTATGATTGGAGGTAAACATTTGAAATACAATCACATTAAAAATAAAAATACAAATACAAAAATACAGATACAATCACCTCACTTCAGATTTTTGTCTCCAAAAATTCCTTCACAGAATAAAAACTTCTTTCCAGCAGATAATCCTTCACTTTTTTTTTGAATTTTACGAGAGATGATATTTCCTTAATATCCGAGGGCAGGGAATTGAAGAACCGCGGACCAGTTGTGAGGTGTGACTTTTGAAAAATCTGAGTGCGGTGTTGTCTCAACCTCAGTAAATTACCGCTCCTTGTAGGATAAGTATGAGAATTTCCATTTGTTTCGAACTTGGATTCGTGTTTTTTCACGTAAATGACAGAATGGTAAATGTATATAGAAGGTAGTGTTAGAATTTTATGTTTTTTGAAAATAGGTCTACATGATTCGGTATATTTCAGACCATATATAAGTCGAATTATGCGTTTTTGACCAATGACAGCCCGATCAATCGTAGTACCATTACCCCACAGGAGAATATTGTAGGAAAGTACTGAGTTCACCATTGCATAATAAACATCGACAAGAATATTCACACCCAAAACTTTTTTGAGCTGCAGTAGAGCATAAAAACTACTATTTATTTTTTTACATACATAGTTGATATGGTGTTTCCATTTCAATTCGGTGTCTATATATATACCTAAAAACTTTGTTGTATCCGAAGGGTGTACAGTAATATTATTAATATTCACAGAAATAGGTGAATCCGTAGCTTTTCTACCAAAAAACTGAATTAGCACAGTTTTCTCAGCATTAACTATCAGTCTATTACTCTGACACCAAGCAGTAAATCTTTCACCTATTATGTCTAGTTTGGACTGAAGTTGCACATGGCTGTCGGCTTCATCCGAGATTGAGGTATCATCAGCAAATAATGTGATTGATGTACCTCCTATATATTGTGGAAGATCATTAATATATAGTAAAAATAATAAAGGTCCTAACACTGATCCTTGTGGTACACCGATATCTATATCAAATAGTTCTGAGTTAGAATCCTGCCATTTAACAAATATTTTCCTATATTTCATGTAGGATATAATCCAAGCGTGGCATTTTCCACGAATACCTATGGTATACAGTTTATCAGCAAGTATGTCGAAGTCAATGGAGTCGAAAGCTTTGGTTAAATCGAAAAACAGCGCAGCAACATACTTTCCTTTATCAATACCGCTATAGATATTCTCCAGGAATACTGAAGCAGCGCTTTCTGTCGATCTACCTGGGCAGAAACCGTTTTTGATACTTGCTGATAACATTATACTTCTCTAAGAATGGATAGAGTTTATTATATATACATTTTTCCACAATTTTGCTAATAACACTAGGAATGGTAATTGGTCTGTAATTATCAATGATGAGCGGATCACTTTTCTTATATAGTGGAACAACTTTTCCTACTTTCAGCATATCTGGAAACGTTTCTGTTTCTACGGATAAATTGATAATAAATGCGAGTGGTTCACAGATAAAGTACGAGATGGATTTCATGATTTTTGTGGTAAGGCAATCCATACCGGTAGAATTTTTATTTTTAAGCTCATTGATGACACTGAAAACTTCAATTGGGGTAACAGGGTAAAAATAAAAGGTACACGGCAACTTGCTCATATCAGTTGTACCAACTGAAACGTTATCATGAAGTTGAATACAGCTTGAAACTATCGTTGAATAATAATCAGCAAATTTGTTGGCTGTAAGACAATTATCGTTTACTAATTTATTATCAATATACAACTCTCGCGGATGATCATTTTGCATTCTTTTTCCTGTCAATTTGTGGACAGTCCTCCAAACTTGTTTCTGTTTATTCTGTAAGGTATCGGTTTCCGTTATCTTGTTCTGATAAAATATTCTTTTTGCGTTTATGATATTACGCCTATGCTGAGATCTCTTTTCACGATAAAATTCTAATGATTCATCAATGCAGATATTTTTAGTTAACAAATACAGTTCCTTCAATTTCCTACCCTCAACTTTGATTTCATTTGTGATCCACTCATTTTTGTTAGTTTCCATTTCAATTCGGATACTTATACAAGGGCATGAGACATCTTAATAGTACATCAGAATATTGAAAAAAAATTCGTAGGCATTGTTGACATCCAGGTTATTTTGATAAACTATTTGATAGTCTTCTTTTCTCAATAATTCTGTTAAATGCATGAGGTTCTCGTTACATGTATCACGCCTAGTAGTAGTTTTATTTCGAGAATGATTTTTATGATGCTCCTCAATTTCTAGTATGAACATTAAACCATAATGATCACTCAAATCCATTTCTTCGACTTCTTCACGAAATAACAAGGTTTCTATATTGGTTGCAAAATAATCGATCTGAGAAATTGAGGTCACCCCGTTTCTATCAGTGAAAACTCTTGTAGGCTTTTCATTTTTGAAATATAGTCTGTAACTTTCAAGTAAATCAATGAACAATTGTTAATCCTTCTCTTTCTGAGGACAATCTTTCAAGTTCAGATTGTCGATATTCATATCTCCACTTATAATAACATTTTTATATCGTCTAGTATATTGGCCTAAAATTTCAGAGAATCTGTTGATGAATAAATCTATTTGCCCACCTGGAGGCCTATAAATATTAATTAAACAATAATTTTCATTTTCAATAGAAAAAACAATTCCGCAATGTTCTATATGCATCTCGTCATTTCTGAATTTTGGAATTTTCAAGTCTCTATAAATTACATTTTTATTAACATATATCATTACACCGCCGTGAATGTGTTTTTCTCTATTGAAAAAGCTAGCAATTTTGAAATTACCTAATGCCATAGAATTAATACTAAGATTAGAGCACCAGGTTTCTGACAAACATAAAATATCAATATTTTTCGTCTCTGTAATAAGTTCTAACTCACTGAGCTTATTAGCTAAGGATCTAATATTCAGATGGAAAATATTGAAACGACTTGATTCACAAACCTTGATAGATTTAGAATTCTGACTGGTTTCGAAAGGTTTTCCGAAACTGAAACCGCTTCACTAAAACTTTATTTGGCCAATGTGAAGATTCATAAAGGATGTCTTTGAGTTGAATACTTGCTCCAACTCTGAAAGACGAATACCTTCCAACACTGTTTAATTTTGTCACCTCGAAATCGTATTCTGGAGACTTCTTGACCAGGTAAGATCTGACTTTCTCGGCGGTTGCCTGCGGTTTACAACGGCCGACATACAGCCAAACCATCGGATCCGCCCCGGCAAAATCTTCGTCTGAATTTTGACATGAATCTGACCCTACGATAGGTTTATTATTCACACTGCGACGTACTTGCTGACGTGTGGTCACTTCTTGGCGATCTTGAGTTTTTGTTGTTGGTTTTTATCCTTTCTTTTTATAATGCACTTCTGTCCACTGCTGAGTGGATTCGTTTTTTGATGAGTAGTCATTCTGTTCAATGACTGTATTCCCTGACGAATTTGAAGCGAAAGAACTATCTAATAACTTCGGGTTATTTTCTGTGGATTCTTTCAAAAACTGGTCGTTACTGGAGTTACTCAACAATTTGATCAGTTCAATGTTGGTCTCTTTAATAGCCTGCATTTCGTTTTTGAGGACAGATATTTCTTCAACAAATACTCTTCTTTGTTTTTCGAGTTCAATGGTTATCATCGGTCTCATGAGAATAAGAATAGTGTTATCTTGATTATTTTCCATGTCGGTTTTTACCTCACCACTTCTCGTGTTCACCATTTCACTCGCTTTTGATTTGATTTAAAATGATATTTCGATACGGAGCACTACTCTACACACGTCTACACACGTCTCACGTAGTATATAAAATAGATAGTGATATCACTGGGTACAATACTTCTTCCAGCTCGTACGTTTACCCTTTTACCCCTACCTCGATGTGTCCCAGATGGTCCCTGTCGCATATCCTTAAGGTGGTCAACGAAGGTTTCAGTCCAAGGTCTTCTAGCTGCCTATGTTGGGGGATTTTCTGCATGAATCGGTTTGGCTCGAAGGGAACGATACCGCAGGCCTTGAATCCAGCGAGAATATTTTTTGAATTATTTGACCCGACAGTTTCAAAAGCTTTCGCAAGCAAACGAGGAAATTCGGTCTTTGGAACTCCACGATTTCGTTTTTTCCACTCTTCGAGAACAGTCCTCCAAGCCCCCTTGAGTGGTCTAAAATAGGCCACATCAAGGGGTTGGCAAAGGTGGGTAGAGTTCGGGGGGAGTAATGTAAATCTTATGTTATGTTGTACACAGTCTTCTATCACAGATAATGTCAAGTGACTAGATGAATTGTCACCTATTATCACCTTAGGGATATCTCTTGGAAGTCGACGAATGTAGGGCAATAAAATTTGGCGAAACCATTCCTCAAAAATTATGGAATCAAACCACCCAGAAGAATTGCTATTATAAGCTGATCCAGGAATTCCTCCTTCCATCCATCCAGGATACACATATTTTGCTTTATACAGCACATATGGGGCTAACACAGTTCCATCACCTGCTCCTGCTATCATTACACTGATCGATGTTTTTGAACTGTCCATAATTCGATCAGCATGCTTAACGCCACGTTTCCCTACGAATTTCTTGTTTCCCGGGTCGCCAGTGAAATTAGTTTCATCGTAATTTACTATATGAGACGGTGGAACCCCTTCTAGGGTATTTTCTAAATTGACAAAATATTCTTAAATAGTCTTACGCGTCACACTAGCTCTGATTCGTCTGATGTTTTCCGACATTTTCACCGTCAGTTCCCGATTACGTTTCAGAAAATTCTTCACCCAATCTGTGCCTGGACGATTCGAATTGAATTGTTTCATGGTTCTTCTTTGCCTATCAAACAATGACTTTACAACATCCTGTACAACACGAGTCTGTAAAGGAAACCCCCAGTTGGCACATGCGAGCCCCTCAACCAATGTTTTCTCTTCCGCTTCAATAAGAGCAGTTTGCCCCCCATATTTCAACAAACCAGGTTCTTTAACCCATCGCCTCAAGGTCGAGAATGGAACTGCGAACTGTTCGGACGCCCCCCGTATACTCAGCTGACCCCTCTTGACAGCTATCAGAGCCCTCTCCAAATATTCTAAGTTATAATTACGATTGCCTTCTGGCCCAATCTTTTTCTTATAAACCCTCGGCATATTTTATGTGAGCCGCTCCACCCTGTAACAAGTGAATTTATTCGTTTTTTTTTCATAACTTCATGAGAATATAACCTAAAAATTCGAAACCCGGCTCAAACGATTGACAACAAACGTGTTTATGATAGTTTCACGTTTTTTTGTCTGTATGTATTCTATGGATGAATTCCCAGGTAGGTTTTGTCGAACTTTCAAAAACTGACCTAATTCTAATACAAATTCAAAAATTTTTTCTACTCACCTGTGGTGTAAACAAAGTCGTTGACTGGGTTATAATATTGATAAGCGATAACTCGGTAATGAAGATACCTTTTTAGTTTGAACATCGAACAAAAGTTGTTTACAGAGAGCTGCATTCTCACAGGAAACTACACTACGATCCACTTCGCCCCACTATATCCGTTTCACCCCCGTTGACGGTATATAACCGAGTCAGTATCATAGTATAACACCCGTTCATCAAGTTTTCCGAGGTAGCTATAGAGTTTGAGTCGGGCCTATGTTGTTTCATATACTGCTCTAGTTACATTCACGCCAGTCAACTCATCATATGACTCGTCAGTATGCTGATAGCTCACGACCAATGTGTTGTCATTTATCGCTATCGTATTATTGACATCTATTTATGGACTAGTCATCATTTCAAAGAACTCACTGGGTTCTTTCACAATTTTTGTTCTTGGCTGATTCTCCCTCTGGCCAAAATTATACCAAAATAAATTAAGGATGAGTTTTGCCAGAGAGCGCAGCCCTGGGTTCTCAAAAATTTCTGCAAATTCCAGTTCAACATCTTCTCGATCGAGAAATTGTTCGATATACAGCTCTTTTTCTACTGATGAGCAGCAGTTTTTTGGCCACCCTGAAGCTTGTTGTTTCATCTGTATGAATTTGTTCATCATATCTGTGAACAATCCAGCTGTTTTTGTATTTTGTAGCTCCATACCTCATGTACTTTTTTCAATTTATATCCCATGTCTATAGCTTTCAATACCTCATCAGTCACCCATGAACCTGTCAGTACTCTTTCTTCTTCATTATGTGGACAAACTGAATTCAACATTTGCTCTCCATAGGTACGACATAAAACGAACATTAGTTTGTTATTTATTTTCTGAGGTAGAACCGGATGACGGAGGTTTTGAGGCGGCAGCAATAAAAATACAAATACAAATACTTTATTCATCACTGGAAACTTTTGTACAGATTATGAGAATATATACAAAAAGCTCATTGGACTAGTCAAATTTGAAATATACAATTAAAATAAGTAGGTAGTACAACAGTTATTTATTAACATCACTAGTTAATACAGGTAGGTATACACAATTGACACAATTAATTACAGATCTAAAATTATTCACATTGCTAAAAATCCATCTGTACAATAAAATGCATTGTTTAGGAAATATGCTGTTAGCTCATCTTTAAATCTGGTTTTATTTTCTTTGTCGCCAAAGAGATTTCGGAATTTGTTATAAAATTTTATTTGTTGATAGGTGTGAGAGTTTTGACTCACTGCGAGTCTGGAATCAGACTGATGTAACTGAAAATATGATGAGTGGTTAACCTTTCATGATGCTTTTGAACAACTTATTCATTCAAATATAAACCTGACAAATATTCAAAAATATTATTATCTGAGATCTTGTTTGAAAGCCGATGCTTGGAAACTCATTCAATCCTTAGAAATATCTGCTGATAATTATGTGATCGCATGGGATTTATTCCTGAAAAGGTATCAAAATAATCGTGTTATAGTTAACAACCACATAAGAGCATTATTTGATCTTCCCCTTGTCATGAAAGATTCTGCAACTTCATTAGGACTACTCACTGATGAAGTTCATAATCATTTGAGTGCTTTAGAAAAATTGGGGAAAATTCGTTGATAGATTATCAATTACCAACATATGCAGAGTTATCAAATTTCCTACATAAAAAATGTTTCATTTTGGAAACTCTAGGTGAATCTTCGAATAGAAAGCCAACACAAACAATTCACAAACAAGTTACAAACAACTCGACAAATAATAATTATAAATTCGATTATAAATCACATCACGGCACAAGCACGAATTATTTCAAATCACCTCGTAATACTGAGCATGCATTTACTATAACAGAACGAAATGACGATATTTCTTGTCTCTTTTGTAAGAGTAAGCACCAAATAAATCAATGTTCTGAATTCATGAAACTATCGCTTAATCAAAAATATGATGAAATAAAAAGACTACGTCTATGTAGTAACTGCCTAAGACCTGACCATGTGAGATGGGACTGTAGGTCCGGTGGATGCAAACATTGTAATAAAAATCATAATACTTTACTTCACAACAGCAATAATTATCATTCGAGCAGAATTAACAACCACAATCAAACATCATCTAATTCTCAAATGACGAGCAAGGTCAAATTACACCACTTCCTCAAACAAGTAATATTTCCACGAATTTGATAACACAAGCACCCACACATATGTCCGTTCAATCTCCAGGTCAATCTAACACAATATATAGTCAAGATTCAAGTTCAATAAGTAACTCTCAATCTCTCGTCTCGAATGAAGTACTATTAACAAATCATCACGTCCTAGATTCATCACATTCGTCAAATATACAAAGCGATCAGACAACTTCACATAAACTAGTTCTATTGTCAACAGTTCAAATCATCATTTATGACAATTTTGGCAATCCACATAGATGCAGGGCTCTATTAGATTCAGGAAGTCAAAGTAATTTCATAACAAGAGAGCTGTGTGAAAGGTTGAGTTTGGAATACGAAGATTTTCAAATACCCGTAGCAGGTATCAATTAAGGTTTAACAACAATCACGCAAAGGACAAGAGCAAGTATCGCATCTCGATTTTCATCATTTGTATCTGAATTAACATTTTTAGTGTTATCAACAATGACACAGAATATTCCAACCACGTGTTTCATAATTATGAACATCACGATTTTTTGTTACAAATTATTCATCATATCTTTAATCAAGAGATATATATATATAGAGTGACGGTAGAGTCATGATCCCCAATTCAACAAATACTGTTCTGCAGGAGACACTAGGGTGGATTCCCTTCATGCATCGTACAATTCTCTTTTAAAGAATGAAAACTTTATTAAAATGAGCTGAGGCCTCCCAAGAAATAAGTCCATAGGACAGTATTGACATATAGTATGTACATTCGATTAAACCATCAATGGTTCTAAAGTCAAGCTTGTAACACTCCTCCCCCACAAGATGTCCAATGGGAAATTTTCCATATTCACATGCCCCAGGGGTTTCGCCAATTTTGCACTTGTAATGTTCGAAAGTGTTGCCCGTTCTGCCACCGTAAAAAGCGTCTCTAGGATTGAGTGGTAACGTTGCAAGTAATGGATGATTCACAGTGAAAGTGTTTATTTCCTCATTAGATGCCATATCTCTCTCAAAATTACATTCCCACATCTCAATTACCTCGTACTGAAACTCACGTAATCTTTCTACTGTAGATTCATAACTTAGATTCATTGTTTCAGTTTGTTTATCGAGTAAAGGATGATCTCTCTGAAACTTATAACATTGAGGGCAACCGTGCCATTAGCACCCATGAAATTCGAAGATTTGATTGGTTCCAGTGCAAAAACCATCAACCATGACACTTGGTATACTGGCTTCTACTTGTTTGGCTGCTTGTATAATATTGATGCTCCTCTGTTGTTCCTCCCATACTAGTCATTGGATACCGATCTTCAATTGATTATCCCGCCATCTATAACCATTTTTCGGAATTATTCCAATGGTGTTGGACTGCATAAAGTTGCGACGATAAACCTTGTCACAAGCAGAGGCTATGGTACAGGCTTCGGTGAAAGGGCAAACATTGGTGGTATCCAGGAGCTGTTGACGGAATTTGAGGCTGTCTGCTGCTAATATTTCGACGTCCGAGATACAGTAGTCTACTATATCGCGTTGCATATTGAACTCATCGTTTTTATGTTCTTATAACCATGCGAGGAATACATTTCTATCATCTTCGCGCATAGTGTCTGAGCTATAATACTCAAGAGCAGGGAATAATTGAAAATATGTGGAAAATAACCTTTCTTGAAGTATCACCCAGTCCAAATGCTTTTGACAATACTGAGAGCCATCGGAAAATAATCAAGATAATCAATGAAATTGACATTTCTCATGGATATTACAATTATCTTCGTCTCCCTCATGATAGGTTCAAGTCTGTTTCAGTGAGGATATAATTCAAAATAAAATTATGGTCATAGCCAGACCCGAAAGTTTACTATCACGACAACTTGTTTGAAGATTTTTCTTTGGTTCATCACGAATTCTGTGAACCGTTCTATGGGATTGGTTTTCAGAATATGAAGACGTACACCGCATTTCGCACATCGTATGAATCTTCACCCAAACAGACGTCACAACATTGTTTGAATATGCAAACGTTGGGCTCATGAAGGACCGATCCATCATCTTGAATCCTTTCTTGTCGCGTCTCTGAGTCGTGAAAAATAAACAATGTTTCTGTCAATTTAGAAAGAGTAGTGTCAGGTTGAATGTAGCACAAACGACCACTGGGGTTAAATGTTTTGCATATCTTACAGAATACTTTCCCACAAGTGTGTTGTCTATCACTGTTGACAGTCTCTTAATGTTCGCTTACACTCGTTACACTTCGCTTTTATCTGATCTTGCTGACACGGTGGGGACTGCTGACATCTTGGACATGTACAGCCACATCTATGTTTATTTTTATTATCATATGGTATGTGACACCGCTTGCAATAATAACTGCAACAAAAACTTGCCAGTCAATAGAGTGGGTCGATTCGTAGGTTTTGTTTCAGGAGATTACCCAAAGTAAATGAATCAACTCGTGAAATTATCATTTTAATAACAGTATCACAATGAACGGTACAGATAATGATCATACAACCCGGTAGGTATCTATAATCTAAATCATAAATCTTAAAACAGCGCAAAACAAGAATGAGATAACTGCAATCGCGAAAACAAAGCAACGACAAACGATACTCGAAAGTCTGACGATTCACGAAACATAAAATGTTACCTTATAGTCCACACACGGTTAGAGTGGATTCGTCTATTCTCATCACCGGAACTACAAACAACAGAAAGGTATCTTCCTTCTTCGTACTCGGCTAATACAGCCTTGAATACAGCCAACACGACTACTACTTATACTTTGATACGGATACTCGTGGTAGACTGGATACTTCTACCTTCTACCCAGAAGTATCGAATAGTCGGAATTCGTGAAATACTTAGGTACCAATGGTATATCGAGCGCTACCAGCTCAATCGCTGTCTCTCGCTCGACTGCCTCGGCGATCCTGCGAACCGCTTGAACACCAACAACGGCCGATGATCATCACGACAGCATACACTGCCTCTCTCCCCTACATTCCATCCATGCCACCATTTCCCTTCCAACGTCTCAGTAACACCGCTTACGCGCGCACCACGAAACAACAACCGAAAATAGAACACAACTACGTAGATAAAAAGAATACAAAATATAAAACCCATAGGCGTGCATATTACAAATGTCCCTCATGATAAAGCAGGTTGAGACATTTTTTCTCTGTGGGACCTTCAAATATAACGTCACGAGCCTTATTCCCATATTTGTGAATTACAATTCTGTAATTTTTGAGGAATTGTTGGAACTGTTGTATCTCGAGTATCCCGCCTCCCTCTTGAGGAATTGTGACGTTGGCATCCTTCATCAATTGGATAGCCATTTCTGCCTGGACCTTGCCTATATCACTACGCACTCTACGATAGTCGGGGTCCTTAGTCAAGTTGGACTACTAATGGGTGAGATGAAAAATAATACACAAATATAAACGAATTTTTGGTGGTTGTTTCACCGCGATATCTTAATTTTTCTGCCGTGTTATAACGATTTATAGAAATAAACATTTATTATCTCAAGAAAAAAAAAAAATATATAAATATGTAAAAAAAAATAAACAAATGCAAATCGATGAATACAGAAAGGAACTTGAAATTTTTGGCCTGGGAACTGGAAGCCTCCTCGTCTAGTTTTAAGATGAGAGCCATTCTTTTCTTAATTTCCGCATGCTGTACTGATAAGTCGTCTATATTGGGAAAAACAAAGGCATATTTTATTTGTGGTCTTGAAAAAGAGCACCAGTATTGGATGGAAAGAATTTTTGCAGCAAATTTTTTTTTCGCGCCTTTTGTTGTCCCCAAATTAACGATTACGAAATTTTCAGGCTTCAGTGTAGGCAGTGATACTGCAGATGCGGAATCACAGCCAGTTTCGTCTTCGACTCCATCAGCACCTCCGTTCTCCACTAATGTGGAACCGCCACTTCCTGAAAAATTGTCGGATGCTTCGAGATCTGTATCACTGCTATCCCAAGGATGATGCTTCCTATTTAGTCTTATCGGTTGCGTTATGCCATCATCAAATAATGATAATAATCTGTATTGCCAGGGTAGCAATCGGGTGGGACCAATTTCCACCACCCTCACAAGACTCTCATAGGGGTGACTGCCGGCCCCTATCTTTCGAATTTAGCGACAGCACCCCAGGGAGAAATGGAGGATTCGGATACGCCAAATTAGCGCACTAGAGCTATCTCCGTTATATAACGGCATGTTCTCCTGCTACCATCATATTAAACCAATGGTGAGCCGGCTGATAAGACAGTGTCTGCAGTGTCAGTGCCCGAGCAGAGACGCTGCTCACCCGCCGAGGCAGGCAAGATATCCTCTCACTTAACCCATAGTGGGACTCTTCTTCACCTCCTCTACCGTAGTCCGGTGGTGTTTTTGGAGATCGCTTTCCCCTGGAGCCCAACCCAATTGGTGAGGCACCAGGCCGTATGTGGCGTATGGCCGAAATTTCAAAAAATTGTCCTAATTTTCGCAATCTGCATCTTCATTGTTTGTATTGAAGAAGTTGTTTCAAAGACAGGCGTTGCTCTTGGCATGTTTGTTCGTTTCACATATCATTTAAATCATAAGTCCCAAGATTCCATATCGCAAAAATACCTGAATGATCTATGTAGAACCTCGAATGTCATGTGGCAAGCAATATTCCCACACTCAAATCAAATAAAGGAACCATCATGACGTACAAATTACCCCAAAATAAACCAATGGTGAGGCCGTCTGATAAGTCAGTGTCTGCAGTGTCAGTGCCCGAGCAGAGACGCTGCTCACCCGCCGAGGCAGGCAAGATATCCTCTCACTTGACTCATAGTGGGACTCTTCTTCACATCCTCTACCGTAGTCCGGTGGTGTTTTTGGAAATTGCTTTCCCCTCCCTCCAACCCAATTGGTGAGGCACCAAGCCGTATGTACGGCCTGATGGGGCTATCCTCATCACCCCAGGTACCCATGTCAATAAGATCCCTCTTGTTACGTTTGATGGGTTGCCGTCGCAAGAGGCTCTGGCCTATTGCTACTCATGTTGACAGGAATCCTCTCGTTCCGTTGAATGAGTGATCGTTCGAGGACTTTCACACGTTCCTCTACCTCGTTTACAGGAGAGGACCCGTCTTTGCCTACGATGACTGGCGGTAGGATCGCTTGGGGCTGCCCCCTCTCTGACAAACTAAGGCACAAGGCACAGATGTTTTGAAGTTTCACGTGCCTTTCCCGCCGTGAGGCTCTAAGACACGACCTCTCTAGAGATATAACGGGGTCCGGGTACGCCGGAACCATCGCACTCACCCGCAAGGGGTGAGCTACCGAATTGCCGCGACCATTTGCATTCCAGTCTTCGGCCTCTTCGGTCTGAGCTTTCTTCTTGTAAATAATTTAACAGCGAATTTGTTCATCTCTCTATATGAATGTTCATATCTACAAACATCTTCATAATTCCATCTATTTATTCATTTTTGTTGTTTCTCCATTCTCTCTAGATTTCTTATATCGTTATAAATCCTAACTGTTAATACATGTCCCCACGTTTCTACTTCATCACCGCATAAACATCTATCATTTTTCGCCAATCTTCTTCGATATAAAAATGCCTTTAAACTTCCATGTCCTGTCAATATAAAATTCATCTCTAGACTTGGATCAAACCATGTCCAATTTCTTACAACTCTTACATCCGCAATGAATTTCTTTGTCACTATTCCTACCGTATCTCCTATTTATTCTTCCTGCCATTTATCATACATTATTTCATCTAAATATAATTTCCTCACCTTTTATTCCTAATTCTAACCATTCTTGTTTTCTTTCAATCAATTCTTCTTCAACCCTCATAGGTCCTACCTCTAATCCTTTGTTCATTCTCTACAATATTCCTCTTCTTATAACCTCATATCTCCATGGTAATAGTCCTAACAATTCCTCCATCGCATGAGTTGAAACAGTTCTACAGACTCGTAAACTTGCATATAATCCTACTCTCTCCGCTTTATCTAATGCATATTTCATTTTTACTTTTTTTAACTCCTTATACCATATTGTCGCTCCATATAATGCACATGATGTCAACAGTCCTGTATGCAACTTTACTACCGCTTTCGCATTATTCTACCTATTTTTCCTACTACCGCATTTACTTTCTTATTTACTTCTCTCAAATGTACCAAAAAATCCATATTCCTTCCTATTTTAATTCCTAAATATTTCACCTCATCTACCATTTTTATATTCTCTTCATTCATTTTTACAATCATATTCCTATTCAATTTTCCTTTCATCATCATCGTTACAGTATTTGTTTTCGAAACTTCAACTCCTACTTTTCTTCCCCAATTCACTACTCTTACCATCCATAGTGTCGCCTTTCGTTCAATTAAATTCCTACTATTTCTTTTTACTGGCCAGGTAGTCGTGCGGACAGAGTGTCTATATTCTAATTCGCATTCGCTTGCCGGTCGTGGGTTCGATCCCCGTCGACTGCAGAAATTTTTCTGATGGCCCAAGAAAGTGTTTGGGATCACACGTTAAAAGGTAAGGCCCCCGTCATTCCTTGCTCGCACAAGACTTTCGAAGACTTTTGAGGGTTGCTCGTAAGGGGGCAACCGAATGACGGATAGAACAAATTTTAGAACAAAAAAAAAATATCAATAAATCATCCGCATATGCAATAACTGCACATCTCGCATCTTCTGATTCACTCAATAAGTCATCCATCACCATATTCCACATAAATGGTCCGCGAATAGATACCTGCCGGCATTCTCTATTTATATTTCTTTCAACCTTTTCGGTTTTACCCTCAACCATAACTTTTCGATTAATAAAGTAAGACTTCGACATATTACTCTCTGTACAATTGTTTTCTCTTAATTTCCGCTTAACTATATTCCATTCCAAATTATCAAAAGCTACTTTAAAATCCACAAATATTCTATATATATTTATCATTACTTTCTGCCACTATTCTTTGGACTTTTTCCCAAGCATCCTCTACCGATTTTGCTTCCTGAAACCAAATTGAGAAGCACTCATTCTTACTAACCTTCCTTCCATGCGATTTACAATAACACATAACAAATTTATTGCTCTATATGTAAGTACGAACCGTCGAGCGAAGTAGACGTGTTTTAAGAGCTCTCTATTTTGTATTCCTATAATAAGGTCAAGTTTTTCAAATAAATAATTTGTAAAACATGGGAGATAGTAGTGATGGAAAAAAAACCAGCAGAAAAAAAGCGAAGTTCTTGATAAAGGTCACGTAAAACATGGACGTTTTTCATTGGGGTCCGCAGGTACGTTTTCGAAGAAAGAAGTTAATAAAATCATTGGCATTAACACTGATGAGTCATCATCCAGTGGTGTCTCGGAGAGAAAACCACGGAAAGATGAAAATATCTTCGCCCCCAAAACGGTATTGCAAAGATCTCCCCCACAAACTGGCCAACAATTTTTTGAGACTTATGAATCTGACCCAGAAATCGCGGGCAAGAGACCAAGATCTAATATGAGTCCTGAACTGAACCCAAGATTGAAACGATCGAAGGATGAACTTGAACAGGAAACCAATGTCGCAAATGAACTCGGAGCAAACGAAGACAATATGAGCCAGGATAAACCTGACCAAAATTTCACAGAAAAATCAATAGTGGAAATCTTCAATCGTGTGTTAGAGAAGCAGAGGGCACAATTCAAAGGAATTTAGGACTTCTTATTTACAAACTTGCAGCTTTAGAGAAGGAAAATATTACCCTGAGATACGAAATGGAAAAATTGAAACATTCAACCTATATTTGCCAGACCCCTGAAAGGGTATCTAATAATTTGTCCCAACCCCAACAAGTTAACGTCAAGAAAACCTATTCTGAAATGACAAAAAGCTCAAATAAATATGGAAAATACACCATGGAGAACACCAACGACAGTACAAAAGCACGAGTCACTAATAAGAATCGACAATATAAAGGATGCAAATGAAGCATTGAAAAAGCTGAAAAAAGAAATATGCCTGGAGAACACGGAGAGAGATTTCAAAAGTGTGAAACAAATGAAAAGTGGAGCAATTTTAATTGAGAGTCACAGCGCCAAACAACAGCAAAAACTGAATGATGCCTTGAAAAACAATGAGAACATTAAAATGAAATCTTTCAGCAATGATCCAATGTTTATGATTACAGGTATACAAAAAGGTTTTGAAGAAGAGGAATTCATCAAGGAAATTGTAAGGCTCAATGGTGACATTATGGAAGAACTTGGGAGTATTGTAGGAAAGTTGAAGGTAATAACTAGGAGGCAATGTAGGAATCCTAATAAAGAAAACTGGATACTCCAAGCCCCTCCAGAAGTCGCTAAATGGTTTGTCAAAAGACAACAAATTAATTTTGATCTTCTTTTTCTGTTCTTTTATAACACGACATTCATTTCAATCTGTTATTACAATTTCTTGCATCGTGTGAGCTTTCACCACATTTCCTACATACATATCCTCTTTCTTTGCATTGCTCCGCCCTATGGTGTACACTAAAACATTTAGAACATCTTTTAACTATGTCAACCTCGTTTAGTTTAAAAGATCTACATCCCACATAGACATAACCTTTCTCTATCCAATATACCGCAATCCCTCATTCAAGCTTAATACCACATTATCTAAATCATACCTTATTGTCTTCCGACTATCTACTCTAACCCATTTGTTAAAGTCTTCCACTGTTACTCTCGACATTCCGTTTTTATTATATAAATCCTCCAATAATTCTGCGTCTGTTACCTCTTTTGGCACGTCTAAAATCACAACTTTAGGATTGATTTGGATGGTCTCTGTTATTTTCAATTCCTTTCCTTTACTTACGTTTGTACTTATACTTTCAGTAACTTCTTGAATTGCTGCTTCTATTACTACTCCATCTTTTATCTTTCTTATCGACCTAACTTTCACCGTCTTCAAATCCTTACTCATTTAATCTACTTTTTTCATTATATCTTCTACTCTCTCTCCTTTATCACTCTTTACCGCAACCGCAAATATTTTTACTTCCGCTTTTTGCTCTACTGGCTGTGCCACCTTATTAGTATTTACACTAACCTGCGGCACAGGCATATTAACTACATTAGGCCTCATTGCCTTCAACTTATTCAACGCTCTACATTCTTCCGTCCTTCCTCTAGCTTCCGCTCTTTCTGCAATCAGCTTATTATTTCCTCCATAATTTTCATTTTATCTAAAATACATGACGAAGCTGCTTTAGAAACCTTGTTTCAGTCTTCTAATACAAATTTCTCAATATCTTTTGATACTGTTTCTATCTGTTGAACCCTATCTTTAATGTCACCGCTTATATTTATTTCGCTATCTCCATTTTCACTTTGTTCATCATTATTCATTTTTATTCCCACGTGTCTTTCGCTTATAACTGGTCAATGTCGTTTTGCCATTCGACACAAGGCTTATTTTACTGGAGGGGTCATCTTCCAGTAGTCTGGACGTTTAGGGATAGGCCCTACTCTACCTATCTTGGTTGCCGCTTGGCAACGTCCGCAACCCTACGACAAGATAATTTTTATAGTTGTATTTTCGGCCAGCTGGGTAAAGCAAGCCCGTCGGTCTACCTAGCGATGACCACCGCTGCTGTACATCCCACGGGCATCTCGTTTTTTTGCGGTATTATGGGACCGAGATAGCAGACTTCCGGTACCACAGCGGGCCGTTGTCACTATGATCCACTCGGGAACTAGCAGATTACGGTGCTTGGAGGGTACTCAAGAGTTCGCTATGCTCTTCATCATTTCTGAATAGTGCCCTCCGAGTTGAATAATCTTGTAGCGATATTCCTTCGCTTGAATTCAGGCCTTGTTTGCGCATCATATCAATAGAAGTGACGCACTACAAGACTCTGAATCCGCCGGCTTCCTATCACGTAGCGTGAAAAAAAAAAGGGTTAACGTCGACTCTTTCGTGAGGTATTTACCTCGTCTGCGCATAACTTCGAAAAAAACTGGCGGTAACGCAGTATTAAAACTTGAAATATTCATAAAATCATTATCAAACCTGTATTCCAAATCCTCTATCAATAAGTCTGAAGTAGAGATATAGGTTGTAATTCATTAATAATCTTCGATGCTTTCTGTTTGGATATTCAGACGATGTATTTGTCTTCCTACCAAACGAGGTTTAAATACATTTGTACAAGTTTCTCATGCATCAAAGAAATATATACGAAGATTTAAAAAAAATCTATTTCTGATGTGATCCTTTTATCTTTCAATGTTTTTAGTACGTTACAAACCATACCCCCAGCAGTTGCTTTATCCATGTTGATACCCTGCAAAATTTTGCTCAAATTTACTGCGTAGGAGAGAATTTCCGACAGGCAAAAAATTGTGACAATAAATTCTGTCTTCAATAGAGGATTTTGTAATGTATCTGCCTTTGCCATTATTATCGACTCAAAACAACTACAAAATCGAAATATAGATTGGTGGCGCTCTACCCACCTCGGCTCGCAAAATTTCATTAAATTTGAATCGGATATTTTTTCAAAAATAACTGAACGTGTTAATGATGCGTTAAAGAAATTGATTGTTTCTTTCATTTTGCAGACAGAGTTTCTAGCACTCTGAACATTTGTTGTTTTAGGAACAGACAAGTTTAGAGTATGGTTGTAGCAGGGTCACTTGCAAAGCATTTCTCAACGTTTTTTTGGAACATAAGATGGAATGGTAACTGTTGGCATGGACAAAGTTTGTGCTATTGTGACATTTTGTTCTTCTTCCATCACTGGCTCATTTGGATTTGCTTTATCAGTGATTATGGATGGGGTAAGTGCTTCTGTAGGAACAGCATTTTTGTCAAATGGACACGAGCCCGATTTTCTTAACGCATTCACAATATTAAGCCTACAAAAAATTGCGATGTAGGCTGGATTTAGTAGGATATGAAAATTCTGCCTGCTGGGTTCGTCAGTTGGATGATCCCTCATGAATTTATTCAAACTCTTGCACCAATTAGACTCCAGAGACTTATGAACACCAACGTCTAAGGGTTGTAGTAAGGGAGAGGTGTGTGCTGGAAATGTGAATAAATAAATTTCATTTCTCTAGCTAGAGAAATTACTCTGGCATTTATGTGGGATGCATGGGAAAATGATAAGACGAGTTGAAGGTATTGAAGCGATGAAAAATTCGAACCACTCGAGAAACAAGTCTGTGTTAATCCAGCTTTTTGAAGACAGTTTTACTTGTGCACCAAGAAGACAATCTGATTTCAAACTGTCATTCCAGCGAATACCTTTGAAAATTATCATTGGAGAAATCCATGATCCATTAGCACATACACATCCCAAAAGTGTATGGGACTCTCCCCTATCATCATAAGTTATTTTATAAATATGACGGTTTCCAATAGATGTAACGACTTTATTTGATTTTACGACATAAGATAGATCAGTTTCATCGCAATTCCAAAGTCTATCTGGCATATTCTTTATCCCCAACTTGTTCATGAGTGTTTATAATTTTGTGGAGAAGTCCTCTTTGCGCTTGTCCTTCGTGCCAAACGAAGCATTCAACATCTTCAGTCTTCAAATCAAATATTATGAAATTATAAGAATTCAATTTTGGGACGTAGTAAAAATTCGAAAAATTCCCTTTTCGACAAGCAATGTGGGTTGCAGATC
>OU896717.1:5006998-5069521 GCA_918026855.4 Phaedon cochleariae | reverse complement strand
TCGTGATTATCGTTCCACAGTACCAATTATTTTTATATCGCATTCGTACACGCGTGCCTACTTCCAATTCTGCATTTTTGTTCACTACTTTCAGTTCAGAAGTGCATACAAGTAGTTAAAAAACTCGAATGACCCATTTGCTTTACCCCCTCTATATTTCAACTCGCCATGGAACAAGAACAAACATGCAGAATTTGAGATACGTTCATAGAGATGTAGCTTTGCTGCATTACCATAATTTGTGACAAACAGGCTTAATTCGAGGAACGCCCCAAAAGCCAGTCAAAAATGTATGAGTTAGTGGCGTTTCTCGAGAGACGTCTTCACGTTTCAATATTTCCATTAAATATCAGAGAACCGCCTCGTGATAATTGGACCATGAGATGAAGATGGTATTAGTTAGAGATGCGCCACTTCGTCATAACAAGAAGGGCATAGGGATACGTCCGAATCTGCAACTAACTCATTTTGGCCAAATATTGAGATACGCCTTTATGTATTTTTAACGACAAGGTTTCTCATTGTCACTCGTACTCAATTGGATTAGGACCTCTTTAATATTTTTCTAGCTTCCAGTTGAGGCACCAACGGCGTCAGCTCTTGATGACCATCTAGTGTCACAGACCCTTTTGATTTGTTCAGCTTTGTCATTCAAACTGTTTTGCAGAATGTTCCATCGTCTTGTGGAAGCAGAGAAATATACATATAAATTTTGAACAAAATAAAAATAATGTATGGCACCAGAACATGATTCGGCTGCTGAATTTCCCACTAACTTGAGGGAATGACTGGCACAAGGTATGTAGTACGCTGTTGGACTATGTTTTCTTAGTCTGTTTTGCTGTCCTATATATTTGCCTGACATATTAGACGCCTCGTCATACGTTTGGCCTCTGCATAGTGAGATATCAATCGCGACATTATTTAATGTTTCCAACACAGTATTTTCCAGATATTCACCATCATGGTGATCAATTGAGAAAAATCCCGAAAATCTCTCTTTTATATCACCTTCTTTCTAAACAAACCTCAAAATGAACATGAGTTGATCGACATGGCTCATATCCGGAGTGGAATCAGCAATAACGGAATAATATATCGCAATGCTATGATTTGTTTTTTCGTAAATATTATACGATATATTACTTACGTTGCCTCCACCAACCTGAGAAAATTTTTCTAAATGACCTCTCAAACAAAATAAATGTCGAATTCAGACAAATACTCAATGCAGGTCAAAAAATTTTCCTTTCTGTTAGATTCTTCTCCTTTCCTGTGACCTCGGAAAGCAAGTCCAAGAGTAGACAGTAGTTTCACAGTAGCGACAATGCTTTCCTAAATTTCTTGCCAATAATTTGTTTCTGCGTCGAATTGTTTCACTAATTCTGTGTCGATGCGTCCAAGAGCCATGGATCTTTTTCTGAATGCACACATTGCAGATATATGATCACTAGAACATTAATGTTCTTTCAGATTTCTTGTAATATTTCTCAAGTCACTGAAGCCAATTGCCAATCTCGTGGTTTTCGAAAATAATTTACAAACATAACAGTAAATAGATTTTGAAGTCTCCGAAAATGTCATCCATTCTCGCCTTACTTTCTCGCCATTTGCTTCCGTAGTATAAAAATTAGAATCTTGTAAATGACTTTGATGAATTCGGTTTCTTTCAGTGTAATCTCCCTTTAGTTTTGAAATGTCTCCAACATTACAGGTTTATAAACTATGAAGCAATGTGATGAGAGGCCAGGTAGCCGTGCGGACAGAGTGTCCATATTCTAATCCGCATCGCTTGCTGGTCGTGGGTTCGAGTCCCGTCGGCTGCAGACATTTTTCTGATGGCCCAAGAAAGTGTTTGGGATCACACGTTAAAAGGTAAGACCCCCGTCATTCCTTGCTCGCACAAGACTCTCGAAGACTTCTGAGGGTTGCTCGTAAGGGGGCAACCGAATGACGGATAGAACAATTTTAGAACAAAAACAACAACAATTTAAGTTGTGCTACCAAGATGATATCCAGTGTTGACATTTGATTGTGACATGCACATAAAATAGGAATGACAAGTAAAGGAAATGCCTTTTACTTTACAAACCACCGCCTCACACTGCTTATCCGCAGACCATATTTCGTAGGCATAGTTTTTGGAGCCTCCTGAAACAAAATTGGTGATATAAATTCCCCTGTTGGGATGAAACGGATCAAAATCTGAGGTTTTTTCAGCGCTGCAACCAAAGTACAGTGTTCAGCAGTGTGAGAAAAATATATATGATACGCGCATCCTTCCTCTATACCTTAGTAAAAAAAAATTCCAACTATCATGAACGATTTTTTAAAAAATTCCAAAGTGTGATTCGCTCCACTCCGCATATTGGGGTGGAGGGAATCATACCTTTCAAATGCCTGAAAAATCACTTGAACCATGTCAAAGGGTGGAGAGGATCAAGGAAATTCATTTTTGAAAATTATAAATTTATTAACAAAAAAAACTCTCGAAAATAGCTATAATCTAGCTTTAATGAATGCATTTCATAAATCTCATCACAGATTCGGTTTATATCACATTAGTTTTGAACTGTCTGACAACTAAACCTAACCTACCTATTTAAAGGATGATAAAAAAATAATAACAATTGTTCCTCTGAAATAAAAACGAAAAAAAAAACTGAGATCAATACATCTTTCAGTGAAAGAATAACTGGATAAAATCTAATAAATAGGTGAAATAAATGAAATAAAACTTTCACATAAAAAAAATGGATTGTTCTGAAAATCAAAACTGTTTTCTAAAATGAGGACACTTCAACATTCCTTTGCAACTGGAATTCTTAATACTTTCATTCCAAGTTATGGATGTTAGTTACTTTCTTGTTGAATTCGAAGCGGCCTCGCCTCAAATCCCTCCGCAATACGACCTTCCTGATGATTGCTACAGCTCTGGCTCCTCTAGGGATATTATAGGGGTGAGGTTAGGTCTTACCACCGATCCTCCTCAACTTTCTACCTCCCCACTGGAGATGACCAAATCCTAGAGCCAGATCTGCAACATACCTCAGCCAACTCAGTCTCTCAGGGTCTTGAAGATAGGTATAGATTTCATGAGTTGTAGAGCAGTTACCCAGTACATATATAAGTACCTGAAGAAGAAAAACACTTGAATATCTTCTCAATGGTTACATTTTATTCAACTCTCCATGTAAACGGATATGAATACACTTTATGATAAAAATGAAGAAACACTGTTCAATAAGTTTTCTACTAGCATAAACTTATAATATGAAGGGTGCACTGTTCATTCAATACAAGGAGATTAAATAAACATTGAACTGTTCAATACGTTCTATAGTATCCTGAAACTATAACATGAAGGGTGCACTGTTCATTCAATACGAGGGGATTGAATAAACATTGAACTGTTCAATACGTTCTATAGTATCATGAACCTAAAACATGAAGGGTGCACTGTTCATTCAATACGAGGGAATTAAATGAACATTGAACTATTCAAGTAGTCTATTACCTTATCCATATCCTAGGTAGCTAGCTATTCACCGCAATACATTGAAAAAAATGAGTATACAGGATCGCTGCAATCTAATTATTTAAGTCAAAACCTAATAATCCAGGAAAACAAAGTCCTGGTGGTCATCCTACCAATTCCCATAATACAAAAAAATAAACCAAAGAAAGAAAGGTAACCATTTCGAACATATAAAGAAATAATCAAGAAATACACATAATACTCATCTTAGTGAGAAAACTGGGGAACATTCCCAGATCCATCCGGGATCCCATCATCTCCAGGAGGGCAGCAGAACACTATGAATCGCTTATTTGTGAAAGGGTATAAGTCATACAACTGAAGTTTCGAGATAATGATAAAAATATGTCTCTAACTCAAACAGAGTGAAAAAAAAAATGTTTTTCGCAGAAGAATTTTTGTTCATAATGGCAACTATCATATTGTGTGTGTTGATTGATTTTGACATGGGAAGGAAATACGTAATTTGCAATTCAATTGCTCTGACTTATATTCTTTCACAAATTAATGAAAAAAATTTTTCTTTGAATCATCATTATTCATTTTATTTAACAAAATCAACGAACATGAACATCAAGAAAAGAACTGACAACAGAAAAATCAGATATAACTAATTTTCTTTTTCAGTGGTTGGCCAACCGATGATTTCCTCATGAAATCCTCTGAATTCATCTGGAATGTATCCAACCACTTTCCTGATATCGGCCATTTTGTCAATGTTGATTAAATTTTTTTTTCGGGGTAAGCTTTTTGACTCGGTAATGTTACCTTTTCTGTGTTTGTGCTTCTGAGAACAAAGGAACTGGATATCAATCCGTCGATATACGTAAATGCTTCGACAGTTCTTTTTCTTGTATGACTGTATCTGAACTGCATGAAACGAGAAACTGCGAATTTCTCCTTCTGTGAACGTGGAGTGGTTCTGCCACTGCTCTCCATTGACAGACATGTTTTTTTGTAATATTTCGACCAACAGTCTTTGGAATTCAAAACATCATCGGTTCTCACCATGTCAACAGAGAACTTTTTTTCTTTGCAGAATTGCATATCACCTCGCATATTTCCATTGGTGTGTATAGTCTATCTATGCGATTCAGTTTTCGTTTGACTAACCCAAAGTCGCGATCGCATGGCAGAAACGAGTGGCCACGGATCGGAAATTTGTGGATTATTCTCTAAAACAAGCCAATGTCAGTTTAAGGGCGAGACAGAATCTGATCATTACATTGTTTTTATTTTGACCGCCACAGCCGTCACTATAAAGATGTAGTTCTTTTACTGTGGCTGGAACGTTCTGCTTCAAATACTTGAAAATGAAAGAACATGTTTCATTTGGCCCTTTCTTAGCAACACCTTCATGATAAAGAAAGAACTGGGCTGCTTTGTCTTTCAAATCATGAATACTGAATGGAAATACAGATAAATGACGTAAATAAAATACATCTTGTACAGGAATCGATGGTAACGAAATATTTTGCATGTAATCTCTGTATGCTATTATTGAATTTCTTCGCACGTCTTTTATGTACAATAAGTTCTGCCAATGCAGCTC
This sequence comes from Phaedon cochleariae, assembly GCA_918026855.4. Classification (NCBI taxonomy): domain Eukaryota; kingdom Metazoa; phylum Arthropoda; class Insecta; order Coleoptera; family Chrysomelidae; genus Phaedon; species Phaedon cochleariae. The sequence continues at coordinate 5,064,431 of OU896717.1, read as the reverse complement.
GTTTAGCTGTTTCATTCAGAGAAGAACTCGTTGCTTTGATATCCAGTTCTTCACATTGGCAACATGTATCAACTTGAGGCCTTCCAAATTTGAAATCAAAATGTTCTTTGAAGATTTTGTAGTAAGTCGAATATTTGACAATAACTTGTGGATAATTTTCTTTGAATAGATTGTGCATTATTTTAGCATTGAGCTTTGCATTGAGGTATTGATATTCTCTAGTAGAATAATGGCTCTGTTTGACAGGAAATGAGGATATGTCATCACAAACAATCTGGATAATATCAGCAGAGATCGTCTTTCTATTGCTCTGTAGACCTCTCAAATCTTTAGGAGATTTACCAAGATTCAAAGGAACTTGAAGTCTTCATACTGCTTTAGAGCTTATGCTGTGTAAACTTAGGAATGCCTTTTTACAAACCTGACGTCTCTTTGTGTCAATCAAGACAAAGTATTGAAAAGATGAAGTTCTTTCTGCTGCATTTTCTTTGCGTGGTCGTCTCTGCTTGATAGCTTTTGACATCATCAAACCCTGTAGGTATATGTCTTGCTCATTTTTTGTTGAGAAAGATCGAAAATTATTGAGTATTTCAATTTTATTTGCTTCAGATAATTTCTCGAAACATTTCAACTTGCACCTAAAAAAATGTAATTTCGGATAGAAAAAACCCTGTAGTATATCACCATCCTTTATACATACGTGCATTGTTCTCCCGTCACCTTTCCTGGAACCAGGTTGCCTCGATAATTTCTATAAGGTTGTCCAGACAATCTACTTCTCTTAATTTTCACCGCTTTGTATTCCTCTGTATTCCTGATACCCTTTCTACTCTTTTTCAAAATTATATCCACAGTGTCACTCATATTGAATAAAATTATAATATTTTCCGAAATATAACCTCAACACCAGAGCTCACAGTGAAACGATGAATGAAAACAAAACACGAAATACATTGAACTGCTTGCAAACAAATTGTTTATGTGGTGGCGCTACTAGCGTCAGCGAAATACAAAATGTGAATATATGAAAGGATACAAGTCATCGACTTATATCCATTCATGGACAAACGTGATTTTCTGGTGGCCGCCTATCTGCTAACGGTGGAAGTGACTTGCATCTGTTCATTAATAAATGGAAGATATATCTTCAGAGAACAAGAATTCGTCATAATCTCATTTTACGTCATTTGGTGACTTACACCCTTTCACAAAAAATAAGCGATTTACTTGAGATGACAATCCCCAGGAAGACAGCAACACATTCTTGGAGATTGCAAGAGGGAAGACTTATTGGTAACAGCGCACATACCACAGCCCACATTCATACAAGCTCAACAGAAATGGTGGAACATCAACCACAATCCAGGAGTGAGACTACTCCTTGGAAGTTAAGAAAAACTTCTACCAAAAAAACCTGTAAGAATTGAATAATTCTTCAGCTATGCTGAACAAGTTAATTTTGTAAAATAGCTTACCTTGGAGTCCACGAAGGTCTTCTTTTTTTTGAAAAGTGCTTTCAACTAGCCGGACCACGCCGTGAAGAAATACGTGGCAAATAGCCAGGAAAGTAGTTGTTTTCTGTTGAATATTCAGAATGATGTGTGTATATACATATTTTTTGTCTGAAGGAGAATGCAAATTCTCAATTTCAGAAATTTTCATATTTTATTTTCAAACTCTTATCGTGTGTGTTCAATAGATATAATTCAATGTTCGTCGTGGCATATAGCCAGGAAAGTAGTTGTTTTCTATTGAATTAACTGAAAAAGAGTAAATATTCTCATCACATAGAGAATGCGAATTCTCAATGTATTGTTTTATATAAATATATATCCATTTTTGTATGTTCATAATTTATCTGAGAATATTCATTTTCAAATAATTTCAAATTACAAAAAAATATTTCTTTTCTACAATCTTCTCTACTACTATATCCCCATACCTAGGGTAGTTTTCTAAATCTCGAAAACTGGTTCATTTAAAGAAAGATTGAAATTTTTGAGCACTTCCAAAATATTCTAGGAGCTCACCACATGGCGGTTCAACAGGTCGGTGAAGAAGAGAAAGAGATTTTTTGAAGAGGAAACCAATAATCACTTTTCAGCCCAAGTTCAACCAATCAGGTATTTCTAATTGTTCGGGAATCCAAACATCGATGTGTGACATGGATGCCAACCTAATGGTTCCAAATGTACCCAAGACACCAGTGACGTACACTTAATGATTTCCAGTTACCGACATAACAATGTGTGCAATTCTCTATGTTTATTCCAAGAAATTGTTCTAATAATGAAGGTGAAGAATCTCTAACTACTATCTCTTGTGTAATATCGAATATAGTAACTGGTAAACGATATAATCCATGAAACTTCATATGATGCATGTCCCAACCTACGAGACGACTATGTTCAAACAAGCAATCTAGTGATGTGTCTATATTTCCGAACGAGCACGAATGACAATAACCCAAAATACGAAGCGGCATGAAATCTTAACCTCACATTTTTATTCCGAAATCTGAAATAAACATTCAAATATTTTGATAATGATTAATGAATTTTGATATAAGTGACACAAATTACATATGAATTAAAGATTCTTTCCTGTGTAAAAGTGGTGGAATCATAGCAATATACCTTGGACACATTGGCATGTTGACAAAAGGGTGATGCCCGAAAAGTGGTGGTTGACTACAGAACTTGTGTTTCCAGTGTTTCAACAATTGCTGTTGGCAAATGAAATGCCTGCTTGCTTTCCAAGAATCATTACTTTCACTCCAAACTACTTATGCTGCCAAAACTATTAAAATCAATGAACCAATTGAGAAGATTTTATGCAGTTTATGTTTCAACAAATATTCACAATAAGAACTTGTTATGGAAATGATAGATTTGGAAATAGATATTCCTCTTTTCCTAGGTATTTCCTATACCTTATCGTTGGGGTATTTCATTTGATATTATTTTCCAAAACAAGTATCATGACCGTAACACGATATTTTTCTACGAGCGTAAAAACGAAGTATGTCTGTTTTTTTCCAAGAACTTTTCTTAGAAAATTTATTGTGAATTTGTCCTCGTCTATTTTTTTTTAGATTTTCCCAATGAATTTTTTTCAGTTAAACATTCTGTCAGAACAAAATCTCCTTCGTTTATAGTTTTTTCGAATCCATCGTCTTCTGAAATAGACCTTCCACTTTCCAGGCTGTGAACTGAATTATTTTCACTAGCATCATCGTTATCGTCGAGAATTTGTTCGGGGGCTTCTTCTGGGACCGCCTCAGCATTTCTCTCGTTGACGATAGTGATATCACTGGGTACAATGCTTCTTCCAGCTCGTACGTTTACCCTTTTACCCCTGCCTCGATGTGTCCCAGATGGTCCCTGTCGCATATCCTTAAGGTGGTCAACGAAGGTTTCGGTCCAAGATCTTTCAGCTATTTCGCCATTGTCTTCTAGCTGCCTATGTTGGGGGATTTTCTGCATGACTCGGTTTGGCTCGAAGGGAACGATACCGCAGGCCTTGAATCCAGCGAGAATATTTTTTGAATTATTTGACCCGACAGTTTCAAAAGCTTTCGCAAGCAAACGAGGAAATTCGGTCTTTGGAATGACTCCACGATTTCGTTTTTTCCACTCTTCGAGAACAGTCCTCCAAGCCCCCTTGAGTGGTCTGAAATAAGCCACATCAAGGGGTTGGCAAAGGTGGGTGGAGTTCGGGGGGAGTAATGTAAATCTAATGTTATGTTGTACACAGTCTTCTATCACAGATAATGTCAAGTGACTAGATAAATTGTCACCTATTATCACCTTAGGGATATCTCTTGGAAGTCGACGAATGTAGGGCAATAAAATTTGGCGAAACCATTCCTCAAAAATTATGGAATCAAACCACCCAGAAGAATTTCTATTATAAGCTGATCCAGGAATTCCTCCTTCCATCCATCCAGGATACACATATTTTGCTTTATACAGCACATATGGGGGTAGTAACACAGTTCCATCACCTGCTCCTGCTACCATTACACTGACCGATGTTTTTGAACTGTCCATAATTCGATCAGCATGCTTAACGCCACGTTTCACTACGACTTTCTTGTTTCCCGGGTCGTCAGTGAAATTAGTTTCATCGTAATTTACTATATGAGACGGTGGAACCCCTTCTAGGGTATTTTCTAAATTGACAAAATATTCTTGAATAGTCTTACGCGTCACACTAGCTCTGATTCGTTTGATGTTTTCCGACATTTTCACCGTCAGTTCCCGATTACGTTTCAGAAAATTCTTCACCCAATCTGTGCCTGGACGATTCGAATTGAATTGTTTCATGGTTCTTCTTTGCCTATCAAACAATGACTTTACAACATCCTGTACATCACGAGTCTGTAAAGGAAACCCCCAGTTAGCACATGTGAGCCCCTCAACCAATTTTTTCTCTTCCGCTTCAGTAAGAGCAGTTTGCCCCCCATATTTCAACAAATCAGGTTCTTTAACCCATCGCCTCAAGGTCGAGAATGGAACTGCGAACTGTTCGGACGCCCCCCGTATACTCAGCTGACCCCTCTTGACAGCTATCAGAGCCCTCTTCAAATATTCTAAGTTGCCTTCTGGCCCAATCTTTTTCTTATAAACCCTCAGCATATTTTATGTGAGCCGCTCCACCCTGTAACAAGTGAATTTATTCTTTTTTTTTCATAACTTCATGAGAATATAACCTAAAAATTCGAAACCCGGCTCAAACGATTGACAACAAACGTGTTTATGATAGTTTCACGTTTTTTTTCATGTATTCTATGGATGAATCCCCAGGTAGGTTTTGTCGAACTTTCGAAAACTGACCTAATTCTAATACAAATTCAAACATTTTTTCTACTCACCTGTGGTGTAAACAAAGTCGTTGACTGGGTTATATTAATAAGCGATAACTCGGTAATGAAGATACCTTTTTAGTTTGATCATCGAACAAAAGTTGTTTACAGAGAGCTGCATTCTCACAGGAAACTACACCACGATCCACTTCGCCTCACTATATCCGTTTCACCCCCGTTGACGGTATATAACTGTGTCAGTATCATAGTATAACACCCGTTCATCAAGTTTTCCGAGGTAGCTATAGAGTTTGAGTCGGGCCTATGTTGTTTCATATACTGCTATAGTTACATTCACGCCAGTCAACTCATCATATGACTCGTCAGTATGCTGATAGCTCACGACCAATGTGTTGTCATTTATCGCTATCGTGTTATTGACATCTATTTATGGACTAGTCATCATTTCAAAGAACTCACTGGGTTCGTTCACAATTTTTGTTCTTGGCTGATTCTCCCTCTGGCCAAAATTATACCAAAATAAATTAAGGATGAGTTTTGCCAGAGAGCGCAGCCCTGGGTTCTCAAAAATTTCATAGATGAAAACCCAAAGTCATCTCCACAACTTTCGGGCTTATATAAGGCCATCATCAGCCAAGAAAATGTGAAGTTCTAGAAAAGACTGTAGCGGATCGAATGGAGTGCCCTCAGCGTGCGGGAAGTTTAAGTACAGCGTCCAGCATGGCTAGCCATGCTAGTACCCTGTGTCGCGTGGGTCGCTGAAACATTACGGGTTCGCCGATGCGCCGTAGGATGTCGCTACCTAACCCTCTCGGTACCACCGGTTTTTGTGACTCCAGTAAAAAGTGGAAATTCGTTATCTTCCTCATTTAGTAGCTTCGAAAGATATGTGAGAAGTTTATTGTTATTGCATTAAATAGTGGAAAATCGGCAAGGAAATCAATAAAGGTAAAACTGCCTGGGAAATAAAACACGAGTTTCCCTCGTTGTTCGTGCCCGCAATTTATTTTTGTAGGTAAGTCTTATGTATATAGGGAGTGTAAAATACATTGCTCGTTTCCACATGGTTGATGTACCGTGTGTTCGCCTTGAGTATTGAAATATTCTTTTGTGGAAATATTCAGGCAATTTATTTTTGTAGATTCTCCAAAACGGTTTCCCTTTTTATGTAAAACGGAGTACTAGAATAAATCACGAACCCACAGTCTGCGTTTTTTCGTCATCCTGAACCAGAAACCCACACACACCAAATCACCCTGAGAAAGATTCTTTTGCATCTGGCGACCAACTAGAAGCCTGGTTCAGTAGGATGGTGTTAGAAAAAAGCCCATTACATAACACGCGAAGTAACAGCAGACGGAAGGTGCTTTTTGGAAACGAAAACAGCATGAGCAACCCACAAACACCACAGCCAAACCTGATGGGAAAGGAAACAGGTGAAAATCGACAAAACCAAGGTAACAAATTTCCATATGATTTGCCTAAAGTGAGCGAAGTGCCTATGGTAACAACGTTGCCTCCGATATATACTGCACCAGTTCCACCACTGGTATCAACTTCGCAGATTCCTGATTGGTCGACTTTAGGAGCTACATCACAGGGTTTTGCTCAGCAGTTTGAAGCCTCGGCACCTCCTGAAAATATATCGAGTTTCAATAAGCAGCCACAACAAAACCAAAATCAAAATTTAGGAAGTTCAAACCAAAACAAAAACTTTTCGGGTTCTAGTGAAAATTCCGTATTGTCAAATAATAATAATAGTGTTCAGTTCGCTAATAATGATTTGAGCAAGTTGATAGAAAATGAGATCAATAAAGCATTCCAGAAATATCTAAATGTAAACCCGGGCATGGTTACTGCTGGTCTAACTGGGACGACTCAAGCGGGTTCCATTTCTGGAAATAATAGAAATGGAAACCAAAATAGTGATCCAAATTTTTCAATACCTCGTTGGCAGGAGATCAGCACTAATAATGTACCAAATGTAGGAAATTTATATTATGGAGGTGCGAGTACGAACAATGCAGGACAGAATAGTATTAATAATGCAGTGGGAAATACTTTGGATTTAAGAAGCTGTCAAAATTTGCCAACTTTTGGAGATGACGGGCAAATACATCCAGTAGATTTCTTGAATTACCTCGAATCATGTATTGATATTTATTCCACAGATATGAACAGGTTTACACTAATCACGCAACATTTGTTCGAAAAATCAGCCAAAAATTGGGCTGATGCGTTCTTGCATAGTTTTAGATCTTTTTATGAATTCAAAACCGCATTCTTAGACCAATTTTGGGGTGCCAATAGGCAACACAAAATTATTTGGAGACTGGAAACAGGACGGTACCAGGAGGGGGATGGTTCCTTTGTAAATTATTTTAATAAATTTGTGGCCATGTCGAAATATTTACAACCAGCATATTCACCCGAACAGTTGATATCCGCGTTGGCACGCCATTTCCCGCCAAATATTTCAGCCACCCTCGTAGGTACTAAAAATCTGTTAGGTGCGCTGGATCGATTACGTCAGGCGGATCACTACTTTAGCAAAAACAATAATAATTTCGGAGAAAAAAGAACATACCAAAATCCACGTTTTGGAGATACAAATCCCCAACTTAATACAAATCGTATGAGTCACAATAATAGCACCCCCAGAACTTTTCCGAAAAACTTTCCTCACAAGAATGTGTCTTGCCTAACAACCATGGACGAACAGGAGGAAGGAAACTGTTCGGAAAACGAACCAAACTCCCAGCTTTAGGCTCTGAACTGGGAGCGGTTATCAAAAGAGCCAAGTTCGAAATCAAAATAAATAATAATCCCGCAGAAGAATTACTGGAAGAGTGTGATTTTGATCATACCCCTCTGGATATTAGATCACCCGTGATAATGCTTAAAATTTTTGGTTTTTCTTTCCCGGCAATGGTGGACACTGGCAGTACAATATCCGCAATTTCAGAAAATGTATGGAACCAACTAGATGAATTCAAAAATCAAATTCCGAGTTTTCCATGTACGGGCGTCTCAGTAGTTGGAGCATTCAAAAGTAAACACCGAAAAATTTTGGTACAAACCTTACTCACTTTTTCGGTAGAAGGAAACAATTTTACTCAGGAATTCCTTCTGATCCCTGATTTAGTTTTCCCAATCATATTAGGAGTCGATTTTCTGAGAATGCACTCTGCCAAACTGGATTTGAAGAATAAAAGTATACGTTTTTGTTCTGGGACAAATGTTTTCTCGGTGGCAGAGCATTTTTTGGAACATGAGTTTTCGGATCCTCCCACAATGAACATCTCGGTCATAGTAAACAATACACATAACAGGTATAAACATACACCTGTAGAAGATGTTTTTAATGCATCTTGCCCTTTCAGTGCTGAGGTGGTGTTGTCCCATTGTTTTGTAACGGAACCTGAAAGAGAAAAATTCAGAGGTTTATTGGAGAAGTATAAAGCCATATTTTCTAATGTTCCTGGAAGAACTCACCTGTATGAGCATTGTATCAAGTTAAAAGACGAAAGTGAGTTTTTTATAAGGCCCTACCCGATCCCAGTGGCGCACAAAGACATAGTTGGTAAGGCCATCCAGCAAATGGAGGAATGGGGTGTGATCGAGAGGGCGTCCACCCCATATATCTCTCCACTAATGACCACAGTGAAAAAGGATGGTGGTATTCGAATCTGTTTAGATGCTAGACACCTAAATTCAGTCATGTTGCCAGATAGGGAATTGCCTCTCCGCATCGAGGACATTATCAGGTCATTGGGGGGTAAGAAATTCCTATCCAAAATTGATTTAAGTCATTCTTACTGGCAAATACCTTTGCGAAAACAAGACCGGAAGTTTTGCGGGTTTATCGTGGGCACCAAAACCTACCAGTGGTGTGTGCTTCCCTTCGGAGTTACTACAGCAGTAAGTTCGTTTACTAGGGCCATGGGCGAGGTTTTTGGCGATGATTTTTCAGAATTTTTGATTTCTTTCGTGGATGATTTGCTGGTGATGAGCGAGACGTTTGAACAACATTTGGTCCACCTGGAGCAGGTATTCGGGAGGCTGGCGGAAGCAGGTTTTACAATCAAGCAGTCGAAATGCCGTTTTTTTCAGGAAAATATCGACTTTTTGGGATATAGAATCACCCCCGAGGGCATCTTCCCGGATCCAGAAAGAGTGCAAGCCATTGTGGACTACAAGGCGCCGCAAAATGTGAAGGAAGTCCAAAAATTCATTGGTTTGTGTAATTATGACCGGTGCTTCATGCCAAAATTCGCAGAGTTGTCTGAGCCGTTGACCCAGCTGCTGAGGAAAAAACAACGGTGGTATTGGGGTACCAAGCAGCAGGAGGCCTTCCAGATGTTGAAGCATGAACTCCAGGAGGCAACACTCCTGTACCACCCTAATTTCTTGCTTCCATGGCATGTGGCTACTGATGCTAGTGATGTTGGGGTTGCAGGGCAGCTATATCAAATCGTAAATGGCGAGAAGAGGGTCGTTGCCTGGGCCAGCCGGCTTCTTTTGGAGCGTGAGAGGCACTACCATTCAAACGAAAAAGAAGTCCTTGCAGCTTTGTGGTGCCTGCAGCGCTGGCGTACCTACCTGTTAGCTAGGGAATTTACTTTGCATACGGATAGCAGGACCCTTACCTATTTAAACACTTGCCGACTGTTATCACCGCGTATCACTCGTTGGGCACTAGCACTTCAGGAATTCAACTTCAAAATCGTGCATGTCCCAGGAATAGAAAATTTTGTGGTAGATTCGCTGTCTCGTTTCGCATGTGTTAGGCTGCCCACTCCAGTTGATAAGCGGTTCCATATTCTGCCACTCCTAGAACTACCAACCCCCGTAATAGAAAACATGAAAAATATACAAGTTCATCAGCTAGAAGATCAAAAGTGGTCTAAAATAATTGAGCGCCTCAAAACTAATGCGGATATGAGCTTGTGTAGTCGATTTGTCTTACATAAGAATGTCTTATATAAAAGAGGCTCCCACGAGAATTCCATGGTGCTATGTGTACCCGAAAAACTCGTCAAGGATATTGTGTTGGCTTTCCATAAAACCTACGGGCACTTTGGGGTTTTTAAAACCTATCTTGCTTTGAGAGATGAAGTATATTTTGTGAATATGTTGCGCACTATAAAAAAATACGTCCGTAGTTGTGACATATGCCAAAAAGCAAAAATTTCGAAGTTGCCGGACCCTGCACAGTTTCCGATTGTCCCGAAATCAAAAAACGATCTGATTGCCATAGACGTCTTAGGGCCGTTAATTAAGTCGCGTGGGGGGGTCTGCTATATTTTTGTGGTCTTCAATGTCTTCACCAAGTACATCACTTTATACCCGCTGAAGAAGGCCACTACCCAGGCTATGTTAAACAGGCTGGTGAGGGATTATTTTCCCTTACACGGTCGTCAAGACCGCATACTTTCGGATAATGCCACTCAGTTTACCTCTAAGGCTTGGAAGAAGACGATAGAGGGGTTGGGGGTGAAGCTCACGTATATATCGGTGAGACATGCTTGCGCGAACCCAGCGGAACGTTGTATGCGCGAAATCGCCCGTATATTGCGAACTTACTGTCACGAAAATCATAGTAAGTGGGCCGTTGACATCAAGCAGTTTGAAAAATTCCTAAACTCAGTCGTCCATGAGTCCACCGGGTTCACGCCCGAGGAACTTGAGTTTGGAAAAGCCCGTGCCCGACTATTACCTAATTTCTTGGCGCCTCCAATCTCCCCAGAGTTTAGCCACCAAGAAAAACTCATTTTGGCGGAAGCAACGTTAAAATCAAAGGCAGAGCGAAGGGCGTTGTCCCATCCTGGGCGACCGTATGTAGCATATAACCAGGGAGACCTAGTACTCCTAAAGGCGAATAATCAGTCTTCGGCGGTACGGGCTGAAACCAAGAAACTCCTGTTGCTTTTCGAGGGGCCTTACCGTATAAAGAAATCTATTAGGGAAAACACGTATATCCTGGAAGACGTAGACAAAAAAAAAGAAAGGGGGATGTTTCATGCAAGCCATTTAAAATATTACCACTTACCTTGTTGACATTCTTAGCAGCCCTCGGGGTTATTTTCCCTTATTGTCAAGGTAAGATTATCGTGTTATTATGTGACGTTCGCGTTCAGGTTCCCGAGGGTTCTCGGTTGTTGCGTGACAGTATATTATTAAAGTTTTTGTCATTTATTTTAATTAACATAATTTTTTTTTGTCGGGTTTTTGATTGAACACTGATGACGTTGTTTACGTCACAGGCGTTCAGATTGGAGGAGAGACAGATGTAGCGGATCGAATGGAGTGCCCTCAGCGTGCGGGAAGTTTAAGTACAGCGTCCAGCATGGCTAGCCATGCTAGTACCCTGTGTCGCGTGGGTCGCTGAAACATTACGGGTTCGCCGATGCGCCGTAGGATGTCGCTACCTAACCCTCTCGGTACCACCGGTTTTTGTGACTCCAGTAAAAAGTGGAAATTCGTTATCTTCCTCATTTAGTAGCTTCGAAAGATATGTGAGAAGTTTATTGTTATTGAATTAAATAGTGGAAAATCGGCAAGGAAATCAATAAAGGTAAAACTGCCTGGGAAATAAAACACGAGTTTCCCTCGTTGTTCGTGCCCGCAATTTATTTTTGTAGGTAAGTCTTATGTATATAGGAAGTGTAAAATACATTGCTCGTTTCCACATGGTTGATGTACCGTGTGTTCGCCTTGAGTATTGAAATATTCTTTTGTGGAAATATTCAGGCAATTTATTTTTGTAGATTCTCCAAAACGGTTTCCCTTTTTATGTAAAACGGAGTACTAGAATAAATCACGAACCCACAGTCTGCGTTTTTTCGTCATCCTGAACCAGAAACCCACACACACCAAATCACCCTGAGAAAGATTCTTTTGCAAGACAGATTTTGACCTATGGTATGATACAATAATATTTTACTTACATGGAAGTGAAAAATGTTGCAATGTGTATAAAATAAGCAATAACGGAGCAAGCAAAGGCCATTGCTCCATGATCTGGAAAAGGAACAGTGAAAATTTTTGAAGAAATATCAATATGAGCGAAACTTACTGTTTATATAATAAAAATGTTTTTTAAAAAATTTTAAAAGTTGAAGGTTTAGGGGTCGGGAACATATTTAATAAGGGCCCACGGTACCCTTAAATCACCGATAAGTGGTAATTAAACTTGAAAATATCAATCTTTTATAATAAGAAAGATGTGGCTTCGGAAATAACCAAGAAAAGAATCACGTGTGCGGAAGCACTGAACAGTAAAATTTTATGCTGTCAACTGTCAAGTCATCCAGATCATGGAACAACTAGTTGCATAGATAGACAGATTAGGTGATGGGGGCGAAACACCATAGAACAGCACTACGTCAGATTGGCAACAAAACTGAAAACAAGGTGGTACAATCAGAAATCTTACAATCAAAAATCTAGAAAAAAGTGTACATGGCAAATGACAATTATTTAGCAAAATTCAATGAATTGAAAAATTTGATGCAATCAAATTGAGTTTGTTCATTCAAAGAAGTTACATTATTATTATTTAATGACAAATTTATCTCATAAGTTTCCAAAAGATTTAATAAACGGCCTTTTTGACATACGTGTAGGATTTCTAAACTATTGTCAACGTTAAAACTTTGTTTGGAGTTGAGAACGTGGTCAGAAAAGGAACTACCAGTTTTAAATACACCCAGAGGGGGAGGAAAAGTGGTTTTTTCTATGTATTTAATATGCTCATTTACTCTGGTTTGAATCCGTCTACCACTCTGGCCTATGTACTGGGAATTGCAATTGGGATGTGAACAAGATAATTTATATACACCTGGCTTATGGAGAGGGGGAATTTTATCCTTATTATTGACAAACATAGTAATTACGTGATATCGAGTTTGTAGTGTAGAAAGACATATTCAGATCCTCACAGAATCTAAGAAAAATATTGCTGATGTCTTGAGAAACTTTACCTAAGTATGGAATTGAAGCAAACCATCTCCTTTGATTGATAGTTGGTAGTAAACTGCGGTTAGTAAACTTGTTTAAATGGCGATTGTAAATTTTATCAATTAAATGAAAGGGAAAACCATTGTTATGTGCTATTTGTTTAATAATGTTCAATTCAGCAATGAAATTTTCAGGAGAGAGTGGAATGTTGAAAAGTCTATGGAAAAAACTATTGAAAGCTGCAAATTTATGAGAATTAGGATGACAAGAAGAGAAAGGAATTACAGAGTCAGTGTGTGTGGGTTTCCTATATATAGCGAAACTGAATTTGTCAACATTTTTAGTGATTAATAAATCTAGAAATGGTAGTGTTATTTTGTGCAATTTCCAGTGAATTTAATGGCCGGATGTAATGAATTCAAAAAATCTAGGAGTAGATGAACTTCATTTGGATCACCATCATAAAATACCAAACAATCATCTACATATCTGTACCAGAATTTAATTTTGGCAAAAAAAGGAAATAATTTTAAATTTTCTTCTAAATCCTGAAGGAAAATTTCGGATAATAAAGGAGATAAATTGCTTCCCATAGCTAAACCTGAAATCTGGGAGTAAAATTTATAGTTAAATTGGAAAAAATTCTGTTTCAAAACAATATCCAAAAGGGATACTAGATTGAGTACATGGAAAGTAGGGACACCTACACTGAAAAGAAGGTTACGTACCAATCTGATGCAGTCATCAGGTGGTACACTAGGAAAAAAGTTGACCACGTCAAATGAAACTAATGTTGAATTAGGAGGAATAACAATATTTTTTATTTTATCAGTCAAATCGAAAGAATTTTTCAGTGAATGCGGGTTATGGAAATCTGTGATATCTCTGATCAAGTGATTGAGCCAAGCAGCAAGTTTGGAACAGGGAGAATTGCAATATGATACAACTGGCCTGATAGGAATATTGTCTTTATGAATTTTGGGGAGACCATATAGCAAGGGGGTAGAAGGATTCATTGGGGTCAATTTGAGTTTAGATGAATCATAATACAAGATGGTGTCTATACAGATATTTAAACAGTTTTTGAAGTTATTGAAGAATTTTATAGTGGGATCATTATTTAATTCAACAAAACTATCTGAATCTAAAAAGGTAGTATCTTTATTAACATAGTCAGCATAATCTAAGATACGTAGTTACCTTTATCGGCTTCGGTGACCACTAACTGATTATCTGAAATCGTTTTAGAAATAGTCTAACAAGAAACAAGATCTCAAAAATTTCTGCAAATTCCAGTTCAACATCTTCTCGATCGAGAAATTGTTCGATATACAGCTCTTTTTCTACTGATGAGCATCAGTTTTTTGGCCACCCTGAAGCTTGTTGTTTCATCTGTATGAATTTGTTCATCATATCTGTGAACAATCCAGCTGTTTTTGTATTTTGTAGCTCCATGCCTCATGTACTTTTTACAATTTATATCCCATGTCTATAGCTTTCAATACCTCATCAGTCACCTATGAACCTGTCAGTACTCTTTCTTCTTCATTATGTGGACAAACTGAATTCAACATTTGCTCTCCATAGGTACGACATAAAACGAACATTAGTTTGTTATTTATTTTCTGAGGTAGAACCGGATGACGGAGGTTTTGAGGCGGCAGCAATACAAATACAAATACTTTATTCATCACTGGAAACTTTTGTACAGATTATGAGAATATAAAATATACAAAAAGCTCATTGGACTAGTCAAATTTGAAATATACAATTAAAATAAGTAGGTAGTACAACAGTTATTTATTAACATCACTAGTTAATACAGGTAGGTATACACAATTGACACAATTAATTACAGTTATCTAAAATTATTCACATTGCTAAAAATTCATCTGTACAATAAAATGCATTGTTTAGGAAATATGCTGTTAGCTCATCTTTAAATTTGGTTTTATTTTCTTTGTCGCCAAAGAGATTTTTGGAATTTGTTATAAAATTTTATTTGTTGATAGGTGTGAGAGTTTTGACTCACTGCGAGTCTGGAATAAGACTGATGTAACTGGTGGTCGTGTGTTTCATAATTATGAACATCACGATTTTTTGTTACAAATTTATTAGTCATTATATCTTTAATCAAGAGATATATATATAGAGTGACGGTAGAGTCATGATCCCCAATTCAACAAATACTGTTCTGCAGGAGACACTAGGGTGGATTCCCTTCATGCATCGTACAATTCTCTTTTAAAGAATGAAAACTTCATTAAAATGAGCTGAGGCACAGCCGTCTTCAACTATCAAGCCGTGCTGAGATAATGGCAACGTCGCACGAACGGAAACCGTCGGTCCCATTCGCGCCTAGCAATACAATGATTTTTATATGAGCGCGAGCTTTGAATGTTTGGTTTAACGTAATTTTCTCGGATTATTTTGTCGAATAGGTAAAAAATACACGAGAGTGAACTTACAGAGTGAAGAACGAGGAATAATGTGGTTGAATAATTCTCTTGGTCATGAACTGAAGCCGTAATTTTGAACATTTTGTTAAAATAAAACTTATGGAGATATCGAATTTTTCATTCATATCTGAGTGTTTGTCAGTTTGATCTGAGATATTTTTGAATATAGCTAGAATATTTTCAAGTTGTGACCATCTATTCAATGTCATATCATGAGTAAGAATCCATTTCAAATCATTGAATCCAAGTATATTATCACCAAGAAAAACTTGGACCTCCATCTCATTGGATATTATAACTTGAGAAACGATTTGTAAAGTATTTTCATCATTGGGAGAAAAAACATTTGCTTGCAAATCTGATTCATTAAAATACAATTTATCATCAGTCTTATGGATTTTCCAAGTATCAATTTTAACTTTCTCAACATAATAGGCTAGTGAACTTTTTTGATGTACATGATGTACTAACAGATAGACAGTTTGGTTTCAGAAAAAATGTTAGCACAGAAAATGCGGTATTAGATCTTATTCAACAGATAGTGGTTAATTTGGACAAATCAAAAAAATGCATGGCAGTATTTCTTGACTTAGCCAAAGCCTTCGATACTGTTGCGCATGATGTATTATTGCAAAGGCTTAATAGTGTTGGTATACGAGGTCCTGCATTAAATCTTTTACAGTCATATTTGACAGATAGGGTGCAAAGAGTAAAAGTTGATGATACATTGAGTAATCCTGTCAAAGTTACTTGCGGAGTACCACAGGGAACAGTTCTGGGTCCCATACTGTTTCTTGTATATATTAATCAAATTGCAAATTTGAAAGAATTTCAAGGCCACCTCATATCATATGCAGACGATACAGCTATTGTATTCAGTGCAGATTCTTGGAATGGTCTTCATGAGAAAGCTGAGAAGAGTATGACCTCAATGTATCTATGGCTCAATTACAGTTTGCTCAGTCTAAACTTTCAAAAGAGTAAATTCATCACTTTTAGTTTGAATACATTGGATCAGACAGAAAAAAATATTTTGAAGATACATAAAATCACATGTGACCCACTGAGTTGTGGCTGTCCCATCATCGAAAAAATTTGTAAAATTAAATATTTGGGGATCATCGTAGATCAATTTCTAAGGTGGGATGAGCATGCAGCTTACATAAATAAAAAACTCAGACAACTAATTCATAAATTTTATTTGCTACGTGACATTCTCAACAGGAAAAACTTGCTGTTGATTTATAATTCACTAGCTGAATCCCTCTTGAGGTACTGTATTGTGATTTGGGGGGGACTAAGTAATAATGCACAACGAAATTTGCAAACGACACAAAATAGTCTCTTGAAAATTTGTATGAAAAAAACTAGACTGCATCCAACAGTTTTATTATATGAGGAGGCTAGAACTTTCAATATCAAAAAACTTTTCATCTACCAATCTTTACTATACATGCATTCAATAACAGAACCAAAAGTCAATACTAACAAACACCATCTAACGAGATCTGTGGTCAACAAGTCTATAGACGTACCTCTATTTGCAAAAAGTCATGCACAAAGATTCATTTCTTATTTAGGTCCGAAGTTGTACAACATGCTACCAGTTCAACTGAAAAATACCAAAAGTAAATTCAGATTTAAAAAAGAAATAAAAATACTTATCAGAGCTAATAAAATCAAATTGGAAGTAATGGCATGATATGGTGATAATGGTAGTAGTGGCATGAGTATGGCAATGATGATAATTGAGTATGGCAATGATGATAATGAAATAAAATACTTATTTATACCATTGAAACAGATATTTCGCAGTAATTAATTTAATCACTTTAAATCACTTACCCGTTTAGTAATAGTTTTAGTAATAGTATTAGTGATTTAATGAACAGTTTTATTTCCGAATAAATCCATATTACTTCTTGTATTGTCATGTATCCAGTTATACATTAAACTTATACGTTGATTGACCACTTATTCTAGTTGGCTCCATAGTAAATAGTAAATATTGAAAGTGATAATGTAAATATTTATGTATATAGATGAGTATAATAATGATATTTTTCACGTCCTTCGATTGCTAGAGAAATACATAATACAAGCATATCAGTGCTTAGATGTTTTCCTATCAGTTGAGGGACACAACAATAATTTTATAATTTATCTTTATTCCCATTATACACTTATACTTATAAGTAATCATATAATATGAAAAATGTGAAACTAGCATCTGAATAAATAAATAAAAAAAAATAAAAAAAAATTCCCTAACTAACTGTTCATGGTTGTGGATGAGGTCTGATTTTTCAAACTGTTTTATTATATTACTTTGAATATCTAGATATTTCTGACGTCTTTCATTTGGATCAGTTCTTTATGATTTGGCTGGTTTTGAAAAATATTTTGGTGAATTTGGAAAAATTTAAGGAACTGCTGTTTTGACTAACTTTGGTGCTCATAACAAATTTTTTCCAATTGATCCATCTGGCAGAGGGAATGTATCATACCAGATGATATCTTTTTCAATAAAATGAATTACACATACTGCAGAACGTTGAGTTTTTTCGAGGTATTGCTGTTATCCACTTACTTCGCAATTTTTCACCTTTTGGGAATAAAAAAACTGAGACATGATCCTTTCCCAGCTTTTTTTCAGATCTGTAATTTGACTTACATCAACACACAACAATGAGAAGGCATATTTTATAAGGAATAATGAATTACTTACTTATTTCCAGGAGTAAATTGAAAAAAAAAACACAAATTCCCTTGCAAATACACCAGCACTAGTACACTTCACTATAACCTCCAATTTAACACAATTTTACATGCACTTGCCACACATTTTCAGTCTCGAGTCGATTCCTAGATTGTTGCTAATACTTTTAAAATTATTTGATCTCAATAATACACCAATTAATAATTGAAAACTTCAACAAAACCTTTCATAAACTCTTTGTTTACTTCCTACACAATACACTTTGAATGGCCGACAGGTTCACGTTCGGTCGTTCGGACAATGTTGCCAAGTTCATTCTTCATGGCTTTCAATTGAAGACGGCTGTGGCTGAGGCCTCCCAAGAAATAAGTCCATAGGACAGTATTGACATATAGTATGTACATTCGATTAAACCATCAATGGTTCTGAAGTCAAGCTTGTAACACTCCTCCCCCACAGGATGTCCAATGGGAAATTTTCCATATTTACATGCCCAGGGGTATAAGGAACATACATCGACGTACTTTATTTTTTCGCCAATTTTGCACTTGTAATGTTCGAAAGTGTTGCCCGTTCTGCCACCGTAAAAAGCGTCTCTAGGATTGAGTGGTAACGTTGAAAGTAATGGATGATTCACAGTGAAAGTGTTTATTTCCTCATTAGATGCCATATCTCTCTCAAAGTTACATTCCCACATCTCAATTACCTCGTACTGAAACTCACGTAATCTCTCTACTGTAGATTCATAACTTAGATTCATTGTTTCAGTTTGTTTATCGGGTAAAGGATGATCTCTCTCAAACTTATAACATTGAGGGCAACCGTGTCATTAGCACCCATGAAATTCGAAGATTTGATTAGTTCCAGTGCAAAAATCATCAACCATGACACTTGGTATACTGGCTTCTACTTGTTTGGCTGCTTGTATAATATTGATGCTCCTCTGTTGTTCCTCCCATACTAGTCATTGGATACCGATCTTCAATTGATTATCTCGCCATCTATAACCATTTTTTGGAATTATTCCAATGGTGTTGTCCTGCATGAAGTTGCGACGATAAACCTTGTTACAAGCAGAGGCGATGGTACAAGCTTCGGTGAAAGGGCAAATATTGGTGGTATCCAGGAGCTGTTGACGGAATTTGAAGCTGTCTGCTGCTAATATTTCGACGTCCGAGATACAGTAGTCTACTATATCGCGTTGCATATTGAACTCATCGTTTTTATGTTCTTATAACCATGCGAGGAATACATTTCTATCATCTTCTCGCATAGTGTCTGAGCAATAATACTCAAGAGCAGGGAATAATTGAAAATATGTGGAAAATAACCTTTCTTGAAGTATCACCCAGTCCAAATTCTTTTGACAATACTGAGAGCCATCGGAAAATAATCAAGATAATCAATGAAATTGACATTTCTCACGGACATTATAATTATCTTCGTCTCCCTCATGATAGGTTCAAGTCTGTTTCAGTGAGGATATAATTCAAAATAAAATTATGGTCATAGCCAGACCCGAAAGTTTACTATCACGACAACTTGTTTGAATATTTTTCTTTGGTTCATCACGAATTCTGTAAACCGTTCTATGGAATTGGTTTTCAGAATATGAAGACGTACACCGCATTTCGCACATCGTATGAATCTTCACCCAAACAGACGTCACAACATTGTTTGAATATGCAATCGTTGGGCTCATGAAGGACCGATCCATCATCTTGAATCCTTTCTTGTCGCGTCTCTAAGTCGTGAAAAATAAACAATGTTTCTGTCAATTCAGAAAGAGTCAGGTTGAATGTAGCACAAACGACCACTGGGGTTAAATGTTTTGCATATCTTACAGAATACTTTCCCACAAGTGTTTTGTCTATCACTGTTGACAGTCTTGAAACATTGCTCGCAACGTCGAATCTTTTCACAGACACTGTTCTTGCCCATCAATGTTTGATGATTTTCATAGCATTTGGTGCCTCTAAATGTTCGCTTACACTCCTTAAACTTCACCTTCATCTGATCTTGCTGACACGCTGGGGACTGCTGACATCCTGGACATGTACCGCCGCATGTATGTCTATAACTGCAACAAAAAGCAGCCGTGAGGAAAGTGATAACGTATTAATGCCCCTCATGATAAAGCAAGTTGAGACATTTTTCCTCAGCCGTAAGGGAAGTGATAACGTTTTAATGTCCCTCATGATAAAGCAAGTTGAGACATTTTCCCTCTGTGAGACCTTCAGAAATAACGTCACGGCCCTTATCCCCATATTCGTAAATTACAATTCTGTAATTTTTGAGGAACTGTTGGAACTGTTTTATCTCAAGTATCTCGCCTCCCTCTTGAGGAATTGTGACGTTGGCATCCTTCATCAATTGGATAGCCCTTTGTGCCTGGACCTTGCCTATATCACTACGCACTCTACGATAGTCGGGGTCCTTAGTCAAGTTGGAGTATTAATGGGTGAGATGAAAAATGATACACAAATATAAACGAATTTTTGGTGGTTGTTTCACCGCGATATCTTAAATTTTCTTCGTGTTATAACGATTTATAGAAATAAACATTTATTTTCTCAAAAAAAAAGGAAAAAAATAAACAAATGCATAATTCTCATAATAAACTCAAAAAATAATTCACAACCTTTCGATGAATACAGAGAGGAACTTATAATTTTTGGCCTGGGAACTGGAAGCCTCCTCGTCTTAGTTTTAAGATGGGAGCCAGTCTCTCCTTAATTTCCGCATGCTATACTGAAAATAAGTCGTCTATATTGGGGGAAACGAAGGAATCTCTTATTTGTGGTCTTAAAAAAGAGCACCAGTATTGATTTCCTTCTTCGATGGAAAGAATTTTTGCAGCAAATTTTTTTTCTCGTCTATTAACGATAACAAAATTTTCAGGCTACAAAGTAGGCAGTGATACTGCAGATGCGGATTCACAGGCAGTTTCGTCTCCGACTCCATCAGCACCTCCGTTCTCCACTAATGTGTAACCGCCACTTCCTGAAAAATTGTCGGATGCTTCGAGATCTGTATCACCGCTATCCCAAGGATGATGCTTCCTATTCAGTCTTATCGGTTGCGTTATGTCATCATCAAATAATGATAATAATCTGTATTGCCAGGGTAGCAATCGGGTGGGACCAATTCCCACCACCCTCACAAGACTGTCTGCCGGTCCCTATCTTTCGACTTTACCGACAGCACCCCAGGGAGAAATGGAGGATTTTGATACGCCAAATTAGCGCACTAGATCTATCTCCGTTATATAACGGCATATTCTCCTGCTACCATCATATTATACCAATGCTGAGGCCGTCTGATGAGACAGACTACTGGCTCTGCAGTGTCAGTGCCCGAGCAGAGACGCTGCTCACTCGCCGAGGCAGGCAAGATATCCTCCCACTCGACCCATAGTGGGGTTCTTCTTCACCTCCCCTACCGTAGTCCGGTGGTGTTTTTTGGAAACCGCTGCCCCCTGGAGTCCAACCCAATTGGTGAGGCACCAGGCCGTATGTACGGCCTGATGGCGCTATCCTCATCACCCCAGGTACCCATAATAAGATCCCTCTTGTTACGTTTGATGGGTTGCCGTCGCAAGAGGCCTTGGCCTATTGCTACTCATGTTGACAGGAATCATCTCGTTTCGTTGAATGAGTGATCGTTCGAGGACTTTCACATGTTCCTCTACCTCGTTTACAGGAGAGGACCCGGCTTTGCCTACGATGACTGGCGGTAGGATCGCTTGGGGCTGCCCCCTCTCTGTCAAACTAAGGCACAAGGCACAATTGTCTTGAAGTTTTATGTGCCTTTCCCGCCGTGAGGCTCTAAGACACGACCTCTCTAGAGATATAACGGGGTCCGGGTACGCCGGAACCATCGCACTCACCCGCAAGTGGTGAGCGACCGAATTGCCGCGACCATTTTTTTTTTTTTTTTTTTTTTTTTTATCGCTTGAAGCGCACGAAAGGGAATCCCTATAATGTTCAAAGAACATCGTGCGTTCCTAGGGAGGATAGGGACAGGAGGTAGGTATTGGAATTTTTTTTGAACTTTTGGAGAATATATGTTGTTGGGAATACTTCCACAGGCAATGAATTCCAGAGCCTAGCCGTTCTATGGATGAAGGAGTCTTGATAAAGTGCTGTTCGACATCTTTCGAGGTTGACAACGAAAGGATGTGCTGACTGGGCTTGTCTAGTTCGTCTGATTGGTATTGCTAGTGAAGGGATGATAGCAGAGATTTCCGAAGAACATTTCCCGTGGAAGTATCGATAAAAAACTGAAAGGTCGCCGACCTTTCTACGGTGTTCCAATGATGTCAAAGAGTGAGTAAGTGTGGCGTCACCCACCAGGCGAATGGCTCTTCTCTGGATGGAATCTAAGAGCATCAGCGTATGTTTTGGTGCTGAACCCCATATGTGGGACCCCCCCATTCCAGTCTTCGGCCTCTTGGGTCTGAGCTTTCTTCTTGTAAATAATTTAACAGCGAATTTTTTCATCTCTCTATATGAATGTTCATATCTACAAACATCTTCATAATTCCATCTATTTATACCTTCTTGTTGTATCTCCATTATCTCTGAATTTCTTATATCGTTATAAATCCTATCTGTTAATACATGTCCCCACGTTTCTATTCCATCACCGCATAAACATCTCACATTTTTCGCCAACCTTCTTTGATATAAAAATGCCTTTAAACTTCCATGTCCTGTCAATATAAAATTCATCTCTAGACTTGGATCAAACCATGTCCAATTTCTTACAACTCTTACATCCGCAATGAATTTCTTTGTCACTATTCCTACCGTATCTCCTATTTATTCTTCCTGCCATTTATCATACATTATTTCATCTAAATATAATTGCCTTGCCTTTATTCCTAATTCTAACCATTCTTGTCTTCTTTCAATCAATTCTTCTTCAACCCTCATAGGTCCTACCTCTAATCCTTTGTTCATTCTCTACAATATTCCTCTTCTTATAACCTCATATCTCCATGGTAATATTCCTAACAATTCCTCCATCGCATGAGTTGAAACAGTTCTACATACTCTTAAACTTGCATATAATCCTACTCTCTCCGCTTCATCTAATGCATATTTCATTTTTACTTTTTTTAACTCCTTATACCATATTGTCGCTCCATATAATGCACATGTCAACAGTCCTGTATGCAACTTTACTATCGTTTTCACATTATTCTACCTATTTTTCCTACTACCGCATTTACTTTCTTATTTACTTCTCTCAAATGTACCAAAAAATCCATATTTCTTCCTATTTCAATTCCTAGATATTTCACCTCATTTACCATTTTTATATTCTCTTCATTCATTTTTACAATCGGATTCCTATTCAATTTTCCTTTCATCATCATCGTTACAGTTTTTGTTTTCGAAACTTCAACTCCTACTTTTCTTCCCCAATTCACTACTCCTACCATCCATCGTGTCGCCTTTCGTTCAATTAAATTTCTACTATTTCCTTTTACTGATATCAATAAATCATCCGCATATGCAATAACTGCACATCTCGCATCTTCTGATTCACTCAATAAGTCATCCATCACCATATTCCACATAAATGGTCCGCGAATAGATACCTGCGGACATCCTCTATTTATATTTCTTTCAACCTTTTCGGTTTTACCTTCAACCATAACTTTTCGATTATTAAAATAAGATTTCGACATTTTACTCTCTGTACAATTATTTTCTCTTAATTTCCGCTTAACTATATTCCATTCCAAATTATCAAATGCTCCTTTAAAATCCACAAATAGTCTATATATATTCATCATTACTTTATGCCACTATTCTTTGGACTTTTTAACAAATTTATTGTTCTATATGTAGGTACGAACCGTAGAGCGAAGTAGACGTGTTTTAAGAGCTCTCTATTTTGTATTCCTATAATAAGGTCAAGTTTTTCAAATAAATAATTTGTAAAACATGGGAGATAGTAGTGATGGAAAAAAACCCCAGCAGAAAAAAAGCGAAGTTCTTGATAAAGGTCACGTAAAACATAGACGTTTTTCATTGGGGTCCGCAGGTACGTTTTCGAAGAAAGAAGTTGATAAAATCATTGGCATTAACACTGATGAGTCATCATCCAGTGGTGTCTCGGAAGGAAAACCACGGAAAGATGAAAATATCTTCGCCCCCAAAACGGTATTGCAAAGATCTCCCCCACAAACTGGTCATCAATTTTTTGAGACTGAATCTGACCCAGAAATCGCTTGCAAGAGACCAAGATCTAATATGAGTCCTGAACTGAACCCAAGTTTGAAACGATCGAGGGATGAACTGGAACAGGAAACCAATGTCGCAAATGAACTCGGATCAAACGAAGAGAATATGAGCCAGGATAAACCTGACCAAAATTTTACAGAAAAATCAATAGTGGAAATTTTCAACCAAATGGATGTTATTCATGCTGTGATTAAGAAAGATCAAATAACAGCAAATGACGGATCGTGTGTTAGAGAAGCAGAGAGCACAATTTAAAGGAATTTAGGACTTCTTATTTACAAACTTGCAGCTTCAGAAAGGAAAATATTACCCTGAGATACGAAACATTCAACCTATATTTGCCAGATCCCTGAAAGGGTATCTAATAATTTGTCCCAACCCCAACAAGTTAACGTCAAGAAAACCTATTCTGAAATGACAAAAAGCTGAAATAAATATGGAAAATACACCATGGACAACACCAACGACAGTACAAAAGCACGAGTCACTAATAAGAATCGACAATGTAAAGGATGCAAATGAAGCATTGAAAAAGCGGAAAAAAGAAATATGCCTGGAGAACACGGAGGGAGGTTCCAAAAGTGTGAAACAAATGAAAAGTGGAGCAATTTTAATTGAGAGTCACAGCGCCAAACACCAGCAAACACTGAATGATGCCTTGAAAACAATGAGAACATTAAAATCAAATCTTTCAGCAATGATCCAATGTTTATGATTACAGGTATACAAAAAGGTTTAGAAAAAGAGGAATTCATCAACAAAATTGTAAGGCTCAATGGTGACATTATGGAAGAACTTGGGAGTATTGTAGGAAAGTTGAAGGCAATAACCCTCCCCCCAATCGTTATGAGACCCCGGTACGGGACATTACTAATCACTGAGGGTGCTAGGAACAGCCTTAACCGCCTTCCACCTCCCCCGCTGTAGCGCAGCTGTCCTCATAATCAAAAAGTCCACATGGGGCTTGTGACTTTAAGAGTCGGTCATTTTAGGGGGGTGAAAAATTTGAAAAGCAAGACAATCCACAGGGACTGACGTCTAGAATCTGACTTCTAGTAGTGTTAACGTGACTTTTGGGCTTATTGGTTTTTTGAAAATAGGAATCATAAAGATTTTGCATTACGTGAAATAACTAATATTTCTGTATTTTTTTTTTTTTTTTTTTTTTTTTTTTTTTTATCGCTTGAAGCGCACGAGAGGGAATCCCTATAATGTTCAAAAAACATCGTGCGTTCCTAGGGAGGATAGGGATAGGAGGTAGGTATTGGAATTTTTTTTGAACTTCTGGAGATTATATGTTGTTGGGAATACTTCCACAGGCAATGAATTCCAGAGCCCAGCCGTTCTATGGATGAAGGAGTTTTGATAAAGTGCTGTTCGGCATCTTTCGAGGTTGACAACGAAGGGATGTGCTGACTGGGCTTGTCTAGTTCGTCTGACTGGTATTGCTAGTGAAGGGATGATAGCAGAGATTTCCGAAGAACATTTCCCGTGGAAGTATCGATAGAAAAGTGAAAGGTCGCCGACCTTTCTACGGTGTTCCAATGATGTCAAAGAGCGAGTGAGTGTGGCGTCACCTACCAGGCAGATGGCTCTTCTCTGGATGGAATCTAAGAGCATCAGCGTATGTTTCGGTGCTGAACCCCATATGTGGGAACAGTATTCTAGAACAGGCCGTATCTGCGCTTTGTAGATCATGAGGAGCTGTTGAGGTGTAAAGTAGCATTTCGCACGGAACAAGAATCCGAGTTTTTGTGAAGCAGCTTTTGCGATGGATCTGACATGATTATCCCATGAAAGAGTGTTGCTGATGGAAATACCGAGCATAGATATGGTGGGCTTGGTGGGGATGGTGGTGCCAGACATTACAATGTCGGGCATACTGAGATCCGCCTTTCTAGAGAAAATACAGGCTTGAGTTTTGGTAGCGTTGAATTCAACTAGGTTGTTGGTTCCCCAGGCTGTGATTTCAGCAAGGTCTTCATTGACAGCATTGACCTGCCTGCGCCGTGTGTTCTTAGTTTCCTGGGAAGAAATAGGAATTCTGGAAGAGAACGCTGTATGTAGGGTACTATCATCTGCAAAGCTGTGGATGGGGCAAGTTGTTACTCCCAACAGATCATTGATATGAAGAAGGAACAATGTTGGTGCCAAAATTGATCCTTGTGGAACGCCGGAATTGATGCCAATTGTATCAGACGATACACCGTCCACCACCACATGAAGCGATCTGCCTGAAAGAAAACTCGATAAGAGATGGCATAGCTGAGGTAGTTTGTGGAGGAGTCCTTCGTGCCAAACACGGTCAAATGCTTTCGATATGTCCAAAGCGACAGCTAGAGATTCCCCGTGTTTTTCTAATGAAGCTTGCCATAAATGGGTGACGTAGGCAAGTAGATCTCCAGTAGATCTTCGGTGGCGAAAGCCGTATTGTCTATCATTGATGATTCCCGAGCTCTCCAGATATTTGATGAGCTCAATGTTGATGGCTTTCTCCATAACTTTGGAGATTACTGATAACAGGGCGATGGGCCTGTAGTTGTTGGGCAGGTTCTTGTTCCCTTTTTTGGGGATTGGTTGGACTCTAGCTGTCTTCCAGCATGATGGAAAAATACCCGACCTGTACGAGACGGTAAACAACTTGCAGAGAATCGGTGTTAATTCTGGTGCACATTTTTTGAGGATAATGGGTGGAATTCCATCAGGACCGTTAGCCTTATTCGTTTTGAGACCAAGCAAAATTCGTCTGATAGTGCGTTGACGGAAGACGATTTCGGGCATTCGACTCTCAACGGATGGAATGTCTGGCGGCACTTTTCCTTGGGAATCTAATGTAGAGTTTGCTGCAAAAATCTCTGCAAAAATATTTGCTTTCTCCTGCGATGTTGTTGCTAATGTGCCGTCGGATTTGGACAGTGGTGGAAATGAACTATTAGTGAAATTTCTTCCGACCGCTTTAGCGAGGGACCAAAACGAACGGGAGCCATTGGGACAATCTATGAGTTTCGATCTCATCTTGGCATTGTATGTTTCTTTCGAAGCATCTATTGTTTGGCTGCAGTTATTTCTGGCATCAACGTATTCTGCTCTAGTCGCGAGGTTAGGGTTTTTGCGCCAGCGATGGTAGGCTGTTTGTTTCAAGGCAACAGTTCTTGAACAGTTTTTGTTGAACCAGGGTTTCGATGGTGATGATCTTTTTGAAGAATGGGGTATGTATGTGTCCATTCCGAGCATGATGATCTCGGATATTTCCGCAGCACACTGTGAAGGGTCCTCAGAGTCAAAGCATACTCTATGCCAAGGAAACTCGGAGAAGAACATGCGGAGACCGTCCCAATCTCCTGAATTGTAATGCCATATACGACGTGGGGGTGCCGAATCAGTTGATGGAATGAAAAATGGGCAGGTTGTGGAGATGAGTGTGTGGTCAGAATTGCCAAGTGGAGCTCGTACATCTATGGTGTAGGGTTCTGAATTATTAGTGAGGAATAAGTCAAGTATGTTAGCTGAATGGTTATTGGCATCGGGAATTCGTGTGGGTTCTCTGATAAGCTGCTCTAAGCCGTGAGTGATGGCGAAAGCTTCGGCTTGTCGCCCAGCTTCATCCGTTCTGTTAGAGTGTACGAGCCAAGCAGTGTTGTGTACATTGAAATCGCCCATGATGATGATTTCTGCTTCTGGATGGTTCTGTTGAATTTGGTCAAGCTTCAGAGACAAGAATTCGAAGAGCTCTTCATAGGATGGATCATTTGGTGATAAGTAGAGACAACAAAGGTATTTGGTCTGTTTCTGGCTATCGAGCTTGAACCACATGACATCAAACTTATTTGGTTCCAAAGTTTTTTCTCGTTGACATGAGAGATTCGTTTTAGAGTAGAGGCAGAGACCTCCCTTGAATCTGAAACGTGTGTGGAGTTCGTACCCAGGACAGAGCAGATAGGTCGTATCGGTGGATGAATTGACCTGTGTCTCAGTA
Organism: Phaedon cochleariae; assembly: GCA_918026855.4. Lineage (NCBI taxonomy): Eukaryota > Metazoa > Arthropoda > Insecta > Coleoptera > Chrysomelidae > Phaedon > Phaedon cochleariae. Next base: position 5,036,230 of record OU896717.1, on the reverse strand, counting down.
AGAGCCAATATGTCTGGCTTTTCAATTTGAAGGTGTCGATGGACTTCGTTGATGTTCTTACTTAGACCTCGGATGTTACATAGGTCTATCTTGAGGACTTTTTCAGTCGATGGTGAACCCCCTCTAGCACCTCTCGCCCGGAAATCCGAATGGAGAGGTATTTTACTTCCGGATAATTTTACTTGAGGAGAACTCATCATTTGATCGAAATGGGTGAGGATTTGTGATTGTTTCGGGCCAGAATCAACCGCTATTCTCTTTTGGGGTTTTTTTGTTGTGTTGTGTTGTGTGTATGTGTAATATGCTTACCTGTCCGAGAGTTGGGTTCTTGGACGTTTGTGCCTTTCCCGAAACCGAGGATCTTGATTTGTCGCCTCCCTGACCCGAGGATTTTCGTGATTTTCCATTCCTGCGAATGTTTTCACGGCATGGATTTCCATCTTGTCCAGTATCTTGGTGTGGTTAAGATCTCTGAAGATGGCATCATTCCGGACGAATCAGGGGGCGTTGACTATCATCCTCAGGGTGGTGTTCTCGAATCTTTGGACTCTCATCAGGTGTGACTGAGCACAGTGTCCCCAAGCTACTGACGCGTAGGTCAATATGGACAGGAGAACTGTTTTCATAAGCAGGAGTTTCAGGTCCAATCTCATTTGGCTGTGGCGTCCTATGAGGGGAGACAGATGCGCTCTGGCTCCAGCGGCTAATCGCAAGCGATCTTCCACATGGGTTCTGAACGTCATCCTCTTGTCTATCTCTACTCCCAGATACTTGGCTGAGTTTGTCCATTGCACATTCTGGCCACCTATGGTGACATGTCCTATGGGGTTTTGGCGTATGTGTCTGATCAGGATGGCTTGGCTTTTCTCCGGGTTTATCTGTATCTTCCATTTGGTACACCATTCTTCCAGTTCATCAATGCTCCTTTGCAGGCGTCTAGTGATGTATTCTGGGATTCGGGATCTGGTTGCTATCGTAGTATCGTCCGCATACAATGACAGAGTGCAATGGCTATTGTTGTTTGGGATGTCTGAGGTGTATATGGAGTATACACGTGGGCTTAGATCTGCTCCTTGGGGCACTCCTGCTTGCATGATTCGTCTGTCTGAAACTTCTGGACCGGTTTTGGTTCTGAAGGATCTTCCACGTAGATAAGAGTCTATCAGCTTCACGAGTGGGATTGGATAATCCAAGATCATCATCTTGGCTACTATTCCATCATGCCAGACGCGGTCAAAAGCTTTGGCTATGTCGAGGATCACGACTCCAGTGGCTAGTCTTCTATTTAGGCCTACGGCTGCGTAGTCGACAAGTCTGGTTACTTAGAGCTCCGTTGAATGTTGGCTTCGAAAGCCAAACTGTTCATTCGGTAAAACGCCAAGATCGGTGGTGGATTCCTCTAGTCTGCTTTGTATGACTCGTTCTATCACTTTGCTGGGTGCTGGTAGTAAGCTGATTGGCCTGTAGTTCCTTGGCAGGGTAGCATCTTTGTTAGGTTTCTTGAGCATGATCACTGAAGCTTCTTTCTAGGTGGTTGGGAAGTGTTTCAGTCTCAGAACGGCGTTCGCTATATTAGTGAGGGCTGCTATTCCTTTTCTGGGGAGTTGCTTTAGGGCTTTGTTGGGGATATTGTCTATCCCTGGTGCCTTCTTGGTCTTCAGGTTCCTGATGATCCTTTTGATTTCCTCCGGCGTGGCTGGTCGCAGGATATCAACGGGAGCATCATGTTCTGAGTCGCCTAACTGCTCGTCTACATCGGGCTTCATGCTGCAGATCGTCATTTGGGGTAACGTTTTCCACAAACTGGCGCTCTAAGGTGTCGGCAAATGCCGATGCCTTGTCCTCGTTTGTGTAGGCGATACCGTGCTGTCCTTGGAGGGGTGGTATGGGGGTGGGACGGTTCCTGAGTATCTTCTGCATGCTCTAAAATTCCCTTCTACCGGACTCAACGACATTAGCTTTCCGGCCCAACGTTCGTTTTTGTAGTTTTGCAATTCTCTCCTTACTTCTCGGTCTAGGTGCCTTGCTAATTGGTTATGTTCGGGTTGCCTGGTTCTGATGGACAGTTTCCTGGCTCTCCGTTTTTCCCTCAGCAACTCGCGTAGTTCTGGTGGTAGATCATGCTGTAGATTCCATCTGGTGGTGGTTGTACTGGCTTCCATTGCATTTTTGATGTCCTGCTCAAAGGTCCTTGTTGCCTCTTCCAGGTCATTGTCTGTCTGTGACTATTATGGGCATTGGGCCCATTCGGTCATGGAATATTCTCTGGAACATGGTCCAGTTGATTTTGTTTCTCTCGATGGGTTGGTCCGGCTCATTTCCTTCTCCTACATGCAGCAGGATTGGGTCGTGGTCACATGATCCGTCATGGTGGGTGGCAATTTCAACTGGCATTTCAAGTCCTCGCAGGAGGGCTATATCAATTGTGCTCGGAGTGTTGTTGTGGTCATATCTGGTGTGATCTGGTGGGGCTAGCACAGTGGTGTCCTCGCTTTCTTCAAGGTATTCTACAAGTAGTCTTCCTTTCATGTTTGAGGTAGCGCAATTCCAATTCTGGTGTCTGGCATTCCAGTCACCGACTGCTATTGTTGGATTTCGACCAGATATAACCGTGTGTATATCTTGTGTATAGCGTTGGATATCTATTTGGGTATCGGATTGGTAGGCTGAAACTATCTGGATGTCGCCGTGGTTTCGTGTTTTCACAGTCGCCATGGTTGCTTCCAGGGATACCAGTACTGGGGTGTTGATCGGATAATGATCAAGGTCCTTTTTGATCAGCAGTAAGGTTCCTCCGCCTCTTCTGCCGATCCGGTCGTTCCTGTAAACAAAATAATTAGTCATTTTGAATGTCTTACCTGGAGTGAGTCGCGTTTCCTGAGGCGCCATTATGTCCACCGAATTCCTGGATAGGAATTCTTCCAGTTCCACTTTCCTTGCCTTGGCCCCGTTTATGTTCCAAGAGCCAATGGAAAAGCAGTCCTTCTTATGCGCCATTTCTGACCGGTGAAGCTTGCTGAGTAGTGCAACTGTTTGTTGCACTGCGGTTTCTATGGCCTTCTGGATGAGATCCATGAAGTCCGGGGGTAGGGTTGGGGTTGGGGTTTGTTGAGGGGCTCTGTTAGCCTTTTGGGGTTGGGGTTTGGGAGCAGTCGCTGCTGCATAGGATTTCCCTGGCTGGGTATTTCCACTTCCAGGAGTAGGTTTTTGGTTGGGTTTTGGAGGGGTTGCTTTTGTTTCTGGCTTAGGGCACTTCGGACATCCTCTGTAATTGGCAGGGTGTTTGCCACTGCAGTTGGCGCACTTAGCGTCAGTTGTGCGGGGCTTCCTACATTCGGATGTGGGATGCTGATCTCCGCACTTGACGCATCTGTAGAGACATCTGCAGTTCCTTTGACTGTGCCCGTACTTCTGGCACCTATGACATTGTGGAATCTGATTTTTAATCTGTCTGTGGGCCTCAATTCTTACTACGTAGCTGCAGCAATCCTTGATTTCCCAAATTCTGGCTTCGGATTTGGGGACTAGAATTATCACAAGCGGTAAATCCAGCTTGGTCTTATAGAATTTCATCCTATGGACGGTTTTGATTTCAAGCCCCTTGCTCTTCAAATCGTCTTCTATATCTGGAATCTCCACACTCATGTCGATTCCCCTCATAACTACACTCAGTAGTTTATCTTCAGGGGGCGAATATGTGTGGTATTCGTGTTTGTCTTGTTCTAGGATTCTGGTGGTGGTTCTGTATTCATTGGCATCATTGGTTTGAATTCTCAAACCTCCTCTCATAAGTTTTACTAATGGAATTTTGATTCTTAGCAAAAAAGTGCAAGTCTGCTGAGTTTTCAAGGTCTTTACGCAGTTGTTCTATTGTTTTGTTCAGATTTTCAATCAGTTTTTGTTGCTGTTCATTCTGGCTTCTCAGCGATTGAATGAGGGAATTGAAATTTGTCTCTTTGGCCGCCTATGGTTTTGCCCGAGTTTCTGCCAACTTTTACTGTGGTCTTTTTTTTTCGCCTTGCTGCTGGGGTTGTTTTTGTCGACAAACATGTCGCTGCCTGGCAGAATGGGAGACATATTTATTTATTAGTGTGTTCGATTTTTGTTCTTGTTCTTCCTCCCTAGGGTTTGCCTTGCATGGCTGTCCCCTTGGGAGAATATTGGGTTGTTTCCTTACTAATTTTTTTTGCTAGGCTCGGATCAGGCCGAGTCTTGATGTGGAAGCCCTCGTGTAGGGGCACTACGGTCAAAGACAGTCTCTAATAACTCAAAGTGAGTTAGCGAGTGCTGACTTTGCCGTACCTTGCTTTCCACACCTAGACACGTAGACAAGATCTAACTGCTGGGTTTTGAGGCCTTATAGCCGCCTGAAAGGCCGGCAGGCTATAAGATTTCAAAGTCGCTGCTTTCTCTGAAATGAATACAATGTTGTAAATAAACAAAGAAAAATAAATGTATTGAAATTATCGGTATTCAATTGGGCTGGCACAGTTATTTACCGGTCGGCCCAATCGTTAATACACTATAATGACAATGTAATAATCGCTGGTAATAATCGCTGGGGTGATCGCTCGATAATCGCTCGATAATGAGATTTTGGCTAACACACTTATTGAGCGGTTGGCTAAACGCAGGTAACTCAGGTTGTGTTGACTGTTTTGAGGCAGATCGAACACTGTGTGACTGTGAAGGCAATAACTAGGAGGCAATGTAGGAATCCTAATAAAGAAAACTGGATACTCCAAGCCCCTCCAGAAGTCGCTAAATGATTTCTCAAAAGACAACAAATTAGTTTTGTTCTCGTTAAAGTGTCCATACAAGAGCATTTGAACCTATCAATGTGCTACAAATGCAGTGGTTTTGGACATGTTTCGAAATTCTGCAGAGAAAAGGAGTGTTGTTACAGATGCGGTGGCGAGCATTCAGGCCAAGAATGAGGTTCCACAGAACTCAAGTGTCCTAATTGTCAGAAAATGAAACTCACAAATCTTCTCCACTCAGCTCGTGATATCAAGTGTCCTGTATATGAGAGAAAACTCAACATGTTCAAGAGTACTATAAATTATCGAACGCCTTTTTTATAGAACAAGATGGAAAAAAGAATAATGTTGATATAAACGGACCTAATTCTAATTTTAATGACATCGGCATAATCCATCAGAACTTACAGTCTCTGGGTAATTCCGTGGATAAGATTAATTACCTGTTGAACATCCATAGTGATTGTGAAGTGTTTTGTGTTTCTGAGCACTGGAAAAGTGAACAGCAGTTAGCAATGTTGCCACTAAAAAACTTCAATTTAATTTCCTATTTTTGTAGAGATGAGGGAAAACATGGTGGATCGGCGGTATATGTTAAAAAATCCTTGAAATGCAAAAGTCACCCCAGTTTGAATTGCATATCTGTATGTAATCAGTTTGAATGTGCAGCTGTGGAATGTCAATTTAGAAATGTATCTGCTATAGTTGTTTCAATATATAGACCACCTTCGGGAGACATTGAGATATTTTTAAATAAAATGGAGGAACTTTTATCAAAGGTGTTTGAAAGTAAAAAAAATATATTCATAGCAGGAGATTTCAATATCGACATTCTGAAAAATGATCAACATTCCACAGATTTTTTGACATTAATGTACTCCTTTGGATTGAAACCATCTATACTTGAATATACTAGGATTTCAAACAATACCGCTAGTTGCATTGATAACATATTCACAAACTGTGAACCAATACAGTCAATCATTTTACAATATCATATTTCTGATCACACAGCCCAAAAACTCTGCTTCAAGCCTGAAATTGATAAAGTTAAAACTTGTAGATATGCCAGATTTTACACAAAGGAAAATAAAATAAATTTTTTTGAAACACTGAAACAACAGGATTGGTCATTAGTATATGACATCGAACAAGAAGACGTCAATAAACAATGGAATGTTTTCATGAACAATTTTTGGAATCTTTTTGTTCAGCATTTCCCTTTAAGACTTGTGAGCAAAAAAAAAGAAAATTCCACCGCAAAATAATGAAATTGTGGATTGTAAGAACAGGTTGGATATCTTCTTGACATTATCACAAACAGACATGAGGTACAGAGATATTTACAGACAAACAAAACATGAATATGACATTTTATTGAAAAAACATTAAGATTGTGAATATGAATCAAGAGTCAGAGGGTCTGACAATAAAAGTAAGTGCATGTGGTCAATTTGCAAAGAAATCACAGGAAAATCAAATGAGGAACAGGGCATGAAAATAAATGCAAATGCCGAAGAAATCCCACCTTTTATCAGTCATACCTGAACTGTTAGACAAATTGTAAAATCGTCCTTTCATCTTCTTCTTCTCTGCACAGGTGGGCGGGTGCGTAGACCCCTGCACTCAGGCCTCTTCAGTCGGGCCCATAGTGCGCCCACTTGTCCTGTGAATCAGCTGGGCATGCCTTTCATCAGTTATGTTCCTGGAAACAACAAATCAATGTTCCTAAGACCAGTAACGACTCAAGAACTGGAACATTTAGTGAAAGAAATCAAAAACAAGCATACTAGCGGCATTGATGAAATTCCTACGAGTATTCGCGAAAATCACTTACCAATAGATGGCTCTATTAAACGTCAAATCAACGTCAAATTTCAAACTGAGTATGAACAACAGAAACATTGCCGCATGCACTCATTGCAAATTGGTTATTTCGAAATCATTTTGCAAAATAGTGAATAATAAGTTGACTTCCTGAAATACGTACAATGTTTCCAGTATGGAGAAAATTACTTTTTGTGCAGAGAAATTGCCATTTTGATGTGGACAATGGTGGTATTCATCATCACACTACAATTCCACAGTTATCAAACATATGGAATATATGGAATGGTCGGAATGGTTCACTCAACACTTGCATGGACTGGAATGGAACCATATAAGCAATCAGCTATTCAACAATATGGTATAGGTATGAAGAAATAATTGAATTCATCAAGAAATATCACTGGCTTCTATGAAGGAGATGGGATTCTAGTGAAGGGGTTGGAAAAGAAGATATTGTTGGAGAGGCTACTCAGAATGAACAATATCATCGATTTACATAAACAAGGATCTCCAGCCATTGAGGACTTGAAGTTATTCGCAATATCGAATCATTGCAACCAACATTTATACAATGATTCTAATTGTGCTTCAGAAAATGTATATCATATTATTATAAGGTAGCTACTGGTTTCTTCATTGTGAACAATAAATCGAGTTTTTTCATTAGAAAAAAATGAGGTTCTGGAATATGCACTTCAACAAATAAATTATTTCCAAATAAAACACATAATTATGAAACTCAAAACAATGGTCGCCATATTTGTTGTCATTGTTGTTCATACTCGCAAGACTTGCAAAGTAAGCCACCAGAGGCCGCACACTCCGTGATTTTCGCGAATAGTAAAGTCTTCTGTAATACATACAAAATATTCTCTGCTATTTGATAAATAGTTCCTTGAAACACGGAATTTTTCCTGACAGATTGAAAATTGCTGTGATAAAACCAATTTTTAAAAAAGGGAATCCTGAGTTGATAGACAATTATAGGCCCATAAGTTTACTACCTGGTTTCTCAAAACTGTTTGTGAGTAAACGGTCAGTAAATTTCATGAATAGTTGCAAATTATTTAATGACAATCAGCATGGTTACATGAAAAATAGATCTACCCACACAGCTATACTCCAATTAACTGAAGCATTATTGAAACACCTAGAAAAATGGAGAATTGGCAATTGGAATGGTTCTGGATCTGTCAAAAGTCAAAATGGTTCTGTTCATATATGTACAATAGGCAACAGAAAGTCGTTATTACGAAGGACGGAAAAAAGTACAGCTCTGACATGACACCCAATGAATTTGGTATTGCTCAGGGAAGTATTTTGGGACCAATTTTATTCATCTTGTTCATCAATGACTTGAGTCCTTTGGTGCCCAATTTGAATGGGGTTGAAATTGTGAAATACGCTGATGACACAAACTTGATTATAGGCAGTAAATATAATGATCAATTGAGTGGTTTCTTGGAAATAGGCTCATTCTCAACAAAGAAAAAACGAACATAATCTGTTTCAGAACCAAACTTTCCAGAGCAGAGAGGCTCACAGATATAAACCTGACTGAAGAGACAATAATGATTTCGGAACATACAAAATTCTTGGGTGTCCATATCAATGAATTTCTGGATTGGACACAACACATACAGATGCTGTTGAAAAAACTCAACAAAACGATTTTTGGTATAAGAACTATAAGTAGATATATGAATGAAAACACTATTTGAACACTACTTCGCAAATTTTGAATCTGCGATGAGATTTGGGATCATCTTTTGGAGAAGTGATAGTTCCATTCAAAATGTTTTTGTATGCCAAAAAAGAATACTTCGTAATATGAAAAAAATGAACTATTACCAAAGCTGCAGAACAGTTTTTAGATCTGAAGGAATAATGACAGTCTTTGCCTTGTACATATATAAATGTTTGATGTTTTACTTCAAAAATAAAGAAAGATTTCACTCTTTTAACCAAACTGCATACAACACGAGAACAATGAATGTGAAATATCCTATACATAGGTTAATTTTAACAGAAAAATGTCCTCAATACACATGTGTAAAATTCTTCAATGCCTTACCTAACTGGATGAAGGCTATAAAATGTGAAAAAATCTTCAAGTCTGAAATCAAAACGAAACTAATTCAACTGGAACCTTATAACCTTGTAGACTTCTGTATATGATTTCCTCTACCTTTTTTGTTGACGTAATTTCTTTTGTCTGATTTACCTGAACCACTTGTTTTTGTATCTCTCACAATATAAAATAAATATTATTATTATTATTATTATTATTATTATTATTATTATTATTATTATTATTATTATTATTATTATTATTATTATTATTATATGATCTTGGATCTGTCTTAACTTTATCTATACCTTTGAACCCTGCAGTAGTCGCGCCTTTTGCAATAACACAAGGAGTCGCGCGGAGTCTGACAGACTCCTATCGTTAATAGCGCATATTTCAAACTCAACTTTATCTTCAGTCGGAGATAAGAGGGAACAGAGACAGATACACGAAGAAACTATTATTTATTGAACGATTATTGCACAATTTCGCAATCAAATGAAGAAAAACTGAAAATCAATAAGATATACCAACATTAATGAAAAACTGACCCATGAAATTTCCAAAATTCTTGAATAGCTAATTTAATTCATAGAAATACACTCCTCAATCATTTTTCAGTTATCGTACTGGCAGTTGTACAGGGTGAGCACCAAATTCTCGCGTGTTTCAGGCAAACACAATTACTGCATTTCTGGCAGAAGTATCGAGATTTATTCTTATTTTTGCATTAAACACAATATTTCCTCGTGCCTGCTGGTATTTTTCGTGAATTTGGACTATCAGAATTTTCTCCAGTCAGTTCCTGCCTTCTCTGGCGCACAGATAGTGGTAAATTGGTCATGGTTGAACGTCGCTGCAAATGTGGATCTATCAATGCAATTGCAATTTCTTTCAGAAATATCCTGCGTTTCTAATCGTCTGTTGGATCAGGATGATTTGACAGATGAATGACTTGAGAGTTTATGCCAGCGATATTCAACAATGCAAAGAAGATCACCATGGGCCAGCGTCTTGTTGTCCGAGCGACGTTATATATTGAAGAAAGCTGATCCACTGTGTCGACTCCTCCTTTAGTAGAATTATAGAAAGTTATCATCTCAGGTTTGTTTTTCTCACCAGACGTAGGGTCGATAGTATCACTATTGTGGAAAGTGGAAATCATCAAAACGTTCTTGTTTTTTTTTGGGACATAAGAAAGTATTGTCATGTTGTTTCCATATCCGAACATGCTTGATGTTATGGGACGATGTTTGACTTCTGTGAACTCCTTTGGCAATTCTCTCTAATTTTTTCGTATTGTTCCAACGAATATAGTTTATGGAGCCTCAGCAGTTTTTCGGCCAAGGGAACCGAGGTGAACCAATTGTCTGTTAGGGTTCTTGATGTTCCTGATATTGGAGAAATCAGACGCTAGACGACACTACAGGCATCATTTTTTACATGAAATGGACCTTCGGGCTGTTGTCCCACGTATGCTTCGAGATTCAGGGTATAAAACATTCTTGAGTCAACCAATGTGAACAATTTTATTCCGTATTTGTTGGGTTTGGATGGTATATACTGTCTAAAGCTACACCGGCCACGAAATCCAAGCAGCATTTCATCAATGGTTGCATTTTGGGAGATGGAATAATGCATCTTGCAATTACTCGTAAATTTGTCAAAAACGTTCCGAATTGGGGCAAGTTTGTCGACTTTTTTTCTCTCTTCCCTCGTACTGTGATCTTCAAATCGCAGAAACCTCAACAGGAAAAGGAATCTCTTTTTACTCATTGTGAGCCAGAACATCTCGACTCCAGTTCCTTTTCTATCCCAGAGCTCATCAACATTCAGCTTACTACTTTTCAGCAATCCTGCTAAATAAAGCAGACCAATAACGGCTTTTATTTCAGCACTATCTGTTTCCTTGCAATCTCGATCTCTATTGTAGTTCTGCAGCTTAGTTCTGATGAAAATATTTGTATTTTCCACAATTATACTTATAATCTCATCATCGATGAATAGATTCCAGCATTCGATTGGACTCTTAGCATTTTTAGCCTCGCCTCTCGTTCCAGGAAGTTGTCTTATAATATTCCACGATCTAGTTTTTATTTTCTGATTGGGAACATGTTTTTGCCATTGTGTAATATTATCTTTACCAATGAAATAAAGAGTTCGTTGTTTTTTGGCGGGTGGCATAATATTGATGTCGTCGTCATCATCCGAACTGCCTTCCTGAACCGAATCGCTTTCCTCTGACCTACATTCCACAATATCAACCTCGTGATCTGATTCCTCTTGATCAAATGGATCATCTTCAGATTCAACTTCTTCCCACAGCCGTAATAATCTCTGTTGATCGTTTTCATAATCCATTTTTCGCTAGAAATAATCGAGAACGATAAATATCCACCACAGATCATGATATTCAATATATTACTCACTCAGTATCGAACAAATATCTGGAACACAACGAGTCGCGTGGAGTCTGAGAGGCTCCAGATCAATATTCCAGCGAAACAGAAAACGCAACCTTCTCCAATTGCATACCACATCGAAGTGAACACTAATCGAGGAAGATATATGGACGCGCGACGATCGAAACCGAGAGATGCGGGAATAATCGAATACTTCCGATGCCTAGAGTCTGTCAGACTCCGCGCGACTACTGCAGGGTTAATAATACCACTACATCTCCTATCTTCCATTTATCTGGGGAAATGCAATTCCTCAAACAACTATCAAACAAATTTTTTACATATTCTGGTATTGCTACCCACATCCTCTTTATCATCTCATTTTTGATTTCATCTATACCTGGCGCTTTTTCGCTTTCAAACTTAAAATTACATCTTCAATTTTTTCTCTAGTAAATTCATCAAATTCATTTCCATCTACTATTTCGTCTTCTTCCTCTTATCTTCCTGAAGGACACCATTCATCTAATAAAACATTCATTGACTCTACCCAACTTTCTGTAATCCTACCTCCTACTTTCATTACACTTATTCCATCATTATTTTTTACATACATATTTAATGCGCTCTACTCCATGGGTCTACATTATTACCAACCATCAATCATCCTATTACTTTCCCTCTCCTAAATCTTTCATCTTCCCTCATACTCTTGCTCAACCACATGGGAGAAACCGCATTTGCATCCATTCCTAAAATCATTGATTACTCGTTTAATTTCTCTATTAAATTTTCAATTTTCCTTTTTATAATTTCAATATCTTCTCCAAACTGACAATAAACTGATAACAACAACCGTTTCATATATCCCTACTTTAATCATAGCAAACGCAATAAATCTATTCATTAACTCTATTCTACCTATACTCTCTATCTTATCATTCGCTATTATTATTGCCGCTTTACCAACTTGCTTCATTATTTCTATCATATTTCCTGGTATTCCTGCTATTATTCCATTTCTTGTATATGGTTCTTGTATCAGCGCAATCGAAATATTTTCCTCCTTCATTTACATTTCAATCTGTTATTACATTTCCTACATACATATCCTCTTTCTTTGCATTGCTCCGCCCTATGGTGTACACTACAACATTTAAAACATCTTTCAACTATATCAACCTCCTTCAGTTTAAAAGATCTACATCCCACATATACATAACCTTTCTCTATCCAATATTCCGCAATCTCCTCATTCACGCTTAATACCACATTATCTAAATCATACCTCATTTTCTTCAGACTATCTACTTTAACCCATTTGTTGAAGTCTTCCACTGTTACTCTCGACATTGCGTCTTCATTATATAAATCCTCCAATAATTCTGCGTCTGTTACCTCTTTTGGCACGTCAAAAATCACAACTTCAGGATTGATTTTGATGGTCTCTGTTATTTTCAATTCCTTTCCTTTACTTACGTTTGTATTGAATTGCTGCTTCTATTACTACTCCATCTTTTATCTTTCTTATCGACCTAACTTTTACCGTCTTTAAATCCTTACTCATTTACTCTACTTTTTTCATTATATCTTCTACTCTCTCCTTTATCACTCTTTACCGCAACCGCAAATATTTTTACTCCCGCTTTTTGCTCTACTGGCTGTGCCACCTTATTAGTATTTACGCTAACCTGCGGCACAGGCATATTAACTACATTAGGCCTCATTGCCTTTAACTTAATCAACGCTCTACATTCTTTCGTCCTACCTCTAGCTTCCGCTCTTTCTGCGATTACCTCACCTATTATTTCCTCCATAATTTTCAATTTATCTAAAATACATGACGACGCTGCTTTAGAAACCTTGTTTCAGTCTTACAAATTTCTCGATATCTCTTGATACTGCTACCATCTGTTGAACCCTATCTTCAATTTTACCGCTTATATTTAGTTCGCTATCTCCATTTTCACTTTGTTCATCATTATTCATCTTTATTCCCACGAGTATTTCGCTTATAACCGGTCAATGTCGTTTTGCCATTCGACACAAGGCTTATTCTACTGAAGGCGCCATCTTCCAGTAGTCCGGACGTTTAGGGATAGGCCCTACTCTACCTATCTTGGTTGCCGCTTGGCAACGTCCGCAACCCTACGACAAGTGAATTTTTATAGTTGTATTTATGGCCAGCTGGGTAAGGCAAGCCCGCCGGTCTACCTAGCGATGGCTACCGCTGCTGTACATCACACGGGCATCTCGTTTTTTTGCGGCATTATGGGACCGAGATAGCAGACTCCCGGTACCACACAGCGGGCCGTTGTCACTATTATCCACTCGGGAACTAGCAGATTGGGTACTCAAGAGTTCGCTATGCTCTTCATCATTTCTGAATAGTGCCCTCCGAGTTGAATAATTTTGTAGAGATATTCCTTCGCTTCAGTTTGCGCATCATATCAATAGATATTCTGTGCCAGATCAGATTGGTTCACTCAATCTACCGCAAAACTCATGCACAAAATCTGATTTATATAATCCAAACTCAATGTTTTTCTCTCCAGTGAGTGAAACCAATGTAAAAAATATAATAATGAATTTGAAGAAAATGTATTCTACAGGCATTGATGATATACCTGGTATTTTATTAAAAAAATGCGTGGATGAAATCTCGTTTGACTTGAGTGTGATAATAAATGAGTCAGTCACGCAGGGAAAATTTCCGAGTGATTTAAAAATCTCTAAAGCGATCCCAATCTATAAAAAAGGCGATCCGCTATGCGTAGAAAACTACAGATCTATATATCTACTGAGTTGCTTTTCAAAAATAATCGAAATAGCTGTGTACAAACAAATAATTGACTATTTAAACTTATATAATATTATAACACCCACCCAACATGGCTTCCGGAAAGATTTTTCAATTGAAACGGCCTCCATAGAACTTGTACAATTCATACATGAAAACATTGACGAAAATAAATACGTTATCGGACTTTTTTTCGATCTTTCGCGAGCATTTGAGACTCTCAACCCATCATTCTTAGAAGTAAAATTGGAAGCAGTTGGTATCCGTGGACCAATAAAATCTTGGCTAATATCATATATCAGTGGCAGAACATTAAAAGTCAAAGTGGATAATGAGATCTCAGATCCATATGATCTTATATTAGGCACCCCACAAGGAGGGACCCTAGGTCCATTACTATTCCTTCTGTATGTAAATGACCTCCCTCAACATATACAAGATGGTAAAATCTTCATATATGCAGATGATACAACAATAATGGTATCCGCAGATACAATAGAAGAACTTGAACGGAAGGTGGATTTAGTCATAAACAATTTCAATCAATGGTGCGAAAGAAACCACCTCATAAACAATATCAAAAAAACAGTTTGCGTCGAATTCACAAGTCAACGTAAGACAACAAATAATTCTCTAAATTTCAAAGTGAACAATACAGAAATCATGACGAGTCAATGCACAAAATTTCTAGGAACACAACTAGACCACAAACTAAATTTCGAAAATCAAATAGACGACATATGCAAAAAACTAAATAGAACTTATTTCGCTTTCAAAACCCTCAAAAACAACTTCTACAGAAATCATCTGGTAAATATTTATTATTCACTAGTATACTCACAAATATGTTGCAATGGGGCAGAGCAACCGAGATATCAAGAGTATTTATAATCCATAAAAGATTCATCAGACTTATATTTGACCTGAATTATGACGAGTCATGTGAAGAAACCTTCCAAAATAATAAGTTATTAACAGTAACCTGTATATATATATATACAAACTTCTCACATATACGTTTCAGAACCTCTACAAGTATGACAAGAATATACATATCCACAGATACAAAAATAGTGACGACATACATTTGAGTCGTTTCCATAAATATCAATATAGAAAGTCACCAATTTATGCCGGAGGCCAATTATTCAATGCCCTTCCAAGAAAGATAAAAGACACCAAAGATGCAAAAAAATTCAAGAATAATCTGAAAAAATATCTTACCGAAAATTCGTTTTATTCCCTAGACGAATATATAGAAAAATGTAAAGAAGAAAGTTAGATCATTTTTTTTAAGCTGTGCAGTCCTTTTGAATTGTCAAATTTTCAACTTGAAATTCATTATGTTATTTATTCATATTTTTGAGCTGTCCTGTTCCACTCTTTTTGTATAATTGATTGTGAAAGTTAACTTATAGCTACTGTAGCTTTCTAAAACTGACTTATCCAATGTCATGTAAAAATGATTTTTGAAGGATGAATAAAAAGTAAGTAAGTAAGTAAGTAGAAGTGACGCACTACAAGACTCTGAATCCGCCGGCTTCCTATCACATAGCGTGAAAATGGGTTAACATCGCCTCTTTGGTGAGGTATTTACCTCGTCTGCGCATTACTTCGAAAAAACTGGCGGTAACGCAGTATTAAAACTTGAAATATTCATAAGATCATTATCAAACCTGTATTCCAAATCCTCTGTCAATAAGTCTGAAGTAGAGATATAGGTTGTAATTCGTTAATAATCTTCGATGTTTTCTGTTTGGATATTCAGACGATGTATTTGTCTTCCTACCAAACGAGGTTTAGATATATTTGTATCAAGTTTCTCATGCATCAAAGAAATATATACGAAGATTTAAAAAAAAAATATTTCTGATTCGATCCATTTATCTTTATCTTATTTTATCAGATATAAGCAGCACAACTTTCAAAGAAACATATTTTGCATTTACATGTTGAGAACGTGAGCAGAATCGGTCCCGAAACGTCCAAAGATGAGTAAAAATTCAATATTTTTTCAATATACCTATATTTCTTTCCTTGAAACATTTTTTCAAAGAAATTGTCACTGACAAGCTACTGGATTTTTCTTTTAGACTCCCTGATAGATAGAAAAATTTGTTAAACGCAGTGACATTTTGGAGCAAATCATCTGATTTGTCCCTCTACAAATATATTGAAATAATACGAATACTTTCATTTTATAGAAACGAGGAGAGAAAATCTCAAAGAATCAAGTGAAATGAATACTACTTTTATATCAATCAATCAAACTTTTATTGAATAAGTCTTCTTCTACAATAAGAATTAAAAAAGAATCATAGCATCATTGTAAAATACTAGCTAATTCAACAGGTCATACAATGAAAAATAAATATATTTATCAAGAAAGTTAAACAATACTTGATATTAACACTAATCATCAACTTGAAAAAAGAAATTGAGAATGGGTATAAAACATCAATGATATACTAGACAAATATAAAGGGTGTCTCAAAAATATTTGCGTATTTTATGCAATAAAAAAAATACTAACATTATTTTTAAGAACATGAATTTATTACCAAGAGAAAGCCTGAACATTGAATTTCTATTAATGGACAAAAGTATTGGATAAACGAGCAGCGTTTATGTTTTCACACTCTCCTAATCTCGAACTGAAGTTTTCGATAACTCTCTGAAGCATTGCACGAGGAATAGCGTTGATTTCTTCTGTTATGCTTTGCTTCAATTTTTTCAAATCTTGTGTCAGAGGGGTGTGTACCTTACTCTTGAGGTATCCACATAAGAAAAAATCTACTGGTGTCAAATCTGGACTACTTGGTGCCCAGTTTATGTCTCCTCTGCGGCTGATGACCCTTTCTAGGAATAACTGATGAAGAACATTCAAGGAATCATTCGTGACATGAGAAGTCGCTCCATCTTGCTGAAAAAAGGTGATTCTATTGTAGCCACCATGGTTCTGGATTGCAGGAGTCAAAAAAGTCCTCATCATGTGGCAGTAGCGCTCAGATGTAACAGTTTGAGCTCGACCACGATTCTTTCTTCCTCAAAAAAATATGGTCCAATGATTCCTTGGCTTGACATAGCAGTCCAGACGATAACTTTAGGCGAGTGTAAGGGCGTCTCATGAAGATTTTGCGGGATCTGCTCGGCCCAGTAACAGCAGTTCTGCTTATTAACATGTCCGTTAATGTGAAAGTTCGATTCGTCAGAAAACCATATGTTGTTGTAACCGTTGAAGTGCTCTTTTATTGTTCTACCGAGTTCCAATCGATTAGCGGAATCTTGTGGTTTGAATTCTTGTGTTACAACAATCTTGTAAGGGTGGAGATGCATATCCTTACGAATAATGCGATGAACAGTCGACTTATGCAAAGTTAGAGACGCTGCGCGCATGGTCCGGATGGTTTACTAGCCATCGTGTTTCCAGTGTTCCCGACCTTTCTCACCCAATATTTGATTAAATTAGCACTTGGGACATCTCTCATTCTTGCTACGCCATAATGATTTCTGTACAAACGACGCACAAGAACGTAAGAATCATTGTTTTGAGAAAACGCCCGAACACTAACCTCGTTTTCTCGGAACTTACATTATATTTTGATTGATTTATTTATAAACAGTTTATTTTCTCAAAACCAGACCGATGATCAACATACGTCCAACTGCAACTTCAAATATCTTAATCGCTAAAACCCGACCAAAATTAAATCAGTCTCTCGTGCTGTCTTTACCCGAAAAACAAACTCTCGTTTCGCGTTATTAGTTCGAAGAGAAAATGGGTACCTGTAGCTCAAGCTCGAGCTCAAAAATCCCACGACGAATTTGGCAGCAAACAGCAGTTCGATGAGTAACTTGAGTAACTTCTACAGTATACTCGGTATTCAGGAACATTCACTTTGGCCTCCAGAGAATCATGATATAGGTATAAGGTTCGAATGGATTACGTGGATCACTAGCAACTCGTCAAAGACCACCATGGATCTTGACAATCAACTTTCGAGTCCCCCAAGTCTCTTCTTGGATACTCCAGACTCGACTCCCTCAGATTTTCACTTGTATTCCTCAGTAGCTCAAGAAATTCCTTCTCCTTGACGAAATACAAACAAACACGCTGACAAACGCACCGCACTTCTCTCAATCGAAAATGACTTTCACATGACAATGTCACAACCACTGTCAACATCGGCAAACGAAATTCACCTTGTCAACTGACTTCAACTGAATTCGATATTCTCTACATCGTCGCCAAATGTTGTGTATTACTTCACTAATAAAAAAAATGATAGTAAAAAGAATCAAAAACTTCACATGTTTCAACTTCATGCAAATCATATAGTTGTTGTGTATTACTCCACAGTATAGCTGGAGTAATAACTAAAACTCGTAGGTTCTTCAGAGTTGTTTAATAACACAACTTGAGCGGTGAAAACAATACAAGGCCGATCGGTGACTACTATGTATAATAATAATTTTATATTTTCTCTCGCGAAACAGAGTACATGAAATATATATACTTTCTCTCTGCTAGACTAGTTTGATATATTGTTTTGTCGACAGATTCTAGTACTATTTTTACAAACTAAATCCAGGGAGTTTCTGAAAAAAAGGTTTCAACCATTTGAGTTCAGGGAAGGTTATTTCGTGATATACAGGTAGGTATATTCGCGAATCTCTAAAAATAATGCACATTGTTACAAATACTTTATTTATACATTATAGAAACAATATTATGAACATGTGAACAACAGTGAAATCTTCAAGAGTCAATCTGATTCTTCGCTGACACACCCGACGCAATTGTCGCACATGAAAACATCTTCGTTGTCAGATGCTCGACATTTCAAATGGTATGGTGTCAAACAATACGAACCCATTTAGCTCCATTTTTCCTTCTATAATCTTCTGAATAATTAGCTCCACAAACACCACACTCCCACTCATCGTCATCATCATCATCATCATCTGGATGTTTTATTTCTAGATTTCTTAGAGACGTTGGATATGGAAGGTTTATCAAATGACGTTGAAGGTATTTCAGCTGACGTCGAGGGCTGATCATTAGAAGGCATTGATGACGATGAGGGTCCGTTAGTAATATCATTAAGACATTTTGCACTTGAATCTGTTTTTTTCTCATTGGTCTGGCAGGAACATAAGATGGAATGGTAACTGTTGGCATGGACAAAATTTGTGCTATTGTGACATTTTGTTCTTGTTCCATCACTGGCTCATTTGGATTTGCTTTATCAGTGATTATGGATGGGGCAAATGCTTTTGTAGGAACATCATTTTTGTCAAACGGATACGAGCCCGATTTTCTTAATGCATTTACAATATTGGACCTACAAAAACTTGCGATGTAAGCTGGATTCAGTAGGATATGAAAATTCTGCCAGCTGGGTTTGTCAGTTGGATGTTCCCTCACGAATTCATTCAAACTCTTGCACCAATTGGACTTCAGAGACTCATGAACACCAACGTCTAAGGGTTGTAGTAAGTGAGAGGTGTGTGCTGGAAATGTGAATGAATAAATTTCATTTCTCTAGCTAGAGAAAAAACTCTGGCATTTATGTGGGATGCGTGGGAGAATGATAAGACGAGTTGAAGGTATTGAAGCGATGAAAAATTCAAACCACTCGAGAAACAAGTCTGTGTTAATCCAGCTTTTTGAAGACAGTTTTACTTGTGCACCAAGAAGACAATCTGATTTCAAACTGTCATTCCAGCGAATACCTCTGAAAATTATCATTGGAGGAATCCATGATCCATTAGCACATACACATCCCAAAAGCGTATGGGACTCTCCCCTATCATCATTTTATAAATATGACGCTCTTCAATAGATGTAACGACTTTATTTGATTTTACGACATAAGATAGATCAGTTTCATCGCAATTCCAAAGTCTATCTGGCATATTCTTTATCCCCAACTTGTTCATGAGTGTTTCTAATTTTGTGGAGAAGTCCTCTTTGCGCTTGTCCTTCGTGCCAAACGAAGCATTCAACATCTTTAGTCTTCAAATCAAATATTTTGAAATTATAACAATTCAATTTTGGGACGTAATAAAAATTCGAAGAATTCCCTTTTGGACAAGCAATGTGGGTTGCAGATCATAAACAGCTACGATGTCACCAGATTCCTTATCTCTATTATTTTCTAACCTTGATATCTCCTTCTAGTTATGATGTTGATTATACTCTTCGACTTGCAGTGCTTTCTCTTCATCAGTTAGTTGTTCCTATTTAGGTATGAAAAAGGACAGGTTGAATTCTTCGTTGAATATCTTTGCAAATAGATTGTAGTTCGGAGGTTTTTCTCTTTGCATTCCTTCTCATAGTCCCTATGAAGATCTGCTATAGTCTTTCCACCTTCCATAAATTGTTACGTCGTGTTAGCCCTTCTATAATGGCTCTCAATATCCGGAATACTTTCAGAGCTCCCGCAGACTACAGACTAAACTCTGTAATAAACTCTGTCTGGCACAAAAACATGCATTTAGCACACTCTGTGGTGATCCAGGGGTGGGTTGGCAGGTCAATAAAATGTATGCATGTATAATTATTCAATCGAAATAATTAAACGATTTATTGACTAACCGAATCAAATATTTTGGGAAACACAATGATTCTACCAGCTTACCATTTCATGAACAAAAAGGTGAACTAAACTAAACCGAAAGTAGATTTCTAATATCTATACTAAAGTCTTTCAATCAAAAGAGTACACAAACAAGGTAAATGTACAACTCACAATTTAACATACCACAATGAATCGTACCCAAATAGTCAAAAGAAGAAGCGTACACACAGTTCATGTAGAGTCGTTATAATTCTCATGAAGTTGAGATATATTGAGGCCTACAAACTTTACGTAAATCCTCTTCGTTGTCCAAGCAGGCACCTGCCGTTTGTAACACAAACGGGTCGGGATTTGTGAACTAAAGCAAAATTAGACTGACCAACTTCGTTGTCGATGGCCTCCGTCTACCAATACACAGAAACTGTCGTCTAGTAAACATCGACTCGTACAAAGTGTTGTCGACTTGCACTCTCTCAGCCGACTCTCTCGCAACTCTCCTGAGAGCTCCACCACGGGCCTCGCCCTTCCTTTCTCCTTCCCCAACACATTCCGCGAATCTCTACATGCGCACCAGAAATCGATTCACATAACACAGTCAAGGCCACCACAACGGTAGCAAATAACCAACCGGACACACAAAACATAACATCGAATTCAAAACTACAAATACAGAGTGGACGCGTTACTTATATCTACCGGGTGGGTGTGCTACAACTCTCGGCCGACAAGTTCGGATTCGGCTGCACCCTCGCACACTCACCGATTAAACTGTTTAGTTGGTGGTAAGTGCGCAGACTGTCCGAGAGTTAATCGACTGATTTGTTGCGAAAGTATTCGATGCTGCTAGTAAAGCGAAGACATCATTCAGCTACTATTATTGCTCTGATTATGAGAAGGAGGAGAATGGCGAAGACGAGAAACCGAGAATATTGGGTTCTTCCCATATACAGTAACATACTATTGCAAGGAAAGTTCTACACTCTTTATTCCAAACTACTGAATGATTCGAAACAATTTTTGCTGTCTATAGAATGAGCATTCCCAGTTTTAGTAAACTTGTTGGAATAATTGGACCAGCAATAGCAAAGGAGGACACTGTTTAAAGACGTGCTATTCCTGTTGAAGGGAGATTGAGCGTGACGTTACGGCAAGAAAAACGCTGTACTATCTCATTGATTTTTATTGAAAAGCAAATCACACATGAATCTCAGTTTTTACAAATCATATAGCTCAGAATCAGCTGTATAAGTGTATAACTGGGCAGTATCGGTAGACCATCCTATACCGCATCAGGTAAATTAGGAGATGGAGTAGTACTTGGTGAATAGTTGGTAGGTTGGAATTGTTGCGGCTGTGGAGGAAAATGAGCACTTCGATGATATACAGGAGCAGAGGACCAACAAAACAAGAAATGTATCTGGAACGAGCTCACCAGTTTGCATTGCCAGATTGGCCCTTGGCCCCAGTGCAGCCCATCCTCAGCATAGGTCCAATGGGTGAACCTTGTAGCAGGGTCCCATTTCGAGGAAAGTGAGGTTTCCCAGCCACCAGTGCCGGAAGGAGGTCAAGAAGATGGTGAACCTGTCGTGCCTTCAGGCTGGAGAACAAGGCTCGCTGTACAAAATCATGATGAAGGTGAATGGGGGTGTCAGGATCGTGCCAGAGATCAGGATTGCCAAAACTATTCCCGGTAGAGGTGTCAAAGGTCGTGCGAAAACTATTCCAAATGAATAGTGGTTTAATTTGGGGCCACGCGGTGACTCGTGGAAACAGCAGAACTTGAGGGTCTCGTGGAAGCCGACAAATCTTCCACGGGGGAGCGACTTCACGAGAAAACAATGATGAAAATATGTGTTTTGCCCTTTGCCAAGGCAGAAACCAAAAATGATCATCTTTCGACCATTATGGCGTCTATCGTTGTGTTCCAAACTCCAGAAGAGCCGGAAACAGACACCAAAACTATTCAAAAAAACAACATACACGGCCTACTTTGCATATTGCGCACAAACGCTACTAGTAATGCTGAAGCACGTGATCAACCAACCAATCACGGTTTGACACCTGTGTTGGATCTTGGCTAGTTAAACAAAAGCTTCGACTCACGTGATACTTAATGTCAATTGACAATCCATGATACCTGACCATGACTTTCATTGAAAATTCAAATCGACCTGACTTCCGGAGTATCGGGTACCAATTCGAAGAGGTATGTCCCGAACGGAACGGTACTTGAAATAGGAAGAGGACCTAACGTGACTTATGGCATTGACATAAGACAATTCGACTTTGGAATAATTGGAATTTATCATAGTGATTAGTGACAGACAATGAAATAAAAATAAACAATCACTAATTTGAAAATAGCTTTCCAAAGAATTCATCAGGGAAATTAAGGAAAGTAATGGGGCCTGCACGACTATGCTGGTGAGTACAGAACTTCGGTGAACCCAAATAGGTGATTCATGATTCCAACTAATAACCTGTTTTGCTTTCAGACTACTCTGGACTTTAGCTTGCCTCCTGGATTTGATCTACCTGCACGAGGGATACCTGGACTGCACTGAGGTAAGTTATGCTCCAAAATGTATGATCAAATCTAAGTAAATATTATAAATTTCAATCAATAAAAGTTCCCAAAAACATAAGCAGTGAGCCAACCAATCTGGGCAGTAGAGCGACTTCGCCTCGATAAACGTATCTGTTCGAAAATATTTAGAATACTAATCTCAGCATCTAGTTTTTCATCTGCTGTGAGATTTTGGAGTGAGGGAACAAGAGATAATATGAAGTTTGTATCTTCGTCCTGTGTGTTGTTCAATGCTTTCGATAACGCTTCATCGACGTCTTTTGCTGTTTGCTTTGGTTCGTTAAGTCTTTTTTTTTCGTTGCGGGGTAGGCGTGGAAGTTGATAGTCCAGCTTCGACATCATTCTCGCTGTCTCCATCTGACGGATCATCATTCCAAATTTCCTTCTCGTGGTCTATTTTCGATGTATGGAAGCAAAAATGATAACTGGTCAAAGTAGACATTTTTGCGTCTCTTTGTCGCAGCTGGACGAGATTTCGTTTTCTTTTGGGCATTCAATTCCCTACGAAAACAAGTCCGTAAATTGGCCCATTTCCTCTGTACCCCGTGACCTTGTAACGTTTTTATTTTCCAACAGTGTAAGCTCCATAGAAACGTTACTCGTTTTGATATTGTTGTTCTAAATATTCAAACACATTGTTTTGATTTTGCTCATTTATTTGACATTCACTACAGAGTTCATATGGTAAAATTGCTGCAACACCTACAAGCTTTTGTTCACTGTCTCGCCCTGTACCATATTCATTGTTTCGCCCTGTATATTATATATCTCCTAGAACTGGTATCAATGGAATCTGAAAAATAGATGATGATAAGACAAACAACCTTATACATTTACCTACAGCTATATTTTCGTTGAAAGAAAATAAACTTACCAGTTGATAGTCTAGCTATTGATTTCTTCACAATATTTTCATGAGTAAATGATTGATAAATAAGGCCACAATATCATTGTCCTTTACTATTTCAATGTTGTATTGATATTCCTTGGTCCAGAAAACTACCTGAAACGATTGGAGTACAGTGTGAGAATTCTAAAAAACCCTACAGCATAACCATATGATGTTGGATCATAATAATTGTATTATTATTATATGTTGAGCTTACCTCTTTGTAAATAGTGTCCGTCTAAATTGGTCTGGGTATAAATGTCTTGATAATATTTTTATTTTCATGAAATTCGTCCAATTATCCAATGTTTATCCAATTGTAACTTTCGAGGTTAGTAAATGGATGCAAACGTCAAAGTCTTCAACTTCTTTTCTAACAGTGGAACAATATTACTATGGTTCTTATTCTTCTTATTTCAACAGCCGAATAACACTGTTAATATTCTTCTTTTTCATATTTCTTTTCTGACAGTAATTGTAAACAAAGGGTTTGCGAAGTCTGTCCTTTATGTACTAAGTCCGCATTTTTTTTGACATATGAATGACGGAATTGACGGGAGGCGTGGTTCTGAGTTTTGGAGTGGAAAGGGTTTCCTGGAGATAGATTTCCTGCTATCACCATCTTTTCTCGTCCCTGGGGGCCTAGTTTTGAGATATTTCACTAGTGAAATTCGCAATATTTCGAATTTTCGAACCAACCCAAGTTTTGAACTGATTTCGTCCATGAAATTGAATTCGAAATCGAAATATTTTCACCAATATAATTCGCACACTATTTACCCTTCGAAATGCGTTATTCACTTGCGAAATAACATTTGTTGGTTAGGAATATTTTCGTAATTTTCTTGGACGTGAAGTGATTTGAAGGTAAATCCGAGGGTACATCTTTTCTCATTTTGTTTGATAACTACCTACATGGCTTACATTTTTTGAACGGTTCATTTTTCTTATATTTCGTCGAAAGGTTTGTCTTCAATACAATAACATGGCAAATTTGGAGGAACTTCAACAAATAATGGTGAATAACGTTGTGGAACTAGTGGAAGATGACTTTTTAACGCCAAGAACAGTGCTGCACCATTTGAGACAAGACCCTTATAATCTAAGTGATCGTCAATTTCTCAAAATTTACAGACTCTCTAAACAAGCAGCTCGACAACTGATAAATTTGTTAGAACCCCATTTGACAGCTCCTACGAGAGCATCAGCTATTGATAAAGCCACTAAGGTAATATAAGCAGTATCTGTGCCTTCAGGAAGATTGTTTTCCAAATAATCTTCATATAAGTTAAAATTTATTCATTTCAGGTGCTGACAGCTCTTCGGTTCTTTGGCAGTGGTAGTTATCAAACTGACATTGGACTGAATATATATTCAGCAGTTAGTCAGCACAGTGTCAGTAATTGCTTGAAGGAGGTAACTGATGCTCTGAATCTACCCCATATTTTTAATCATTACATTCACTTCCCAAGAAACAATAATGAGTTGACAGTTAAACGTAGAGAGTAGGTAATAGTAAGATTACTAATTTTTCTCATTTAACTTAATATTCCTTTGTCATCAGATTTTTTGACAAATTTAATTTACCATGTGTGGGTGTGATAGATTGCACTCATGTTGCCATTGTGCCTCCAAGTGCTAGAGATGCAAATTACCCAGAGCACTTATATATAAATCGAAAAAATTACCACTCAATAAATACACAGTTGGTAAGGGTGCAAGTTGTGAATAATACTAAATTATGTTGAAGAGACATTTTCAGAAGCTCAATTTTGTTACAGATTTGTGATGCGAATCTCCGAATAATGAATATAAATGCCAGATTTCCTGGAAGAACACATGATGCTCATATTTGGAGACAGAGTAATGTAAAACATTTATTAGAGCATATACACAATGGTGAGGATGGGGACACATCTTTTTTTCTGATAGGTGTGTATATGTGCTGAAGCCAAGGTCATCATCATTCTTGAATATGACCTTCAAATGGTATTTGATATACTTAAATGAAAATTACATATTCACAACATGCCAACTTTTATGAAGAGTCACTTTGTTTTATTCTAGGAGATTCAGGATACCCATTGAGGACATATTTACAAACCGCTTTTTTGAATCCTGTACCCAATTCACCAGAAGCATCATACAATGCTGCATTTAAAACTGCTAGATGTACGATAGAGCGTTGCAATGGTGTGTTGAAGGCGAGATTTCGGTGTTTGTTAAAACATAGGGTACTCCATTACAGTCCTACAAAAGCTTCAAAAATAATAAATGCTTGTGCGGTTTTACACAACTTTTGTGTGGAAAATAATATTGACTTACCACCAGCAGACCAAGAATTACATAATGTAGATTTTGGGATGTTCCATTTAGACCGAAATGTTGATCCAAGAGTGAGAAGAAACCCTGATTTAGTTAGGGGAGAGAGGATGAGAGCCCAACTTGTTGCAAATTATATAAGACTGCTACATTGATGAAATATATTCAATTGTATTGAAAACAAAATAAATTTTTAGATATTAGTGCCAAACGTATTTTTCTATACTTTCCATGACATAAATAAACACCTGTAGAAACATGTTTCCCTACAACATAACAAAATTCACTCTTAAAAAAAAAAAAGTGTGTTAAAAGTGTTTTAAAAGTGTTTTTAACCGCCAGCTTAGTTGCAAAGCAACCCTCGAAAGTCAGAGACTTGTGTGAGTTAAGAAGACGGGGACCTTAGCTTTTTAAGTGTCATCCGAAGCACTACTCGGCTGGTAACCGTGGACAGTCCAAAGGATTGATATCTAGGTACCAAGAATGTTGGGTTGGCCACCTATCTCCTCCCGCCCAACGAAACTACCGAAAATTAATTCAGTGCTCGCGCCGGGGATCGAACCCGGACCGCCTGGGCAACAGCCAGCGACTCTACGCTCACGGCCACCAGCCCAGCTCATAATATAATATAATATAACATAACAAGAAATGGAACATTTGGTACTTTTTTATATATACAATGATAGGAGATACTTTTCCCACTTCAAGACACAAAATCAGAGGGACTAAGGCACTGACCAATTAGTTGCAATGAAATTGAAATTTCTCTTTTGATTTCAATGTCTTGCCTTATTGACTCCAGTTTTTCTTTCTCAATGTTTGTATTTTCTTTCAAAATTTTTAGTTTTTCTGTATAATACTCTTGTTTTAAAGCAGTTTTTGCAGCAATTTCTTCAGAAATTTTATTAGAAACTTTTAATGTGTCTTCTAATCTTTTAGATTTTACATAGGGCTTCATTGACTCCGACTTCATTACAGATGATGGATTACGGTGTTCTTCCAGTATCAATTCATCTTCCACTTCATGTACTGTGTTTTCTTCTCGGTTATCTTCAGCTGCATTTACTGTGTCAGGTTCGTTAAAAATTTCAATTACCATGGACTCTAATATATTACTGTCACCTTCTATTGCCACAGGATCTAAGATTTCTTTCATTCTGTCATACTCTTTATCAACTTCTGGTAATGGAGGACCTCCTCCTGTACCCCTTTCATACCTGCGAGTCTCAGCTACCTTCTTCTTCACATTACTTTTCATATCCTGCCATGTCTGAAATAAAATATCTAATAAGCAAAATTGAAATTCAAATGATATGATAAAATATATTTACCCCCTTGGCATGGTAAACATGACATTATTTTAGTAATAAAGGAAAAATACATTTTTCAGTAGTGCACTTGAAAATGTGAGAAGGTGAATGAGACTCGAGATGAGACTTCAGATAAGGTTCCAGATAACTATTTGCAGTATCAAATGTTGATAGGAATAATTAGCAATTCTTTGATGGTCTATTTACAGGTGAAACATCGATCTTGCTATTTTATGCCACTGAGGTAAAGATTTGTAAAATAGTCTGAATTAACTTATATTTTATGTTTTATTTTTCGAGGTGCACTTGCCTTTTTCCATGTATGAGCATCCTTAACTGATCCTCCTGTCATTTTTCCTATTTCATTTAAAGTGCTGGCCAAGTCCTCCCACTTATTGTTTAAATCTTTTTTGGTAAGTTTATTGCTCAGCTGGGGTGGATTTTTCAACATTGGATTTTTTTCCATGTATTCAATCAGCGCTTCTTTTTGTTGTTTATTTACAAAAACTCTTTTATTTTTCAGAGTAGCCATCACTCCAAACGTCCCAAATAAATATTTTCAATTTCACAATCACAAATTCCGCAGTCTTAACCTCAATTATTCTTCTTTTTTTGTATGTGACGGCTAGAAATGAATTATTCCATTGTTGTCAGATCGTCTCGTTCGAATTAAATTCATATGAGTGAATTTATACACTTTTCATTTCATTGCAATTGAAAACTAGGGATAACATTTCGAAGGTGAATTGAAAATCGAAATATTTCACATGTGAATTGACTTTCACTCATATCCAAAACTTGGGCCCCGCGTCTGATCGATGGTACACGTGAGAGAGGCCGTGTATGTGAGTACTACCTTCACAAGGTAAAAATTTTTGGAAATCTCCATCCAATGGGGTGGATTAAGAATAATGGACTGATAACTGTTGATGAACCCATGCGAGGCCCTGCTAACGATTTTGATGGATTTTGGCTGTTGAAAATGAACCCTCTAGGTAATAGAGGTGAGTTTTTTTTCTCTGGTACTGCCTCCTTTTGAGATTGTTAGTTGAACATTTTTTTTTGTACAAATATTATGGTCTTATTATGGTCTACTCTTTTCTGTCCTGTACTTCCTGTACTATGAAGCACGTGGTTTTGATCCTGACGGTTCCTGAGGGCCCCTTGTATAGTGAAGGCCTGGCTAATGAAGAGTTTCGCCACCTGATGATGATCCTCATCATCCAATGTTGAGCAACCACCAAAACATAATGAGAGTTGCACCATAGGATGACTCCCAGAACTCCGAGAACTTCCAGTTCATCTTTATACCTACCTTTCTTCGTTCCTCTTCACCTGCAGCCAGAAGCCATGCTTGCTTCGACTATGAAATGGATCACCATTGGATAGCAGGCAAAAATTTCAAGTTTTTTTTTTTATTCAACATTGAATCAAACATAACATAGAACTTTTACTCTTCTGAATTGAACATAACATAGAACTTTTAATCTTCGGAACATTACTGGTGTTCAAGCCCTTCTGAATAATCTGAATAATCATCAACATCTTATATGATCCCCCATGCAAAATTCATGAATTTTCCCAGGGTATATTGAGGTAAAAACATCACTTCTAACATTATTGCGAAAACCTTTTTCAAGTGGGCTTTTTCAGGTATAGAATTCAATGTGTAAATGG
>OU896717.1:4942033-5006498 GCA_918026855.4 Phaedon cochleariae | reverse complement strand
GACAACATTGTGATGAAATTTTGTATGAATGTACTTTGGAATCTGACACATCACATGGATTTGTTTTTATATCTGAGTTCCATAGAGGGCGCCAGTTACACGGTTCGTACCGAGTAGTTTTGAACATAACTTTTTTGAGGTTAGATTTTTCAATCCAAATTTGATGTGTACTTGAACACCATTCAGTTTTACACCAAAAAGGTACTCTTGGTAAAACTTGATACTCTGTTCCGTTTTCGAAATATTTCGATTTGAAAATAATGGAGTAATAGCTGATGATGGTATAAAATAAATTTTATTGAGATCAATGACCTATTTATTCATATTAAAACACGATAAAATCATTCTTGTGCTGAATTTATTGATTGAACAAAGAATCACAAGTTGAAAATTCAGCAATATTTGACTAGAAACATAAAATATTTAATCAGTTAGTGTTCAAAATGTCCTCCGTTTCCACGACTATACGATTCAATATTTTAATCTTAAGAATGCATTATTCTTCTAAACGCTTGAGGATCAGCTGTTAGGTCATCTAAGTGATGTTCAATTCTGTCTAGCAACTCTTGAAGTGAATTTACTTGTATACTAGAGACTTTTTGCTTGAAATACCAGGAAACTGTGTAATCCATGTTCATAGTCAAATTGGTTTCAATGTTATTTTTGTGATTCATTGTTAAATCAATAAGTTTAGCATTAGAAAAGTATTTTTGTTTTCGGTTCTCAATAATTAGGTGATAATCTTTCATAATACTCACTCTAATACATAGCTCTATACCAGCAACAGTTATTACTTCATCATTTTCAAATCGAAATATTCCGAAAACTGAACACAGTATCGAGTTTTACCAAGAAAACCTTTCTGGTGTAAAATTGAATGATGTTCAAGTTTACATCAAATTCGGATTGGAAAACCTAACCTCAAAAAAGTTATGTTTAAAACAACTCGGTACGAACTGTGTAACTAGCGCCCTCTATGAGAGTCAGATATAAAAACAAATTCATGCGATGTATCAGATTCCATAATACATCCATACTAAATTTCATCACAATGTTGCCAGTAGTTTCGACATAATCGTAAAAAATGTGTGAAAACAAAAATTTTTCAACACCTTGTATCTTGAAACCGGATGCTATTACGACATTTTTTTACTGAGCAAACCTAACTTATTTCGCAGTGTTCTACGTACCCTAGCAAGGGAGTCGGGTTTTTTTGAAACACCCTGTATATTTTAAATATTTTTTGTGGTGTCACAGCTTCAAAGATTGTTTCTGGCGCCTTCCCTATACTATACTAGTGAAAGTAAGACTGAAAATCACTCTGTACATAAAGGATTCTCCTAAACAACTTCATTATAAATTTTCCAGTTGTTACAAGGATGTTTTAATCTTACCCATCCCTAATTATTTCTCATGCTCTGAGCTGTTTGATATAAATTGAGGAAATTTAATGAAATATCTAAAACTAGAATGAATTTCCTGTACATTGATAGCTGTCTGCCACTTGTGTAAGATTACTATTTCCCAATCGTAATTTCTGAGGAATTGTTTTTTGCAATTGGGTCATTGTTCTGATAGGGGTGCGAAGATGAAGGGATGAGTGAAAATCGACGGTCTATTTCAAGTAGCCTACTTTGATTTTCAAGCTGCTTTTCCGGTTCCTAAAGGGCATGTTCCTTCTTCTTATTATAAATCCAGACTGAAATGCTATAATTTCACTGTTTGCCAACTTCAACAAAAAGGACTTGGAGAAATGATCTTAGAGTTTTTTTATGTTCTGGTTCACACGAAGAGGGATATCCTGTAATGTTCAGAGAACATCGTGAGAACCAAAGGAAATAAGGTAGGAATTGGTGTTCTTCTTAAATTTCTGGAGGTTTTATGCCTCGGAGAACACCTTCCTTGGCAATGTGTTCCAGAGCCTCGCTTTTCGTTGGATGAACGAGTTTCTGGAAAGAGTTGTTCTGCAGGTCTACAAAGTGACCACGAAGGGGTGCGAAGCCTCAACTCGACGGGTTAATCTTGCGAGGACTGCCAAGGGAGGTACAATTATTGATATCTCAGAAGAGCATCGTCCATGAAAATATCTATAAAATAGAGCCAGATCGCCAACTTTTCCACGGTGTTCCAGAGGAGTGAGTGAGTTTGTGAGCGAGGCATCACCCACGAGACGAATTGCCCTTTTTTGGACAGAATCCAACAGTTTCAGGGTATGCTTGGATGCTGCACTCCAAATATGGGAACAGTATCCCAGGACAGGTCGGATATGTGCCTTATAGATCATAAGCAGCTGACTGGAAGTGAAATAGCTCCTGGCCCGAAACAGGAAACCAAGTTTTTGGGATGCACTTTTCGCAATTGATCTCACGTGATTTTCCCAAGAAAGGTTATTGCTGATAGTAATACCAAGCCTCGAAATGGATGTCTTCAAAGGTATGGTTAGTCCTGATTTTCTAGAGAAAAGGCATGCTTGTGTTTTGTTTGAAGTGAAATCTACCAAGTTATTATCGCGAACTCAGAAGATCTAGAGATTGTCTTCTACTCTGACAACTGTGAAGGAGAGGATAAAAATAAATTCATAATCACAACTTACTAATATGATGTAGCAAACTATGAAATAAAAAGTATCACACGTGAATTTTTGATAGTAGGGCATGGACAAAATGAAGGAGCTGCAAGTCATTCCGTGATTGAAAAAGCTATCAAGAAAGATATGAAAAATGGTCCAATTTATGTCCCAGCTCACTACTCCACCATTATTGGAAATTCCAGGGAAACATGTTTTAGATTTCATGTCCATGAGATGTGTCACAGCGATTTTGAAGATCTTAAACCACTGAACCAACAATTTCAATGACATTTCTGTCGTTAAAGTAGATACGAATGGCCTCGATAGATTTTTCTACAAAACATCATACAAAGAACAAGATTTCCAGTCGGTTGAGATTCGGCAACAAAATCCAGGAAGCGACTCTCTGTTTTGGAAAACTTTCCTCTTGACTCTGCTTATTCGGAGAGCATCCCTATCTCGACGAGGGCGTATGATGACTTGCAAAGTCTTGTACAGATTAAAGCGATACCGATTGTCAATCAACATACTTAATCTTCCAGTAGTGGCGCTACTGTCTCAGTAACCGGGTGCATCGGAAATCCACGTGTCTATCAAAGTGGGTGGAGCCCAATAAACTCTATTTCTGGCTATCTTTCCATCATACGATCGCAATGCTTCAGTGTTAGTTTAAGTTCACTTGATTGTTCGTGTACTTACATGTATAGGCGTTATTCCGGTGTATGAGACCAGGGCCACTACCGGAAGAACTATTTATCTTGCAGTCGTTGATTGATTTCGTAATATATCTGAATTTGAATTGGTGCATTTCATCAGATAAGACATGGGATCTTACGAAGCAGAACAGGCGCGACATCTACAAATGTTGAATGAAGTAGATTCAGAAAATCATACAGAACACTTTGATGAATCTGAATCTGATGCAGACGAATCTGACCACGAAGAGTAACAACTTGGTAGAAGTGATACGGAGCAGGACATATCCGATAATGGAATATATGAAACTACCTTTACCAACTTAGTATCATACATAAGAAAGGATGGAACTACCCGTTGATAAACAAAAATAACCTGAAACAAAAAATGTTAAAACTAGACAGGAAAATACAGGGCTTTTCACGATGAGCGTTAATTAGACGTTTCTGGCAAACCAGACAACGGATCAACCTGAAAATTTGACAGTATGCATAAATGAACATGATCTACACGCCTAAAATATTTTAGACGATGCGGAAATGCCGCTTCTACTGTAAAGTAGCGGTTACTTTGATTTTTCAAATGGAACACCCTGTATATAATATCCTTTTATGATTTCTTATCACTTCGTCAACAACTTCATATAGTATGTCCCTATACCTATCTCTTACCGTTTAGGAGATATAAATTAATTTTGATTTTTTTTTCACCAAACATGTACTTTTATAAACGCTGATAATCTCGAACTCTCTGGTACTAAGACGATCAAATTCGGAATGGAGTGAAGTGATACCATAAGGATCCTCACTTCGGAGCCATATTTTTTTTGCCTCATACAGGGTCGTTAGAAAATGCGGATACTTTGTTCACATGAAAAAATGAGTGGAAGTCAATTTTTTCAGATGGAACACCCTGTATTTTTCCACATTTTTGAGCTCTACATCCAATTTTAGATTGACTTTGTTCAGATAATCCTATTTCGATTTCGAACCGTTTTCGAGATAAACTGTTTCAAACAGAAACTGACGTTGTTTCCTTGCATTCATCACTTATTTTCGAGATTTAACATCTATTTTATACTATGTAATATTTCTTTTAGATTTAGTTTTTCAACAGTCACCAATCAGTCAATTCGAAAGTGATATGTTCCTTAGAATCAGTTACAATTTGTATGCATTGAGGTATTGAGTGTCTCTACCGTACAACATTGCAAATTAGTATTTTTTCATAGTGTGCTTTGGAAATATAAATGATCCAATTTTGAAACGTCAAACGTTCGTTGGTGGTTTTGACTGATTGTGATACCAATTATAACCAAAAAATGTCAAGATTAGTTTACAGTAATGAAGATTTCTTGAATTTATTAATACTTTATGGTGAGTGCAATAGAATTGCAAGTAGAACATGCCGAGTATTTCATGAAAGATATCCACAACTTCCGAAGCCGAATAATAATGTGATAAACCGACTTCTAAAAAACTGTAGGTTGAATGGAACCTTTCATCCAAAAGTTATTCGTAGAGAGCCTGAAGTGGATGATGATGACAATAACATAACAGTTTTGGGATTTTTTTATGCATTTCCAAATGCTTCTCTACACGAAGCTGAAAGGGAGATAGGTATACCCTACGTGACAATTTATCGCATTCTTAATAAGCACAAATGGCATCCCTATAAATTTTACTGTTTCCAACATCTGAAAGAGACAGATTTGCCTCGTAGAGTGGAATTCTTTGAATGGTTACTTGTCAAGACTCAAGAGGATGAACATTTCCTAGACAATATCATATGGACAGATGAGGCCAAGTTTACAAAAAATGGAATTTTCAATAGACACAACAGTCATTATTGGTCGCCAGAAAATCCCCATGTCGTTCGCCAAAGGGGTTTTCAAGGAAGATGGCAATTTAATGTATTTTGTGCCATAAAGAATGAGTCAATTTTTTATATCGAGTGTTATGATGATAACTTGAATGCTACAAAATATGAAGATTTACTGAGGAATGGAATTCAAATGATTTCAAATCATAGGCCAGGAAGAGAACGTGTATGGTACCAAATGGATGGTGCTCCACCCCATAATTCTCGTTCAGTAAGTGAAGCTTTAACTGAAATCTTCGAAGATAGATGGATTGGTAATAATGGACCTTTTCGTTGGCCTCCTAGAACACCAGATGGCAATCCACTAGATTATTTTGTATGGGGTTTCATTAAAAATATGGTTTACTCCGACCCAATAACAACAATGGAAGATATGAAATCGAGAATTAGAACTGCTTTCAATAGTTTAACTCCAGAATCAATCAGAAGCGCTACACATGAAAATCTTCTGAAGAGATTACATGTTTGTTTAAGTAGAGGAGGAGATGTGTTCGAACATATTCTGAAATACAGTGATAATTGAATTGACTTACTAATTCATGAATTTATTTTCAGTTCGTGTGTCAGCGTTAATAAAACTATTTTTTGAAGAGAAGTTTCATTTGATGGTTGAAGAGTATTTTAATAATTATTTATTCATGGCATTATCTGTGACTGATGAAGGAACATCGAATGGAATCTGTTAAATTTCAAAAATAATTGATGAATTCAAGGGAACCACGTCAGTTTCTGTTTGAAACAGTTTATCTCGAAAACGGTTCGAAATCGAAATAGGATTATCTGAACAAAGTCAATCTAAAATTGGATGTAGAGCTCAAAAATGTGGAAAAATACAGGGTGTTCCATTTGAAAAAATTGACTTCCACTCATTTTTTTATGTGAACAAAGTATCCGCATTTTCTAACGACCCTGTATGAGGCAAAAAAAATATGGCTCCGAAGTGAGGATCCTTATGGTATCACTTCACTCCATTCCGAATTTGATCGTCTTAGTACCAGAGAGTTCAAGATTATCAGCGTTTATAAAAGTACATGTTTGGTGAAAAAAAATCAAAATTAATTTATATCTCTTAAACGGTAAGAGATAGGTATAGGGAGATACTATATGACGTTGTTGACGAAGTGATAAGAAATCATAAAATGATATTATATACAGGGTGTTCCATTTGAAAAATCAAAGTAACCGCTACTTTACAGTAGAAGCGGCAACGCCGCATCGTCTAAAATATTTTAGGCGTGTAGATCATGTTCATTTATGCATACTGTCAAATTTTCAGGTTGATCCGTTATCTGGTTTGCCAGAAACGTCTAATTAACGCTCATCGTGAAAAGCCCTGTATAATAAAACGTTTACCCGGCACGACAGCGGCTACACGGGGACTGAAGGATCCTATAGAAATATAGGAATATTTCAACACTGACGAGATGATAGATATATTAGTTAATGGTACAAATGATTATAATCATACAATATATGAGTAACAATTTCAATCGTACTCGTAATGCTAATTTCACAAACTCGTTTGATCAAATTACTTTATATGGCAGGATTGATTCATGCAGACCGTCTAAATGGTGATGATTTATGGAAAACTGACGGGTCCGGAGTGAACATTTTTCGCCTCACTATGTCTTTACAACGATTCAGATTCATACTCCGTTGTTTGAGATTTGACATAAAATAAACGCGTGTAGAAAGGCAGGCGACAGATAAACTACCTACAATTCGATCTTTCTTTAAAATTTTCGTAACCAACTGCAAAAATGTATACCGCCTTCCAGCATATATAATAATTGACGGAATGCTGCCTGCATTCAGAGGAAGATGTGGGTTTTGCCAATATATCTCGAACAAACCTACTAAATATGGTATAAAAGTATTAGCATTATGCGATGGAAAGATGTTTCACACCAGTAACTTGGGGATTCATGTGGGCTCTCGACCGGAAGGTCTTTTTCGAAAGTCAAATACTGGGCAAGACATTGTGTTGGGACTTTCTGAATATATTTTCAGAAGCGGTCGTAATATAACAATCGACAACTGGTTTACATGAGTTCCTCTTGTAGTAACTTTACTGAATGAATTAGAATTCACAGAACCCACTGAACGACCACTATATACGAGCATGTTTGGATATAAACAAGAATGCACTCTTGTATCGTAATGATTACCTAATATATCGTAATCAAAAGAGGTGTGGACGTGGTTGACAAATTGTGCGTGAGTTACAACTGCGCTAGAAATACTAGAAGATGGCCAATGATTATATTTTATTTGACTTTAAATATTACCGGTATCAATTCACAGATAATTTATAGTGCGAATAATCCAGAGAAAAGCATATCGAGAAGAAATTTTGTAAGAGAAATAGGTAGGTAATAAAATAATATTCCCCCATTTGCATCAGCGTGCTCTCATTACGGGACTTCCTCTTACTTTGAAACCAAGATTTGCCATATTTCCAATAACGAAAATGAAGGCAACGAACCTAGAAGAATTTGAAGCTGTAATTTTTATGGCTGGAAAAAAACAAAATGACAAGATTTTTTTGTTGTATGTGTCAAAAGTTCATGTGTTTGGAACATGTAACAGCAATTGTGGAACCTGTACAACAACTGACGTAATCAAACTTCGTATTTAGTTTTCGATATATCATTTATAAAACATGGGAATCAGTGTGATTTTTCTTTTTCATTATTCATTTTTGTATCTACTATACTAGAAACACGAAGTAGCTCAAATATCTGTTTTCCCGATTTTTTGCTCCATTTTCGTATTTTAAGTTCCTAATTATTGAATGGCAATGAAATTTAAAAAAAAAATATCCCCTTTGTATTTTTTAAAATATAACCAGGTCTGTGACATCGGGGCCACTACTTACTTCTGAAAGTTTCAAGCCACCACTGGAAGGTTAACACGTTGGCTGCCGACATGGCATCTGAAAAGCCGAGCCCTCTGGCCAACTTTTCGTTTTCGCGTTAGAGGATCGTTTTCAGCTCTTTTAACTACGGCCACTATAGAAAGTAGGCAAGAACACACGAGATACAGCCTCAGAAAGTCGCCCTTTACGCACAGTAAACACATCGCCCAGTTTTCGTTTATTCTGCTAGTCATGATC
Source organism: Phaedon cochleariae (assembly GCA_918026855.4). NCBI lineage: Eukaryota > Metazoa > Arthropoda > Insecta > Coleoptera > Chrysomelidae > Phaedon > Phaedon cochleariae. The sequence continues at coordinate 4,998,234 of OU896717.1, read as the reverse complement.
GCGTATTCGCCGTCAACAGCGGATGACATAACTGTCAAGAATTATAATTCAGACTTGTCCAAACTTTTTTGATGTACTATACAGTCTGTCCAAGATAAGGTTGCACAGCATGGGGATCTCGGAAACGGTAGGAGATACGAAGTCGGTTAAATAGGGAAAGAGTTGCGCATTCGGAGGCTTATACCAACAGCCTTCGAAAATTTTCAATTTTTTTTAAATTTTTCAGTTATATTGAAAAAAGTGAATTTTTGGAATCTCTATTTTTTTTCTCCGTTATCATTAGAGATACAGGAAAACTGTAAATACTTTTTTATAGCAACTTTTGATGACGTTTGAAGTGGTGATACCGATTTTTCTTTACGACGTTTCGTATTCGTAGAACCATCATCAACTTTTGTTTTTTAAATACGGCCCTGATAATTCTTTCACAGATTCTGAAGGATTTTTTCATTCTGAATTCAACTATGTATTATGCAAGGTGGTTTGATTGTGTTTCGACCTATTTTTAGCCATCATCAATGTTTTTTTCGAAATAAATGATAAATATAACGAAGTCGAATGAACTCACCTGAATATATGTGTCCACTTGTTTTGATATGTCCCTTCTGTTATCTGTGAAGTGATTTGAAGTTCCTTGGCAGTAAAATGTTGATCTGAAATGGACGAATTGATGAAGTAAATTCATAAAGTGGAAAAATCCTGTAACAATATTTCAGCTTGAATACTTTCAAAGTAAACAAATAAATCCTTGGGTTACATTCAGATACGTACCTCGTTGATTCCTTGGCTGAAATTGAATGATTTTCAGATGTTTTTCGATTTTTCTTTATCATTTATGTGAGGTTATATTATAATTGTGATTTCGTCGCAGCTGACATAAGAATAAACGTAGCCTGATTTGTTCTTCTCGTTCACCTCGGGACATTAGCCTAATTTGAAGTTGAGATTGCAATGGGAGATGCATCTTTGTTTATCGTTCCTGACCGTGAAGGATGGAAAATTGCCGTTGTTGCCGCCTTGGGACAACACGAGTCAGAACTGTCGGTGTGTGTTCGATTTCCCGCTTATATTTTGAATGGCAGGAAATTAACTTTCATTAGTTTTCATCAGGAGTAGTGGTACGATTGATGTTGGTACCTGCGTAGGGAATATTGTTTTTCTGATGTGCAGTTCAGCAAATTGTCGATCCCAGTTTTTTTAACATAATTTCAAAATTTCTATGCGCATCGTTTCTTTGCCCTTTTCCGGCAACATCATTTTCATCACGATGCTGGAAGCAGTAAGGTGGAAGATGTTTCATTTTTCGTTTGGTGAGGCTGCCGAGCAGTGCAGGCGTTCAAAACAGGCCATCCAGTTTGGAGGTGAGTTTGATTTTTCTAGGGCACTATAGCCATTTTTGTGAATCACAAGGTAGTAAACCCCAAATCTATTGTTATAGATTTGTGGGCCTGTCAATTGGGGAGGCCATCTTTCCAGACCACGCCGGTTGGGACTTTTCCTACATCCAACTTTTGGTGTAAGGCTGGGGTAAGACGATTTTTGCTGGACCTTTTGATCAGTGCGGATAAGGAGTTCGTCCATCGATGGCTTGCTGACTTGGCTGCTCTTCTGGAACTCGCGTTTTATGTCTTGGGTCATCTCAAGTCAACTTCAAGGGACCCTGTAGTCCACCAATATTACTGGCTTGTCATCCACCAAGTACTTGGTGCGACGGGTTTATCTACCAGTGGCGCAGTCCTAGGACTCCAGGAACTTCAATGGCAGAGTGGGCCCCAGCAGCTCATGATCAGCCTCCTTCCAGAGGTTGAGTCACCCCTTCAGCACCAGTTTGGTTGCCACCAACATCAGGTACCTCTGTATCAGATAACTAAAATTGAAGGTGTTCACCAAACCATGACCACCAAGGGATAATTTATTTTTCAAAGTTATGTATTCTTGAATTTTCCTCATTCACCTAACATCACATATTTCATGAAATCTTCATTTACATATATTATATTATTACTCAATATTATCAGCAACACTTACTCTGGAAGCTAGGAAGTTGTGTATTCTCCAATATAGGCCTATTGCGGAAGTAGGGGTATTTGAATTGATTATCACATGTTGTAAACATAATATATTCCAAGTAAGATTTCTAGAACAGTTGGATTATTCACCACTATGAGGTTTGACATTTTATATTTCCTAATCATCTACAAAAAAAATGTGAATGAGTTTAATCTTTTATCATCTAGTTTATTAAATACCACATGGGACCACAAGCAGTGTTTTAATTCGATAATTTATATTTCAGGTACAAGTTATTTTGTTAAAACCCAAGAGAGTAAGTAAACGTGAATTGTTGTTTTTGACATCTGGTACAAATTTTCTAAGTTCCCATCTTTACTAAACTTAGTGGCGCTCAACTGGCCACCTAACAAAATCCGAACACCAGCCATTTGTTCACCAGACACAAGAGCTGCCGGAGCCAATTGTGAAACTTGCTTTTCTGATTTTTATTTTTGCAAATAAAATAAAAAACAGTAAAGTTCGTATCATTCTATCATTCCATTCATAAAATGGCCCTGGAATTAGAAATGACATTCATGAAAACTACTAGAACCTCTTGTGAATTTTACAAGTTATTTGTTGATGAAGCGACACGTGGTATTATAGGTTGATTGCAAGGCACAATGATTCAAGCATACGCTTGTCCGAGAATATTAAAAGAAGCAGGGCAGCTGTATCGATAGAAATATTTAATGAATGAATGACAATTCGTTTCACCTGAAAATATTCTGAATTATGATGAGAGTGGCTTTGTGGATGGCCCAGGTCGTGATAAAGTATTGATCAGGAAGAAATCTGAGCATGCTGAAAGAATAATGGACTTTTCAAAAAGTAACACTTTGGTAATGTTCTGTGTAAGTGGATCTGGCGAATCCTTGCCCCCATACATAGTATATAAAGCGGTCAATACCTGGAGCACCTGGGCTGAAAGAGGGCCACTCAATGCTCGCAACAATCGTAAGTGGGGGTGTTTTGATATTGCACTCTTTGAAGATTGGTTTTTGACGAAAGCTCTACTCTACCTCAAGAAATTAATTGAGTCTAAAGTTATGTTGGATGATATCAGTAGTGATTCTTGGCCGGTTCTACAGCCTCATTCATTTGAAGGGCAATTATCGCAATTACAGTTTTAATTACCAGAGGCTAAGACCGACCAAGGTCAAGGGTACTTGTTTCAATTGTATTTGGGAAATCAGTCATATGACCTTGAGTGTAGTATGTAATGGATGAATAATTAATTTACGAACTTGAAGGGTAATCATATACATCCGTGTATGAGATAATGCAGAGTGTAATCATTGTCGATGGCGACCTTGAGATTATTTTATATACGTACACATATCCTGATCTACAGGGATCGAATCCAGTTGAAAATTACCCGAACTCTAACTGTCGAGGTACCCCACTGACTAGAAAGCGATGTGTTTTGTGCTAGATGGATTTTGGTGGGGACTGTTTCCATAAATTCCCTCTACTTTCAGAAGTATAATAAAGGGCTAGAGCCACTTGAATTCATCATTGTATATCTTCACATCTTGTAGAGTGGTTGTTGTGATAGAATCAAGAAATTGAAGTCAGCGTCACCAAATCTTGTGTAATCCAAATCGAGGTGAAATTATTTTACATTAATCATATTATTTCAAAATATCATCATTGAAATGGCTGTTGACAAACTAGATCTAGATAAAATCAATGAAATGATCACTCAACCATCACAAGAATTTCAAACTATACCATTATCTTCATTGGCTGTGAACAAGAAATACCACATCGAGAAGGTCATTGTTTTATCTACGAGATATGGGCGATCTAGTTTATTGTTATTATCTGATGAGGGTAACAAATTCAAAACATGGTTATCAAAGCGAGTGACAGATCGATTGAGTGATGATATATTCAATGAACTGAACTCCGTAATAGCCTATTTAACTTGACTTATTTGGGAGAGGGTTCACCTAGTTTTGTAGGGGCAAAAACACGATCTTTAATTGCATTTGTGTTAGATGAATAGTTCTTGTGGAAATATTATTCCATTTCATATAATGATAGTGACAATTGTTGGAAATAATATACATATGTAAAATATTTTCCTCTGAGATTACGTGTATACTTTTCTTCATTGAAATTAATTTCATCAGTATAATTATTATTATCACTGAAACTGTTCACGTTTTCAGTGATTTTCGTATGTCAATATGTGGATGCAATACTCTCAACGAATATGACAGTAGCGACAGACATAAAATCAGCAATTGACCGACTAAGATGTGAGTTCAATGACCTAAGTTTTGATGCTCTACATTCTAGAGGTAGCGATGTTATCGATAGTTTATCGATAGTGTAGATAGTTTTGAAACTATCGAAACATCGATAGTTCCGATAGTTACACTCCGATAGTCGTATACATTGACGAGTGTGGCCATCAATTGGCCTTTCGGTGAAATTAGCATAGCAAGAAGCTATAAAAGTAAAAATCAAGAAAAAAAATCTGAAGAAGAAAATATATGCATGGTTTCATTAATCGAGAGCATCGAGAATGATGAAGAAGATGAATTTTTGAATTATAACTCACATATTAGTGAATAGGTTTCACCATAGAGAAACAAATTAACATTTTTTGTTGTTGTTTTTTTATGATTGAAGAGGGTTCATCTAATGGAACTATTTTTATAGTCGTTTATCTATGGGTTAATCGTAACCCTTAGAGCTGATACTAGTATAAAGACAAGACAGGTAACTATGGAACAGAAATTCCTCTTATACTGTGGAGATATGATTGTTCTCATTTCGTTTTCGAAGTTCTTATATATGGTTTCAAGTTCCTGCACCTGTTGATATTTTTATATTTTATTGAAATTCAATCACATAGTCGAGCTTTTTTATAACTTTGAACTATCGATAGTTTATCGACAGTTTCGATAGTCGACATGTCCGCTATCGATAGTTTCGATATTCAATTTATGGCCACTATCGCTACCTGTACTACATTCCACCAACTATGATATGAATATATGTTTTGATGACGATGCTATTCAAATATTCATGCGGCTTCATGAGAAGTATAATGCTGGTTCGGGTATATGTAATGAGTATGAGCTCTTGCTTTACATTCAGAATTCCTTTAAGAGTGGACAATAGGACTGGAATAATGATGAATACAGCGCTCTCGCTCCTGACGCTTTATGGGAAAACAGTTTGGCATATAGTATCTTTTTAAACGCCATCATATAGACAAAGGTTCAAATTAGGGCGGATACTATCTCATTTTCCAAAATTCGAAAAAAAAATTCAAAAATGTATTTGAATATAGCATTATTAGCTGACGAAAAAAAAATATTTATACTGCTTGTTTGAGATTTTCAGATAGTATCCGCCCTAGAATGAACCTTCAATATGCTACAAAAAAAAATTAAATCATAATGTGACTTGGTTTCTTCACAAAGCGTCAGGAGCCAATCCTCTGCAACCTCAAAAATAGGCATAAGTTCACGATGATACTTGCGCCCTCTGGTGAAAGTTATATGAGAAGAACATAGCAGTCGATATAGCCTTAGTTCGGGTGATTTGATGAAATATAGAAATAATAAAATTTAAAAAAATCTATATAAATTCATGAAATTTCAAAAATAAACTAGTAGGTATTGATTACTTTGAGACAAAAATAATGTATTCTTCATACATTTTGAGAAGTAGTCATTTAATAGTTCGTTCGTCAATTGAGTGAAATATATTGAATAATCTGATGCGTAATTTTACGCGAGTTCATTGCCTCAAGTGCCCATAATTTCGCTAAACGCAAAAAATCGTCTACTATAATAGAATACTCATAGGTGGTTCCCCGAAAGGGTTGTTTTTTACACGGCGTAACATCATGAGATGCAGGGTGATGCAGGCATACGTTTATGGTCAATGGAATAGAGCTTGAGCTTCTGAAATTTCCAAGTTTTACAATTTTTTATTTAGTGCGAGTGTAATATAATAGTGGTAGGTCATTAATGATTGGTGACATTATGAAAATGTTCAACATCATTTGAATGGTTACGAATCCAGGTAAAATGAATCAATGTTGAATATTTTCGTCATGTCAGTAGTTTGATCCGCTTTTTGCAGAAACGTTGAACTTTGTATTTGGTGTAGAAGTGTTTTTGTGTTTGTGACTATAAGTATTGAAAATGCCGCCTATAAAACTCAGGGCAGGTGATTATCGTAAGGGAGAAAAAACAAAATTACATGTGTCGACAAAAAGACGCAGCCGGAAAAGGATTGGAATGATGAGTTATTTTTTTGATTTTTACATTATTATAAGTAGGAACGTATAAATAGGGAGTTTTTCTCTATATAGTCATCTCCATGCTTATATTGCTTACTTCGTTAATCAAGAATTTCCCTTTTCGACTTAATTTTCAAGTGTTGATTGAATCACGGCCTCGATCACGGCAGTTCAGACTGATGGAACACATGATACAATAGTATATTATACTGTTTAACTGTAATTCGTGTATTTAACAAAGCCACCTTCATCATAATTCGAGTAGATAATATCTATCTCATCCGAATATTGTTCTACACAATTATTTTACCTTAAATGTACTATATTTTGGACGTGATTCGAGGCAAAAAGATATGTGCAGTCCCAGAGTCCCCAAGCTAATTTCAATACAAATGCTCACCAAGAAAAAAGAGGTATTATGATAGTTTAATTTGAGAATCTGAAACAAAAAGCCATTTAATATGGTTTCATAAAGCTTATTCCCTGTGAAAGCATTGGAGCAATTCGAATTTTACTCTCCGCGTGATGTCATGCGCGAACGAGACTGATTTGAGACGGCTATATCTATCATACCTTATAATTCTTTGTATCATGGATGGAAAACAATAGTATATTTGTTTATACTCTTTTATACCAGCTTATCAAATTTGAGACGATCCCTCAATAAAATTAAAAAATTTGGATAAAAATAAAAGTGCTGGTCCTGACGGGATTCCACCTATCGTATTGATCAACTGTTGCCAATCCCTATCTCAACCCCTTAAAATTATTTTCCAGGAATCATTCAATTTGGGAGTCTTTCCTAACACTTGGAAAAAATCATTTCTCTCTCCTATTTTCGAATCAGGGGGTACAAATGATATCAAAAATTATAGAGGCATTTCCAAAATTTCGTGTATCCCAAAAGTGTATGAATCTATACTTACGGATGAGCTATTTGAAACTTCTAAACATATCATATCAGAACAACAACATGGTTTCTTTAAAGGTCGATCAACCGCTACCAATCTTGGTGTTTTCCAGAATACGGTGTGTAATAAACTTGAGAGGGGTTACCAGGTGGATGTTATTTATACAGATCTTGCTAAAGCTTTTGACTCAGTAAATCATAAGCTGTTAATTGGTAAGTTGGAGGGATTAGGTGTGGTTGGCAGCTTTTTGGCACTGATAAAGTCTTATTTGAGCAGTAGAACACAGTACGTGAAAATTTCTAACAGTACATCAAATCCAATCTATGTGACTTCTGGAGTCCCCCAAGGGTCCCACATTGGTCCTATACTGTTCTTATTATTCATAAATGATGTCACTGATCTATTTCAAAATTCCACAGTATCACTCTATGCTGACGATCTCAAATTTTATAAAGAAGTAACTTGTTTGAATGACTGCCAAATTATCCAACAAGGCTTGGAGAAGTTTTGTAACTTTTTTGAACTGAATTTATTGGATATAAATGTTGATAAATGCAAGGTGATGCGTTTTTATAGAATACAAAATCCAATTGTATGTAATTATTTTATTGATAATGTCAATTTACAGTCTGTTGAATATATAAGTGATTTAGGTGTTGTGTTCGACAAAGACTTCAGTTTCAACCATCACATAAATAGTATTTGCAATAAGGCCTTGAGAATGCTTGGATTTGTGAAAAGACACACTCAAAATATATCCAATATTGAATCGATAAAAACATTATATCTATCGTTGGTACGTAGTGTTCTGGAATACAACAGCATAATCTCGTCGCCATTTTATCTTGGTCACAAGGAAAGACTTGAAAGAGTTCAGAATCGTTTTACAAAATTCATAATCTATAAAATGAGAATGTCTTTTCATGGATTTGATGCTACTGCGAGGCTCACAATAGTTAACATTCAAACTCTTGAAGACAGGCGCAAACTTGCTCTGATCTTGTTTCTGCACAAAATTTTTAATAACTCCATCGATTGCTCTGATATCCTGAACAAATTGTTCATAAATGCTACTCCTAGGAATACTAGAAATAGGCAGTTTTTCTATTTGCAAAATCACCGAACTAATTATGGCAGCACTGCATTCACATCTAAACTTCAGAAGAATTACAATGATCATTTTGCTTCCCTTGATATTTTCAATATTTCATTGAGTCGCCTCAAATCACAAGCAAATCACAAGCTGCGGTCTGAATTTGAATTAGTACATACATAGTTTCATGTGTTTTTTTTTTTGTATCCTATATTTATATAGTTTTTATGATTTTTAACGTGTTGAATGTTTATTGTTATATAACTTATATTTTATACTTTATGTACCATTTGGAATTATATATTATTCTGTGGTGTACTTTGATGAATAAATAAATAAATAAATAAATAAATAAAACAAATTCCACAACTAGCATTCGAATATAGTTTCAAAATCTGGTGTATTATAAAGAATATATTATGTAGTTGGCAATACTGACTGCTTATCGGTTGTTGGAAGTTAGTGTTCCGTGCCGCATGTCAGAGTCTGTGTAAGTGCCACGAAATGGTGAGTTTTGACTTTCATAAAAATATCAAACCTATTTATTTATTTTTTTCTTGTTATATTGTATCAGTTCAAAATAATTAGTAAATAACAATATCAAAGATTTTTCGGTTTGTATCGTATATGATGCAACGGTTCATGGTGGAAAAAATGTTTTAGTATCAAATATGAGGCAATGGTTAAATGTAGGTAGGTTATTTTTGTTTTTTACATTTCAGATGCGAAATAAGAGGAATACTGCTCTGATCCCTTCCTATGACAGTGACGATAGTCGTTTCGATGACAGCGACGATGAGAATGATCCAGATTTCCTCCCACACAATACAACTTCAGCTCCTGAGAGCGAGGAGGAGGACAGCTCCGAAGAGAAAACAATGGAAGAAACGCCAAAGCAGGACTGTCTAGGACATAAGAAAAAGCAAATTATCTGGAAGAGCATTGATAAGGAAGATAGTGGAAAGACGATTCCAGTTTGGTTGGACAAACTACCAAATGATAGAGAAGTAGATACTCCAATTACTTATTTTCGAGAACTCTTCGATGACACTATGAAAAACAATATAGTGGAACAATCAAAATTGTACGCGATTCAAAAAAATCCTGCAAAACCTCTCTTTGTGACAGTAGAAGAAGTCGATCAATGCATTGGCATTTGCATGTATATGTCTATAATAATATTTAATTTACTTCGAACACGTATATACTGGGCAAGTACTACCAGAATTCCTCAAATTGCAGACATTATGAGTAGAAACAGATTTCAGCAGATCAAAATGAATCTACATATGAATGACAATAGTAAAATTGATCTGGCAAATTTAGATCGTTTGTTCAAAATCAGGCCCTTGATGGGGAGTCCTTACTAACAAATTTTCGGGCTATTCCCATGCAACAATTTTTTTGCGTTGATGAACAATTCGTGCCATACAAAGGTGAATCGGGGCTCCGTCATTATAATCCAAAGAAACCTCATGAATGTGGTTACAAAATTTTTGTACTCTGTGATGCTGAAGGACTCATCCATAATTTTCAAATATATACCGGCAAATGTGACCCTAATCCAAAATTTCCAGATATCGAAGTCAGCTCTAATGTTGTACTAAACATGACAGAATTTGTACCACATAACAAAAGTTATTTAGTATTTTTTGATAACTGGCTCTCTCCTCCTGCGCTCTTCGTGGAATTACAAAAGATGGGAATTGGTGGGTTAGGTACTATTCGAATCTCTAGATTCCCAGGATTGGATTTTTCTTCTGATGCTTTTATGAAACGTCTCGGAAGAGGATGTATACAAGAGAAGCAAACAACTATCGAAAACATCGATCTGAGAGCGGTGAAATGGCTCGATAACAAGTCAGTTGTTTTAGTTTCAACTTTTGAAAGTGCGAATCCGACAGAAGAAGTGAAAAGATTCGATAAAACAAGTAAAATATATATTTCTGTTACATGCCCTTCTATCATAGGCACCTACAAGTTTATGGGAGGCGTTGATTTGGTAGATGGACTCATCTCCTACTACAGAACTTCAATCCGATCGAAGAAATATTATTTAAGATTTTTCTTCCATTTTTTAGACATGGCTCTAGTAAATAGCTGGCTGCTCTATAAGCGCTACTATGACGCACATAATTACAAGAAGAAAGACATCAAAGATTTACTCACCTTCAAGTCAGAAGTAGCCCAGGTTATGTGTCTATGCAATAAAAATCCACTAAAGCGTGGTCGCCCCTCAAGTGGATTCATTGAACGTGCATTCCAGGAAAAAAAGAGAAGGGGATCAACAAAACCTATTCCTGAATCGAAAGTACGCAGAGATGGTATTGGGCATTTTGTAGTGGTAAAAGATGATCGCCAACGTTGTAAAAGACCTGTTTGCTCGTCACTAACATCGTTTTATTTTATTAAATGTCAAATCTATTTATGATTGAATAAAACAAGAAACTGCTTCATGGACTTCCATAGATAGGTTAGGTTAGGTTAAGTTTCAAGAATATACAGGTTGATTCACGGTGGATGGCACATTAGACGTTTCTGGTGAACCAGACAACGGATCACTTCGAAAATTCAATGGAGGGCATATTCGGACATTCTCTAGCCAATTAAGATATTTTCGACAATGCGGTGTTGCCGCTTCTATTAGAAAGCAGTAGCAACTTTGATTTTTCAAATGGAACACTCTGTATATAATATTATTTTTGAAATCTCCAACAATTGCCCGACAAATTTTCTTGATATTTTCCTATACCTATCTGTTACCGTTTTCGAAATGAAAATTAATTTCAACTTTTTTCTTCGGAAATCGTGACTTCTGAAAATGCCGATATCTTTTAGTTAAAAAGTACTATGATATCGAAATTTGGTTTGGAGTTAGGTGATACTTGGACACTTCCCACACGTCAGCCTAATCTCCGGTACTTCAATACAGGGTGTTGAAAAAATACAGTATTTTCGTTTGCTTGAAAAAGTTGCTGAAATTTGATTATTTCAAATGGAACACCCTGTATATTATTGAAAATTCGGAAAGCTGCTGAAATTTGCTTTCTTTCTATGTATATCATACGTATACCTAACTAGTCAAGTTTCGGACTTAGGAGCATTTATTTGTGAAAATGTCCCTTCAGAATGGTATTTCCATTCGGTATTTGGTAAGCAGGCCATGATTACTATTTGACAGTAGCGTTGTGACATTCTCCTAATAATATCGATATTTTCGTCACTTCAGAAGATGCAAATACCTTCAAAACGATGGAACAAAACTATTCAAACGAGGTTCTTATGAATTTGTTTATTATTTTTGGACAGTGTGATAAAATTTTCAGCAGAACATGTGGAAAGTTCAATGAAATGTATCCGAATCTACCGCCAATGAACCTCAAGAAATTTATACGAATTCAGAACAATTTCAATGCATTTGGATCAACTTTAAAAGCACCAAGAAACTTGCCTCGACCCGTAACTTCTGAAGACAACCAGATTAATGTCTTAGCATATTTTCACGCATTTCCCTAGTCATCGATAAGAAGTGCTGAAGAAGATTTGGGTATAAAATATTCATCGGTTCAAAGAATCTTGCGAAGACATAAAATGCATGATTATAAATTCACCAAAATTCAAGCAATGAAGCCTCAAGACCCTCAACAGAGAGTAGAATTTTGTGAAATGTTGTTGACACGCATTCAAGAAGATCCACTTTTTTTAAATAAAATTATTTGGACTGATGAATCGAAATTTTCGAGAGAAGGGATTTTCAATAGAAAAAATCGTCATTATTGGTCCAGTGAAAATCCTCACGTCACAAAAGAAGCCGGATTTCAAGAAAAATTTAGTTTTAATGTCTTCTGCATGTTGATGGACAACAAATTGAGGTACGTGATATACGAGGAGTCATTAACATCCAGAAGCTACCTGAATATTTTGGAGAATACTGTGGAGAGTTTCGTCGATAATCTGCCACTCGAAGAATATCGAAACTGTTGGTACCAACTAGACGGAGCTCCTGCACATTGCACAAGAGAAGTGAGCGCAGAACTGGAAAGACTTTTTGACGATCGGTGGATAAGGCGCTTGGGACCATGGAATTGGCCAGCGAGATCACCCGATCTTAATCCATTAGATTTTTATTTGTGGAGAATGTTTAAAGTCAAAGTTTACAAAATGCACGGGTATTTTCGAGAGATGAATTGTTAGAAAATATTGCCCAAACATTTGAAGATTTGGATCCCAATGAAATCAGATCTGCCACCACGAAAGCAGTCAACAACCGCATTTTAAAGTGCTTGGAAGTGAACGGCCAGCGATTCGAACATATTTTGAAATATTCCACATGATTGTTTTACTTTTTTATGATTATTCATATCAATATTTCCAATTTCAAGTTTCTTGGTGCTTTTTTAAAGTTTATCCAAACATATTGAAATTGTTCTGAATTCGTATAAATTTCTTGAGGTTCATTGGCGGTAGATTCGGATACATTTCATTGAACTTTCCACATGTTCTGCTGATAATTTTATCACACTGTCCAAAAATAATAAACAAATTCATAAGAACCTCGTTTGAATAGTTTTGTTCCATCGTTTTGAAGGTATTTGCATCTTCTGAAGTGACGAAAATATCGATATTATTAGGAGAATGTCACAACGCTACTGTCAAATAGTAATCATGGCCTGCTTACCAAATACCGAATGGAAATACCATTCTGAAGGGACATTTTCACAAATAAATGCTCATAAGTCCGAAACTTGACTAGTTAGGTATAGGTATGATATACATAGGAAGAAAGCAAATTTCAGCAGCTTTCCGAATTTTCAATAATATACAGGGTGTTCCATTTAAAATAATCAAATTTCAGCAACTTTTTCAAGCAAACGAAAAAACTGTATTTTTTTACCACCCTGTATTGAAGTAACGGAGATTAAGCTGACGTGTGGGAAGTGTCCAAATATCACCTAACTCCAAACCAAATTTTGATATCATAGTACTTCCTAACTAAAAGATTTAGAGGTCATGATTTTCGAAGAAAGAATTTGATATAAATTTTCATTTCGAAAACGGTAACAGATAGGCAGAGGGAAATCAAGAAAAGTTGTTGGGAGATCGTTGGGGATTCCAAAAATGATATTATATACAGAGTGTTCTATTTGAAAAATCAAAGTTGCTACTGCTTTCTAATAGAAGCGGCAACACCGCATTGTCGAAAATATTTCAGTTGGCTAGAGAATGTCCGAATATGCCCTTCTTTAAATTTTCAGAGTGATCCGTTGTCTGGTTCACCAGAAACGTCTAATGTGCCATCCACCGTGAATCAGCCTGTATATATGTTTCTATATTTCAAGCAGAATTGTATTTTCTTCAACCACTGTTACAAATATGATACAAACTGTTGATTTTTTAGTTAATTAGAAATTATAATTTTTTTGTATATCAATGTCTTCAGTTTGATCATAATTTCAAGGAAAACACAAAAAAAATTTTTTCATCTATTAAATGGTCTTGGTATACAAGAGGTTAACGAGCACGGTATGATGGTCATTTCCCACAAGTGGGATAAGAGACTATCCCGTGCGAGTTATAGGTACACTATATTTTTTCTTCAGCTCTTACATATATAATGAACAGCAACATGATTTAATAATACGTTTTACTGAAATCTTGTTAACAGATCTGTCACACGTAGGTATTCACTGCTTGAAATTGGACATTCCATAGGAGATGTGATTTATTGTATAATAACAACTACTATACAGGGTTATGTAATAAGTGTCCGATATTTCACAGGACGATTCCTCACTTATTTATAGGGTGAAAAGTTCATATAAGCATGGGCCCGCAAGGCCTTAATTTTTGAGATAGAGGGTGTCAAAAATTTACTTTAATTTTGATTTTTTGTAAAGAATTTTTTGTTACGAAACTAATGAGTTTCATCAACTTATTTTCATTCCAGGAGTCCACTGTCAAGCCATGTCCCAACCTATTAGAAAAACTATATTTATTAATGTTGCGAAACTAGATTTTCTGAATGTATTTCTCGCAGGGCATCAGAAACGAGAAGACAATAAATAAATTACAAAATCTATCATGTGGCTGATTCATTCAATTTCAATTTTTAGTATGTTATGAGAGGGCTTTTACTAATAATATGCTCATTATCACCATTAGGAATACTCGTGTGTTATCTATCACGAAGGCTGCTTCACAGAAGCTGATTTTTTTATAATTTATAGGACATATTTAGTCCGTCCTTGTATACTCTACTCACAAATAGGGTTAATCATTTGATCTTGTGAAAGCCACAGTGTGAACATTCTAAACACGAGAAAACAATACTTTTATTTCTCTGAAAAATAATAATATGAATTGTTACAGAAAAATTATGCTACTGGTAAAATATGGAATGAATCTCAGGGGGAATCTCCCACCCAAATTGCAACCGAGGTCGAAAATCGGCCTGATAGTGAACCAGTGGATATCGACGATTTTCCGTTTAGTGATACTCAGATCATGACAACTGATTATCTAACAGATACTAGTGTAATTCAACACACAGACGAAAATCATGATATTGATTATGTGAACAGCATAATAAACGGCATTAGAGCCATTAATAGGTGGAATACTAGCGACAATGATATCAATAACATAAGCTCATTCTCGTTAAACACTGATGAGAGGCATGAACATCATCTTTTTCAAATTAATACTGATTTGGTACATTTAAATCCAAAACCTAATATTGATAGAAGTGATTATGATAATAAGAATTTGTACACAGAAGATGTAGAAGCTAATGAAAATTCTTCGAGGAAAGACCCAAACAAAATTCGTCTTGGAAGGACGGCGAATGGTTGATATTGCACATATCATAGAATCACTAATTGTCATTGGATATCATGCACCTCATATGGGATGCACACTGAAGAATATGGTCATAATTGGTGAAAATCGTAAGGGTCTCGCATCTATCATAGACCCTGTTGATATAAATAATAGTCCCGTTATTGGAGCAATATCTGTTGGTTCAGGAAACAGTCACTTGAAGGAAATGACATCGGCTCTGAACATCCCTTTATTCGCTCAAAGCACGTATAATAAGTTACATGAGCAGATTTCCTCAGCTTATAAAAATACAGCTCTCGATGAAATGACAGCAGCTGCTGAAGAAGAAAAGAGTTTGCTATGAAGGCTGGCAATGTAACACCTGATGGGATCCCTCTTGTTACTGTGGTTTGTGATGGAGTTTGGGCAAAAAGGTCTTATCGGACTAACTTTACTTCCTTGAGTGGTGCTGCTGCTATTGTTGGATATCATACAAAGAAGGTATTGTTCTTGTCAGTGAGGAACAAATTTTGCATCATTTGCAAAAGAGCGGAAAATAAACAAGAAGATGCTAAAGAACACACATGTTATAAAAATTGGATTGGTTCATCTTGTGCTATGGAATCAGATATAATATGTGAGGGTTTCCAAAAAAGCATAGACATGCACGGTATGATTCACCATGAAATGATTGCAGACGGAGATAGCAGCTGCTATAAAAAAATTTTAGATTCGAATCCATACAGAAAATATAACATAACTGTGAGGAAAATAGAATGCCGTAATCATTTGTTAAGAAATTACATTAACAAAATCAGAGATATTTCCAAAGATACACTTGCAGGTCCCTTAATATTAAGGAAAGAGATCCAGGTAATTTTATCAAATGAGGATTTTCAATAATTCTTCAGTCATCGGTTCACTTGGATTATCTATAATTACTTTAAATTGAACCTATTATTTTTTAACGAATCCGATTACTATTTTCCATCTTCATCAAGCAAAATGATATCACAAGTAGGAATTTCCTAATGAATTTCATGTTCAAGAAATAGGGAACTGAAATTGTTTCAAATAGCTGATAATGTCTGAAATATAATGGTATCTTTATTTGATTTGATGTAGAAAAACGAATTGCGGTTCCGATGAGCTATCACAGAAGCTATTAAATTCAGAAAAGCCCAAAACAATAAAATGGAAGAAAAAGTAGAGAACTTGAAAAAAGACATCTTGAATAGTCCAAGTCATATATTTGGAGAGCATAAAAATTGTACAGATTACTTCTGCAAACTGACATATAATCCATCCAACACAGTTATTTCGGATTTGAAATGAACAGGTAAGTCCTGGGTAATTCATATTAATTTATTATAATTAACACGATATGAAGGGGTTGTATTCCCATTGTGACGTTTTTCGCTCAGCGCAGTTGAGTACGTCCAGGATTCGGTTTAACTCAACGGTTCAACTCACTGTCAGTTAATAGAGTAAAAGACAGAGTAATCGAAAAGATGCAAAATATATTTCCTATAGGAACAATTCTACTTTAGAGCTAGGAGGTTGCTGAATCGTATTTATTAATAATAAAATAATCAAGTCTTCTTCAGGTTCGTCTTGTCCGGGTCTTCTTAGACCTCTCTGTATCTGGAACTCACCATCCACCAACACTCGCAGTCACTGGTCCACGTGACCAAGTCTCAGGAAATGTTCGAATTATTGGTTTCCTGGGTGCGAAGGAACGAGAAGCGGATTTCTCGCTATAATCGGACCGAACGATCGCCCGAATGGACTGCTAGCTACGAACAGTGAAATGTAGATGTTCGTTCAATACAGAACGGAGAACGGATGTCTCGTATGAGCTAAGAGTCAAAGGGCAGTCTCTTGGGCAGGAAACGGGATGCTGGGTACCAGCAAGAAATCGGATCTCGACCGGATTTTGATTCTAGTAGTCTCGTTGCATTAACGTATCTACCATGAAGCAGGTCATCGATCTAGTAGTTAGCAAATCGGGTTGTGTATCACAGGGCGGAGGAACTAACTGTTCAGGGTCAGATCTGGTTGTGCAACACAAGGCGGGGAAACTAACTGTCCAGTATCAAATCTAGTTGTGCCACACAAGGCGGGGGAACTAACTGTTCAGTATCAAATCTGGTTGTGCAACACAAGGCGGGGGAACTAACTGTTCAGTATCAAATCTGGTTGTGCAACACAAGGCGGGGGAACTAACTGTTCAGTATCAAATCTAGTTGTGCAACACAAGGCGGGGGAACTAACTGTTCAGTATCAAATCTGGTTGTGCAACACAAGGCGGGGGAACTAACTGTTCAGTATCAAATCTAGTTGTGCAACACAAGGCGGGGGAACTAACTGTTC
Organism: Phaedon cochleariae; assembly: GCA_918026855.4. Taxonomy (NCBI): domain Eukaryota; kingdom Metazoa; phylum Arthropoda; class Insecta; order Coleoptera; family Chrysomelidae; genus Phaedon; species Phaedon cochleariae. The sequence continues at coordinate 4,980,716 of OU896717.1, read as the reverse complement.
AATTGATAACCCAGGGCAGAAGAACTTACTGGTCGTCTAGTAGTCTCGTTGCGGTAACGTATCTACTATAAACCAAGTTCTTAAGTCGAATCACTATCGAAGCAGGTTTGGTCATATAGGACGGAAGAAACTAACTGTTCAACTAAAAACCCAGGGCGGAAGAACTAACTGGTCGTCTAGTAGTCTCGTTGCAGTAACGTATCTACTATAAACCAAGTTCTTGAATGAATGAATGAATTATCGATGCTGGCTGGGTGACACAGGTGATGTCCAGAACACCGAACTTAGAGGAGTGCCTGGTACTTGATTAACTGCTCGCGGAAGTACCTCTAACAAAATATCGCTAGGCCCAGAATTGAACTCGACAATGAAAGCTTTGAGTTTACTATCCATGCAGTAGCTAGGACGAATAAGTCAAATCTGGAAATACAGGAATAATGGAAAACGGAATGTTTGGTTTCATTAGTTTCGTTGTGATAACGTATCTCCTAAAACCAGAACATTTATTAACGCGGTGAAAATAACGGAAACGCCATGTAGTAAATTAATTTTGACTTGCCTGGTTTATAACAGTCTCGTTGTGATAACGTATCATTCAATACCAGGTTATAGTTCCACGGAAATATGTTAGCTACTGCTTCTATATTGATAATGAGAAAGAAAACCGGAACCTTATCGAAATACTTGGTTTTATTAGTCTCGTCCTAACGACGTATCTCCTAAAACAAAGTCATTGATGACTTAAACTGGCATCAAAAATATTAACGGGATGTCAGGCTTTATTAGTCTCGTTGTAATAACGTATCTCCTAAAGCCACAACATTTGAAAACACGAAATTTGTCAAATCAGGATTAGAGCACTACACGAGAAGTAAATTCTAATTCGCGCAAACAGATTATTTGGATAAGTACTCACTCGAATTAATTCTGGGTAAAACTGTTAAGATTATTTCCGGTTAAGTTGAAGTCAATTACGATTTATTACGGGGCACGTCCTCTCGGTTCGAGTGGCTGAGAGCAACTGATTTTTGAAAGATTATTTCAGGTTAACTTGAAATTAATTTCAATTCATCCCGGGGCACTTCCTATCGATTCAAGTGGCTGAGAGCAACTGACTCTGTAGCTCGTCACACGCTGCGATCAAGCCGGGAGCCGCGTGATCAATCTCCCCACCCCGCCGGGGAGTGTGCGCACTGGTTGCGTGAGACTGAACTGGGACGCGACTGACGATTTCGATGGCTGGCGATCGACTGAGAATTCTTCGTGGTACTCGACTGTGGTTCGCTTGCAATGCGATCCTCGAGTCTGCGCATAATGATCAATGATTGAAGCCGGGTACACACGTTAAACGCTACAAACCCACTGAGCTGATTCCGGGGAACTCTCATCTGCGTTTTTAGAACGTAATTCCTAGAAATTCGTTACATCATAATTAATAAGATACTGAGTATAGAAAATCCAATTAACAACATAAAGAGCAAATTTGTATGTAACTTACTCTTTCTTGTTATTCTGTTCTGCTTTCAGAACTTATTCATGGAAGACTCTGAATAAATTTTAAATACATCCCATTATGAATTATTTAATGTGTTGTTTTTCAGCATTATATGATAAATTGATGGGATATGTACGATCCATTGCATATCATGCCAACAGTCTTATATATGATGTAGACAATAATGCCGTTGAACAATTCAATAGTATCATAGCGAAACATACTGGTGGAAAGAGAATAAATTATTGTTTGCGGAGATCTTTCAGCAGTCGCTGTTTTGCTGCAGTGGTATGTCATAATTCAAAGTTACCATACAAAAGAATCTACAACAAACCAAGCGTGGATGAATTGGGATATCACACAAAATTATACAGGGTGTCCCACTAAGGTCGGCGAGGTACGATATTACGGAAGCCATAAACTTTACAGCTTCGGGAAAAAAATCTATTGATGAAATTGGCAAAGAGAAATTGATTAAAATATTTTCAAGTTTCTCAAATGACCGGTAGGGGGCGAAGTTACTATGAAAAAACGGAAATGAGAAGGTCATAAATTTTGGGTCAGCTTGGTATAGACTTTTTTTCGTATCTTGAATAATAGCGGTGGGGGAAGCTTGTGAACAAAATATTTTTTGAATTGCTGTATCTTCCATACCCTTCATCCAAATTCAATCAACTTGGGCTCGTTTGGAAGATAATTTCACTCTCATTTCAAAACTGACTTTGTTTATGGTCGCTAGTTCACACCGCGTCTTATAGAACACGCAGTTTACTAACCATTACTTTTTTTCAATTTTTCTCGAAAAATTCGAATGGAATGATACATGTTCAAATCATTGGTTCAGAAGAGCATCAAAATAGCTACATTTTAGCGAAAACCGCGATTCGATATCTTCATTTGTCTTCGAGTTATTCGCGAATAACTTATTGTCCATTGAAAAATCATTTCTTAAAAAGAATACACTATTTATTCACTTCAATCATGATATCTGTGAAAATAATTGAACGTCAACTGAGCTGGTTGCCAGGCAACCTTCATATTGAGGTATTCTGACATTTGTGCATCTGAAATTCATTTAAAAATGTCTTATTCTACCGCGGAAGCCTATGATATGTTGGCGGTTTATTTTCAATGTTTCGAAAATGTTGCTGTGGCAGAACGAGTATACGCAGCTAACAATCCTGATAGGAGACATTTTACTAGAAGAGTATTTTTCCGATTGGGTAGACGACTGCGGGAGACAGGACAGGTGCATCCTATTCCACCACCAATACGAAATCGGAACATTAGGAATGAAAATAATATTATTAATGTTCTTGCCTACGTCCAGGTAAGTCCTCATTATAGCACAAGGACAATTGCAAGTGACTTAGGAATTAGTAGAACATCGGTACATAGGATTTTAATGGACCATAACTTCCATCCATATCACGTAGAATTACATCAGGCCCTATCAGAATTGGATTTTGAACGTAGACTAGATTACTGCTATTGGCTAAGAAATATGATTGGCGAAGAACAGAATTTTTTGTCACGCATATTGTGGACTGATGAAGCTACTTTCTCAAGTACTGGAGGAGTCAATTTGCATAACATGCATTACTGGTCCGCTGATAATCCCTACTGGATGCGTGAAGTTGACCATCAAAACCGATGGAGTATTAATGTGTGGTGTGGCATTTTCGACGGTCGGATTATAGGCCCGTTTTTCATCGATGAACATTTGAATGGAAATATTTATTTAGGATTTTTGAGGAACCAATTTCCTCTTCTACTCGAAGATGTTCCATTATTAATGAGGAGGGACATGTGATTTCAGCATGATGGGTGTCCTGCACACTATTCTCGGGTAGTTCGTGACTTTTTGGACCAAAGATACCCGAACCGCTGGATCGGACGAGGAAGTTTGTTTCCATGGCCGCCTAGATCCCCGGATCTCACTTTGCTTGATTTTTATTTATGGGGCAAGCTGAAGGACATTGTTTTTCAAACTCGTCCAACCACTGCAGAAATCATGAAGCAACGTATTCGAGATGCTATTGTCAGTATTCCAAGAGTAGAAATTGGAAGAGCAGTATCAAGCACGCAACGCAGATTGAATCGCTGCATTGAAAATAATGGGATGCATTTCGAACACTTGATGTGAGGAAATCATTTTATGCGTTCATTTTGAAGATGTCGTTTATGTCGAATTTCCTGAATACATTATAATTTTCGTTATTGCAGTTCAATTGTTGACATAGTCTACATTTTTGGTTCTGAAGTAAGTGGCATTTAAATATCAATCCAATGCACAAATGCAACAAGAGGTTTAGGAATGTAAGGATAACCTTTTTCACTACTAGAGCAAATAATTAGGATTATAATTAATTATTTTGTTCGCAAGGCCCACTCACTGAAGGTACCATACATAAAAATTAGTTATTCGCGAATAACTTGAAGACAAATGAAGATATCGAATCGCGGTTTGCGCTTAAATGTAGCTATTGTGATGCTCTTCTGAACCAATGATTTGAACATGTATCATTCCATTTGAATTTTTCGAGAAAAATCGAAAAAAAGTAATGGTAGTAAACTGCGCCCTCTATAAGACGCGGTGTGAACTAGCGACCATATACAAAGTAAGTTTTGAAATAAGAGTGAAATTATCTTTCAAACGAACCCAAGTTGATTGAATTTGGATGAAGGGAATGGAAGATACAGCAATTCAAAAAATATTTTGTTCACAAGCTTCCCCCACCATTATTATTCAAGATACGAAAAAAGTCCATATACCAACCTGATCCAAAGTTAATGATCTTTTCATTTCCGTTATCAAAAAAGTACCTCACCGAGCGATATCCTGAGATAATTTGAATTTCTTGTTAGTATCGGGGGTAACGACCGGACGCGAATTTTATAAGTCCGTTCAGGATTTCGGATAAAAAAATATTTTTTATTCAACTATTTGTCACAAAGCAGAGAGATGTTCACAGCATGGATTCAAAGTCAAGACTGAATATAAAACTAATTCTCATAAACATGTAAAAATGCAAAATTGCAAAATTGCAAGAAAGCATAGAAATCATGAGAACGCTGACTCGGCTTCTCCTGGTCTTCTGTCGAGATTCCTATTTCTTAAGGAATACAGTGGAATTGGTGATGTAACTCGCGTCCAGTAGGCTCTTGGCTTTTAAAGGGTGAAGTTGGTCGTGCGTTCAAGATAAAGTTTTTAGATTTCGTGTGTCTATATATTGTATATTTTCACCTCTGGTTCGACTTTATATGTATACATAGATGTCTGATTGTGAAGCGGCCCCTCTGAATCAAAGCGTCCAAAAAAACTCTAAATTCAATCTAAGAAAGTGTTTAACAGAAGAAGAACTTGAAGTGATGTTAATTAACTCTGATGACGATCTGGAAGATCCAACTTTTATCGATAAGCTAGATCAAACTGATCCAAGTTCTTCAGATGACTCTGATGGTTATTTGGACGAGTCCATCAGATCTGTATCAAGGTCTACACCAATGATTCATGATAACGAGCATAATACAATAACTCTTGGTAACTACTCCAGGAGAGTCAATACAGGATAGGTGGAACAGTCATCACAATGTGTATTTGAACAACAAATCACAGAAATTACAAATCATGAATAATTATATGAAATTAGCATGTGTTGAAAAATAGTCATAATTATTCAGACAGTTTTCAGAAAATGTGGAGAATAGAGAATCATCAGAAGAGTTGATTTGGGATTTACAAAATTGTATTGTTACAGGAGATGCTTCAATGGATTTTTTCAATTTGATGTTTGATGATGAATTCTACGCCCTGATAATCGAGGAAACAAATTGACACAAAGTGGAAATTTTGTTGAATAAGGAAGAAGAACATTCAAGAATCAGTAAATGGTAGCCCTATTTTTCCATATGGGAACTATCAATTTGCCACGCAATCAAGATTATTGATTTCCACTGTTTTTCGGAAAACATGAGTATTTCAAGACGCCTACATTACATTATTCACCAAATCCAAGAGAGGGTGAGGACAAACCAGCTGATAGGCTATGCAGAATTAGACCTGTGATTGATTATTTCAATTCGAAAATGAATCATATATACTATCCTGACAAGAATTTGGCCATAGATGAATCAATGGTTCTTTGGCGAGGCAAGTTGCAATTCAGGCAGTACATTCAAAATTAACGCCATAAATATGGTCTAAAACTGTATTATGCTAACAGAACCAAATGGTATTATATTGAAGTTCTCTGTCTACACAGGAGCTATCGACGATAAAGAAGGCAGGGGTCATGCCGCGAAGGTTGTCCTAAATTTGATGGAAGGTAATTGAATGTTGGTCATTCATTATTCATGGATAATTTTCAAAACAGTTATGATTTATCTCTGAAACTTTTATCGAAGAACACATATAGTACAGGCACTTTTCGCATCGATCGTAAAAATAGTCCACCGGAAGTTAAATCCTGCCAGTTGAAAAAAGGAGCGACAATTGCTCGCTACTCAAATAGTGTCATGATTGGGAGGTGGCATGACAAAAGAGACGTAAATTATATCTCTACAGAATTAGGGCTGATATGAAGAATCCTGATTTTATTTTTGTTTGTTCTCAATATTCAAGTTGGTCTGGTATTTTCTTCAGAAATTTAAAATGTTCCTATATCTTGTGGAGCAGTGTTTTTTCTTTTCAAAACTAGACAGACTATTCCATAGTTGATATTTTGCAGAATTGCAACAATAATTCATTGTAGTATAAAAGTGACATTTATTATTTTGTTTTTAGGGGTACACAACAGTTTTTGAACAGTATAGAATATTTGAGTGCTGTGGAAGGGACAAAATGGGTGTTTTGGCCCTATGTTGTCGTAAAAAATGGTGAGGTTTTCCTATTTTGAGAAAAAAACTACTGATTATAACAAAATTTTGCTTCACAGAGGGTAGAGCTTACCTGAATGAGCAATGGACTCAGATGTGAGTAAAATATAATTTTCATATGTATAATACCATTTCTCATTTTAGGAACAATTTTAATAATGTGAATAATGTAAATAATGTGCCTGTATGGCATCATCCAAGAGGATATCGAAATTCGACAGTGAGTATGACAAAATATACCTTACATTTTCTAAATTAGCATAATTTTCATAGGATGGAAGGCGATGATGTACAGACGAGGGGGGAGCAAAATTCCACTATTATGGATTTGTGAGTACTCTCAGTGAATTATGTTGAATTTTTGATTGTTTCTTCTTTTCCGATAGAACAGAAAACTATTATAGCAATGATGAATGTGCTATTCTGAGAGATTCGTGAGTATTAATCTCTTTTTTTATATATGATTATTTGCTATGTTTTTTTTCTCATCTGTTTATTGTTTATTCATTTATTTTTACTTATCTCAGATCCATAATTGAATTCTAACGAAATTCTCACAGAATCTCAGTACGTTTCAAAATATGTTTGACATTAATTCATTGTAGTATAAAAGTGACATTTATTATTTTTTTTTTAGGGGTACACAACAGTTTTTGAACAGTATAGAATATTTGAGTGCTGTGGAAGGACAAAATGGGCGTTTTGGCCCTATGTTGTCGTAAAAAATGGTGAGGTTTTCCTATTTTGAGAAAAAAACTACTGATTATAACAAAATTTTGCTTCACAGAGGGTAGAGCTTACCTGAATGAGCGGTGGACTCAGATGTGAGTAAAATATTATTTTTTATATGTATAATACCAGTTCTCATTTTAGGAACAATTTTAATAATGTGAATAATGTAAATAATGTGCCTGTATGGCATCATCCAAGAGGATATCGACATTCGACAGTGAGTATGACAAAATATACCTTACATTTTCTAACTTAGCATAATTTTCATAGGATGGAAGGCGATGATGTACAGACGAGGGGGGAGCAAAATTCTACTATTATGGAATTGTGAGTACTCTCAGTGGATTATGTTGAATTTTTGATTGTTTCTTCTTCTCCGCTAGAACAGAAAACTAGTATAGCAATGATGAATGTGCTATTCTGAGAGATTCGTGAGTATTAATTTTTTTTTTTATATATGATTATTTGCTATGTTTTTTTTTCTCACCTGTTTATTGTTTATTCATTTATTTCTTCTTATCTCAGATCCATAATTGAAGAGGATTTGGAAATTATTGATTTGTAAGTAGTTTCGGTGAATCATGTTAAATTTGTGATTATTTCTTTTTTTTTTTGCTAGAACGGAAGATGACAAAGATGATGAGGATAGATGGCTCATTCTAAATGACTCGTTAGTATAATTCTAATCATTCTGAATATAATCAATTGCTCTGGTTTTTGTTCATCTGTTTCCATTTATTTATTTATTTTTGTTTAGTTCACTGATTGAAGGGTATGAAATGGAGATTATTGATTTGTAAGTTCCACTATGTTCGATATGATTAACTGTTATTTGATTAATTTTTTTTATATATAGAACAGAAAATGATGATGTTGATGAGGAGGAGGCGGCATTAGTGATGATTCTGGAGGATCCGTGAGTATGATTCTCATCATCTAAAGAAAAATTCCATGTTTATCATTTTCAGATCACTCATCGATGATATAATGGAGTGCCTCGATCAAGATAGCGGGTAGCAGGTTCCAAATGTATATATATGTATATAGTTGTAGAAAGAGTAATGTAGAATAGTGAATAGATTGTAAGTGAGAAAATTTGTTCCTGTGTTTTTTTTTCTTCATTTCATTTCATATATTATGTACTCACGAGAGAAGTATAAGCTCATATTTTTCAATTTTTGCCTAATACCTACCTATTCCATTCATTTCATTGAGTGTGTGTATGAGTATGTATGCACATAAATACAAAAAAGCTCAAAGTCATTTTCCACAAATTATGTTCATAAAAAGAATAACAATGGTAAATGAAAGGATGAAAACAACTACTTTCCTGGCTAATGCCACGCAAAACATTGAAATACATCCTCTCAAAATCTATGCAACGATACGTGAAACGAATAATAATGCAAGTATTCCTTTTCCTATAATGCTGATTGAATTCAATTTAGCCAGGTTTAGCCATGTATGCACATTATCATGTTTATCCAATGATTTCTATAATACTTATGTGATTGTAGCTTTCACTTTTTGCTATGAAAGAGAGATCATTCCACTTTTATATATTTCATTGTCAACCCTATATAGTCGTTGTAGTGTATATGCATAAAATGAGATTCGTCATCGAACGCTAGGTATGAGGTATAGCGAGTAGCGATAAGGAACCGATCTGAATAGAACGGCACTTGTAATTCGGCAGTGGAGCAATAAAGAAGTATACAGAGAATTATCGAGTTTAATTCCTACATATTGGCGACGATGATGGGATATTATAACCCAAATGAGAGAACGCAACTGATAGCCGACGCTAGTCCTGTAGGATTAGGCGCAGTCCTAATTCAGTTCAACGAACGAGGACCTCGCGCTATAGCATACGGAAATAAAAGCCTAACGGATTATGAGAAAAGGTATTGCCAAACAGAAAAAGAGGCTTTGGCACTAGTATGGTCGGTGGAACATTTTAAAGTATATCTCTATGGAAGAGATAGTTTTGAGCTTGTTACAGATCATAAACCACTTGAATTAATATTTGGAACTAAATCAAAACCCTGTGCTAGAATGGAAAGGTGGGTATTACGCCTCCAATCTTATAAATATAAAGTTATTTATAGAAAAGGAAAATCTAATATCGCCGATCCCCTTTCACGACTATGCGTGTATAACAATCACAAGAGTAGAGGGTTCGATGAAGAATATGTCCAAGAAATAGTGGAATATTCACGTCCTGTAGCAATTTCCATGAGAGAAATAAAATCAGAGTCGGAAAGAGATAACGAAATTATCGCGGTTAGGGATGGTCTGTACAATAATGTATGGAAAGAAAACATAAAAATCTATGAGGCATCCGAAACGGAACTGTCCTTCCATGACGAGATTTTACTGAGAGGATCTAGAATTGTTATCCCAACTATCTTGAGGGTACCTGTCCTCAAAGCAGCACACGAAGGCCATCCCGGTATAGTCGCCATGAAAGGTCGTCTACGCACCAAAGTATGGTGGCCTCGTATAGACTCAGACGCAGAGAAGTTGGTCAAATCTTGTGAAGGATGTATTTTGGTTTCCCCTCCAACCCCCCCCCACACCCCCTCAAACGGAGGGAGCTCCCAAGTGAACCTTGGGTAGACATCGCTGTTGACTTCATGGGACCTTTACCAACCGGGGACCATTTGCTTGTGATCCTATACTACTTCAGCAGATACAAAGAAATTAAGATTACTAGGAATATTGCATCTGAAAAAACCATTAATATCTTGAGGGAGATATTTTCGAGTCTAGGTAACCCAGTCTCCATAACAGCCGATAACGGCAAACAAATCACTAGTATTGGAATGAAAAGATTCTGCAAAGGGCTAGGAATACATTTATTTCATACTATCCCTTACTGGCCTCAACAGAACGGGGAAGTCGAAAGACAAAATCGAGATATCTTGAAAAGGTTGAAAATAAGTCAGAGTTTGAAAAAAGATTGGCGTCAAGAGCTTTTAGACTATTTGATTATGTACAACAGCACTCCACATTCCACGACAGGTCAAACTCCATCAGAGCTTTTCTTCAAACGACAGTTCAGGGACAAAATCCCGAGTTTCAAAGATATATCATACAACATCATAGACGATGAAACCCGAGACAGAGACAGAATTCGAAAATACAAGGGTAAGGAATACAGCGACAAAAAGAGAAAAGCTAAAGTGGTTGAATTAGAAAAGGGCGACAAGGTCAAGGCGATGTCATAATTCAAAACAACGAAACAGGCAGAGACAGTAGACGTCACATTGTACATTTAAAGAAAACGGAAGGGAAATGGAGAGTAGTTGATAAAGATCATGCAAACGACTCCTGTTATACTTCAAATCAGTAGTTTGTAAATATGTGGCATGCATGTTATATCAAACATAGACAATGACTCCATTCATCCATTAAGACGCAATATCCTGCGTGGGTGATATCAGTGCAACCTCATGATGCTGATCCGCAACTCTGCAAGATCTACTGCGTAGTTCTGTATCAGCACACCGAGCTTATAAAAGGAAGAAGATCAGCCACGAGCGACACTCCGGTCAAATCTTTACTTCAGTCACTTCGACTTATATTGTTTTATATTGTAACCTAAATGGTTCTTGATCTTGATGTAAAATAAAGTTATTTTTTAAAAAGTGTTTTTCGAAAAGAAAAATATAAAATTGGCGCAGTCGGTAGGATACCTCAACATCCTAGAATACGGCAACGGTCCTCACCAGCGGTTGAAATCAATAGAACACGGCGACGTCCTCACTAGGGTGGTGGTTTCCAAACCTTCAAGTTCCAAGAACCGAAGCAACAAGCCCAAGAAGCAAGAAACCAGAAAATACAAGAAACAAGAAACGAAATCAAGTAGCAAGTAAGAAAACTGGTCTCCTGTGGATTAGGAACACCTCGTGAAGCCCCTGACAGAGAGCTCCAGACAACGAACGACGAACGACCCAATGCAGCGGATACTATACATGTAAGCAACATAGAATCTCAATTTTTTGCAAATTTCCAAATTTCACCATCTATAATACTGTTCGATTGCTTCCTATTGCTCACATCCCTCTCGTATATCGTATTCGTATTAAATTTAGTACACCCCTCGTAATATAAATAATTTTCCAAAATGCCAGACGATGAAAATCTGCCTGAAGTTGAACCGTATAAATTATCTGAATTATTCTCGCTAATTCCAGACTTCGAGGGTGATTCTATTTTATTAGGTGCATTTTTAAACGCCTGTGAACAAGCCTATCAACTTGCAACAAACGATCAGAGAAGACTTTTAATAACTCATTTCAAAAACAGATTGAAAGGAAGAGCAGCTATTCTAGTCAATTCAAAAAATCCAGAATCATTCAGAGATATAAGAAACCTTTTGAACACTCATTTTGGCGACTCTCGTGATCTAAATTCATTAATTCAAGATTTACAGCGCATGAGACAATCACAGAACGAAAATGCCATAACTTTTCATTCCAGATTGCAAACGCACAACGCAAAAATGTTAGCTTGTGTCCACAAATCGAATTCAACTCAAGAACAGAAATACGCGCAAATTACTCTGATAGAAAATATGACAATGAATACCTTATTAACCGGATTAGAACCCAAAATTGGACAAATAATCAGAGCTAGTAATCCTGTTAATATGAGTGAAGCAGCAGCTCGAATTAAGAGAGAAATGCAACTTTCCTATTTCGAAATGCAAAAAACCAACGAACCAAGACAAATGATGAAACCGAGAATTAATAATATTTCAAATCCAAATCAAAGACCTCAATTCAGACCTACACAATCGAATTTCCGACCAAACTATCAATCATTCCAAAATTCATATCAAAATCAATATCAGAGACCACAATTCCAATCATATCAAGCGCAAAATCAACAGAGAACTTTTCAACAACCAAACACAAATTTTCAAAGACCACAGTTCAATCAAAATAATTTCCAACGACCTCAACAAACCTACCAAAATTTTAATAATCAGCAGAGACCTTCAACATCAAATTTTAACCAGCAAAGACCTTCCGTTATACAACAAAACCCAAATTTGAATAGAAAAACACATCATTTCAATTACGGATTCGATCAAAATAATGCATCTCAATATTATTACGAAGATTCTGATGGTTATAATACTTATGACCAAGGTTATAATACTGGTTATGACCAACAACCAGAACTTCAAGAGAATTATTTTGGAAATGACTATGCCCAATATTATGACGAAAATACGATCAGTGACATACACCAATATGATAATTTACAAGAAGGAAATTATCAGTACGATCAATTTGACAATGAAACAAACTACCAAAATGAAACTAAACCCCCGCCTATGGAATCAACAATTCCAGAATGCTCAACTCAGCATTCAACGATAGACGACCTTGCAACGCAAACAAGAACGATGTCTCTCAATCAGAATGCATTGCCCAAGAAATCCAAACGCGCGCAGCAAAACCTAAAATTGATACAGGAAATGTTCATGTAAAATCAAGTCTCACAGTAAGTTCACAGAATTTGTATTACATCCACGATATAACTAAAACATTCAAAATACTAATTGACACAGGTGCAGGAATTTCAATTTTCAAACCAAAAACAGTAGAAAAATATACGGAAAGAACCCCCGAAAATATTTCTGTTTCAGGAATAACTGACGAAAAAATTAAAATGACAGAATCTACTTTAGTGCCATTCGCAATGAACGATCCACATAAAGTATTTATTCACAATCTCGACATAGAATTCGACGGAATACTAGGCTCAGATTTCCTCGAACATTACGAAGGAATCGTAGATATAAAAAACAGACAGCTGATTACCAATTTCAAAACGGTACCTTTATTCAAAGTTGAATCAAACGAAGAACAAATTCTGAATCCAATAAAAAATCATAACGAGACAAAAAACATCATAAATATTGAACCAAGAGTAGAACAAGTATTCAAATTATACTCAAAATTAAAGAACACTTATGCTATACTGCTAGCACAAGAAAATGACCGAGTACGACTTCCAAATGCCATAGTAAAAATCAATGAGAAAGGAGAGTTTCTTACAACAATTTTGAACCCAAACTCAGTACCAAAAACAATCGAATTTTCAGATATTATTCTAGAACCAATCAACAAAAATGACCAAATTTTGAATTATAATATAAATGAAAATCAATCAGAGAATTGTATGTCAATACCAACTAGAGAAATCGAAATAAAAAACCTCTTACGTTTAGACCACTTGAACGAAGAAGAACAAGAATACATAATAAATTTATGTTTAGAATTTTCGGACATATTTTATCTAGAGGAAGACAAATTAACCTTTACGAATGAAATCAAACATTCAATTGACACCAACAATTCAAAACCAATTTTCACAAAGTCATACCGTTATCCACATGTACACAAAGAAGAAGTGAAAAAACAAGTCTCAAAAATGTTGAATCAAGGAATTATACAACCCTCAATTTCACCCTGGTCCTCCCCAGTGTGGGTAGTCCCTAAGAAGCTTGACGCATCAGGTAAGCAAAAATGGCGTGTTGTGATAGACTACAGAAAATTAAACGAAGTTACGGTAGATGATAAATATCCTCTCCCGAATATTTCAGATTTACTAGATCAGCTTGGAAAATGTCAATACTTTACGACTTTAGATTTAGCCTCAGGTTTCCATCAAATCGAAATGAATCATTCCGACGTTCAAAAAACAGCTTTTTCTATCGAAAACGGACATTTTGAGTTCCTAAGAATGCCCTTTGGACTAAAAAACAGCCCATCAACTTTCCAGCGTGTCATGGACAACATTTTGATAGGAATACAGAATGAAAAATGTTTAGTCTATATGGACGATATAATTGTATATTCGCCAACCATTCACGAACACATTTCCAGACTAACAGACGTTTTCAAAAGACTAAGAAATTGTAACCTCAAATTGCAGCCAGATAAATGTGAATTTTTATGCAAAGAAGTAGCCTACTTAGGTCATATTATTACACAGGACGGAGTAAAACCTAACCCATCTAAAATAGAAGCAGTCGTTAAATTTCCAGAACCAATTAATCAAAAAGAAATTAAATCATTCCTAGGACTAGCAGGATACTATAGACGATTTATTCCAAATTTTGCCAAAATTTCAAAACCAATGACCAGACTATTACAAAAAGATATTATATTTGATTTCAATAAAGAATGTAAACAGTCATTTGAAGAATTGAAAAAATCATTGTCCCAATCACCTATCTTGATATATCCTAATATGGAAGGAGAATTTATTTTGACAACAGACGCAAGTAGCTTTGCTATAGGTGCTGTGTTATCACAAGGCCCTATTGGAAAAGATTTACCAATTGCATATGCCTCAAGAACTTTATGTAGTGCCGAAACAAACTATTCAACAATAGAACGTGAATTATTAGCCATTGTATGGGCAGTAAAACATTTCAGACCCTATTTGTATGGTAGAAAATTCAAACTATGTACTGATCATAGACCATTAACATGGATTTTCTCAATAAAAGATCCCGGAAGCAGACTTGCAAGATGGAGATTAAAATTAGAAGAGTACAATTACGAAATTATTTACAAACCCGGAAAAATCAACAAAAATGCAGATGCACTATCACGAATTGAAGTTAACCATTTCAAAGAATGCTCAAAATTACAAGTTAAAATTCTGACATCGAATAGTGACAATTCAGACGCTGAAACAATTGAAACTAAATTTTCTCCAGAAACTTTACAACAAGAATATGAAAATTTTGCGAATCTTTACAAAGTTAAATCACTAATTGATTATTCCAAAATTGAATTTTCAAGTTCACAACTACTTGACAAATCTCATAAACATGTAATCGTTATAATACAACATAACAGAATAACTGATTTACAAGAACAAATCATGGACGATATTTTCGAAGAAGAACCAAATTTTTCCGCTAATAAGATAAATGTTCTCTCTAGTAGAAGCGTCAGGAACAGAAAATACTACATTGTTTTATTACCATATGACATAGAAGAAACAGTAATGTACTTGTTTACATCTTTTTATTTATGTCAAACAACTATTCAATCCAATGAAACATACCTCTTAGAAAACATTCTCAACATACCGATACAAGAAATTTTATCGTACATCCTTGCAGATAAAGAAGATTTAAGACTTGTCATTTGCCAAAATATTACTAAAATTCCCGAACCAGATGAAATACCTATAATTATGGATCAATATCATAGTGGTAAAGCAAATATACACCGTGGTATCAATGAAACAATTAGACGTATCAGAGGAAAATATCATTGGACAGGAATGACTAAACAAATCGAAGATTTTATAAAGAAATGTGAAACATGTCAAAAGACAAAAATTTGTCGAAAAAATTTGAATAACCCACTTGTAATTACCGAAACACCTAAAACACCTTTTGAACGCATTAATATAGATATTTTTGAAGTCCCAACTAAATATTACATTCTGACTATACGAGATGAACTCACAAAATTCACTCAAGCATATCCTTTACCAGACAAAACAGCAAAATCAGTTGTAAACACACTAATTCTTTATTTCCAACATTACGGAACTCCACTTAGAATACATTCTGACTCAGGAAGAGAATTTGACAACACATTAATGAGAGACCTTTGTACACTGTATGATATAAAAATGTCAACCTCAAGTGTACATCACCCCCAATCAAACGGATCCCTCGAAAGATTCCATGCAACCCTCATGGAAATGATTCGAATTAATAAAACGGACAATCCCGAAGAAAACCCCTTAACTATTCTACCCTTTGCTATTATTTGTTATAATAATACGAAGAATAAGACTCACGGATTCACCCCGTATGAGTTGATTTTTGGACATACTTCTGGTAGACCTCCAGAGCAACTGTATAATCAAGAACAATTGATTAGTAAGTACGTTAGGGATTTTAATAATAGAATAAGTTATTACTATAAAGTAGCTCGTGCAAGAACCGAATTAAGTGAAGAAAAAGCAAAAGCTCGCTTTGATGAACGAATAAAACATGAAAAACCCCAGTATGAAGTAGGTGCAAAAGTATACGTGAAAGAATTGACTTTCTTTCACTTATTTTCTACGAAATTATATCTAATCTAATGTATATCTCTGGACCGTTTTATGAATAGTTTTGCTATCGATAATATCTTCATCTGTCGTTTGACCATCACTACCCAAACCGATTTTTCAACGCCTAGACACGTGTTTCACTCACAATGTTTGCAGTTCAAAGAGGAAATTCGAAACCAAATATCTTATTCTAGGAAGCTACTTTTTCACTAGGTCTGTCACTGTTCAATTTACATGCTAATCCTACATTTTCAAACTTCAAGAGGTTCGAATAGGTTTATTATCCTCATTATTGATTCTTTATTACTATTCTTGACTAATTCCAGGCTTCCATATGCAGCAATTTCTTCGACAGTAGATATCAACTTGTTTGACCATTATAAGGTTTTTTGATGTCTGTGTTCTGATGGTGGTTTGTCAATTTCCTGATATTCCCTATATTGAAATCTGCTAAATGCTAGTAGGCAGATCACTGATGTCGGTTGGTAAGTTTTTGTTGTCACGTATGTGTCATGTTATCTGTAACATGTCAAACGTTATTCGTTATGAGTGCACATCGTATATATTTCTCTGATTAGGTGTTTCCTCTCCACCCTGTATTTTATATTGATCGACTCAAAGATTTTTTTCAATGCTTACTGTAGGTATATGATATGGTATGTATACGTCAACGTCTGTTCTACTGGAAGTGAATCATACATGACCTATTCTTACTGTAGGTATATGATATGGTATGTATACGTCAACATCTGTTCTACTGAAAGTGAATCATACATGACCTATTATTATGTTAGTTGTTACATGTAATTTTCATCCTTAGATCCGTTCTGTATATATTTTTCTCATCAAACTTGCTCACTGGCTAATACGTTTACACAGTTGTGCATGGTTAGGTACTTGTATATTCCAGTAGAACAACACTGTTATTAGGCATTCCAGAACACGTGACGAAACGTCATCCAAAATGGCGGCCTGTAGGCACACAAAACGCAAACAGGCGTAAACAAACAATTGTTGAGTTGTTTGTCGTTGTGTTAAGTTGAATCTTTTAGTGAACTCCTAGTGAAATTATTGTGAAAATGGCTGTTTCGAACAAAAGTGAATATTTATTATCCTTAGAACAGGACAACAAAGATATTGCGGCGCGGTATAAGAAGAAAATCAGAGTAATTCAGGGTATTGATCCCTATACTCTCACTTCAGAAGATACAGACACTGCTGTAGAAAACTTTCCACCTGTTACTGCATTCGATATGAGTGCGTATCTAGTGTTGACCCATAGTTTCTACACAAACCAGCAGATGAAGGCTTACAAGAGTTTAACTGCCTATAAATACTTTGAAGCTGGATTTGTACATGCTTGTGGGGGCAATAAAATTGGAGAGCAAATTGTTGTTATTGCAAAGGTAATTGATATTTTGTAGTATTTGAAACATGTTTCTAAATCAATCTTATCTTTGCTTCAGGTCGAGCATTCACAGCGGATGAATAATCCTTCCTTACAAGTGTGGATTATTTGTGAAAAAGATGGTGCCATAAATTCAGCCCATTGCACTTGCATGGCAGGCCAATCCGAAGTGTGCAGCCATGTAGCTGCTGTTCTTTATGGGCTGGAATATATCCACCAGTCTGTCAAGAAGTCCTCCTGTACAGATGTTAAGGCAAAGTGGCTCATTCCTTCTATTACAAATGTACCTATAATTAGTGTTGGTGAGATGAAGTTGAAGAGGGATTCTGCTAAAAACATTGCTGCAAAGAATGCAGTCAAGTCTATCGAGGGTGAAGAACTTTCAAGTTTTCTTCAAGAAATTGAAGATTCTGATGATGAAGCAGCACTTATGAGAGTCACAGAACCTTTCGCTTCAAAAATAAGTGCTACTATTCCAGGATCACTGTTACCAAGTGTTTATGATGACATATATAAGCAAGAATATGAAGTTCTCACCTACAGGGATTTATGTTCTTTGGCACTTCAGGTAGATGAAAAATTGAGTAGCCAGCAACTTCAAGAT
Source organism: Phaedon cochleariae (assembly GCA_918026855.4). NCBI lineage: Eukaryota > Metazoa > Arthropoda > Insecta > Coleoptera > Chrysomelidae > Phaedon > Phaedon cochleariae. The sequence goes on along the minus strand of OU896717.1, from coordinate 4,962,491 downwards.
ATTTTGATAGCTACAGTCAACCAAAATAAATCAAAGGAGTGGTTCAATCAAAGGAAAGGACGAATTACTGCTTCAATTTTCGAGAGAGCTTGTAGAACTTCTAATTCAAAACCATCCTTATCACTTATAAAAACTGTATGCTATCCTTTAGAGTGTCTGTTTAAGTCAAAAGCTACAGAGTGGGGATTGTATCATGAGGATATAGCATTAGAAGCATATAAATTGGAGCAGATGGAAAGCCATGTGAATCTCAATCTAGAAAAAGCTGGTTTGTACATAGATGCAGTTGATTCCTTTCTTGCCCAGATAACACAGGATATCCTGTGGATATCCTTCTCAAGTTCATTTCAGGTCGGGATATCCTGGGACATGAAATGGATATCCATAGGATATCCGTCAGAGGATATCAAATGGATATTCTGATGCGGATCACCTATGGACGTCCATAAGATGTTCGTTTAGCGAACAAAAATTGTTAATTGAGAATGGTTCGAAACAATACGAATCATCACAAATATCACATGCAAATCACATGTTTATTAGAAATTCAAAGGTAGTTTTCCATCATATAACTATTGTTATGTAGGTATAATATGTTTATAGCCACAATTAAGATATCCGATGCAAATATGAATTCATATAAATAACAACACCACAGTTTGGAATTTTTCTCTGTTGTTCAACGTTTTCGTACAAAAATATACAATCACTCGAAAATAGCTCTCATATATTTACTTTTTTGTGGTCTTCAGATGGACATCCATGAGATATTCATCCATGGATTTATAGCGGATATCCATCAGAAGATATCTTATGGATAGCCATAAGATATCCAAAGAAAACATAAAATCATATTTATGTCAAAATAACTTTTGTTCTTCAAAATTTTCGCACACAAATATGATTTTTCAGAAATAACTTGTATCTCCGTTTTTTTCCTTGGGATTGAGATGGAGATCCATAAGAAGATATATTCGCATCCCTGAATTCAAAACTGGGTAGGTATTTTCCCAATGGATAGTAATAAAATATTCTGAAGCAATAAAATATAAATCAATATGGCATTCGCGTGAATGACAAATTTTCCAAAAGAAAGATGGAAAAATCTAAGTGAATCTAATTCTTGAATTCACCTTAACAGCATTTCGGAAAATAGCTTCATTGTTGCGCTAGAGATAACGCGATTCAAATCCGGCCACCTCGCCTCCTCTATTTATCTCTCAAAAGATTGAATTCAATTCGAATTAACCTCCATGGCTAGAATCGTTCTGATTGGTCTAAAAATGCATCCATGTCGAAAGTCATGGTAAATTGAATTCTTTCATGAGGTATGAGCTAAAGCTTCTTAACCTAACTGACCTAACTTTGTTAGTTTTATGTTTTTTCTCATATTATGGTTTTTCTTCATCTTTCCCGGTAAATTTGCGGATATTCCCAGTTTTTTTCTCAGTGCTCCAGTGGTTACTTCGGTTGTAGTTGTGTGTTTTCGCGAGTTTTTTAATCAACTATTTATATTTTGCTTACATTTTTCCATAACTTGAGATTAAGCTTGAAGGTAAGTGGTAGGGTAGGAATGTATTTTGTAAATTATTTTCAATGAATGCATTCATGACGAATGATTTCGCTTCAGAATATAGCTGGTATGGGGCGAAAAAGAAGAGAATTTTTGGTAAACTAAAATTGGCAGATCTCTTACTAGGTAAATAGAGAATATATTCCATATAAAGATTTGGCAACAAACAAAAAAGTAAAGTAAATTTTATAATAGAAATCGATTTCTTTCCAAATCTTTGGTAAATACATTTCTATTATATATAATGGTTGTTCGCTCAATTGATTTCAGATGCAGCTAATTCCAATGGACTAGCAGCAAATAGAAAAGTTTCCGAAGAAGCCATCAAAAGTTGGCTACGAAGGGCCAAGGAAAGGCATCGTCTAGCGTTGAAGAAATCTAGCACACCCCAAGAATCTGAAGCAAATAGTATTCTTTTATTTCCTCAAAGTATTTATTTTTCTTAGTAACCCGTTTCAATTTGTAGTTATTTGCAAATTCAATAAGAATATTTATTATTTTATACTTTTTTGCATGTTTACTTCTTTTTAATATATTCATATTTTAATTTAGTTAGTTTTATATTCACATCATAACAGTATTCCTTTATTTCCTTTGTTTAATTCTCTTATAGTGACCTGTTTTTTTTTGTTATTTGCAAATTCAATTAGAATATTTATTATATTATACTTTGTTGAATGTATACTTTTTTTTTTATATATAAAAAATTTTATTTAGTTTGATTTATATTCACATTATAACATTTAGTTATTCGGTTTGCAACAATTGAATAAATTTTATTTTTTACATACTCCTACCTGGTGATTTTTTAAGGTGGTTCACTCCTATAACTTTTTCATTATTGTAGGTAGTAAAACGTCAATTGGGGTCATGAATTATAGTTCATTTTATATTATTCGACATATCTACTTGCTTTACCGCAATTTTGGTTTAATCGAGGATGGCATTTTCAAACGGGACACCCTGTATTTTATTCCATAATCGGTTAAGGATAATCATAACGAATTCAACGATACTGTGTTTGATAGGATTTCTACAAACGATTAGGAAGATATTCACATTTCCATATCCTCAATGAGCATATGAAAACTTCGAATGCAAATATCTTCGTAATCGTTTGAAATAACCCTATCCAATCCGGTACCGTTGAATTCGTTATAATAGTTCCTAATTCATTAGATAGATAGATAGATTCTTTATTGTTCTTCAAACTTAACAGTTTTTAACAAGGGTTCAGGTACATGATTTGAAGTAATATCAAAAAATAAACAAAGATAGATATGAATACATTGATATTCAAGTGTGTAGCAAACTGAGGATTAGCAAGAATAAAAACAAAAATACATTGTTATACAGAGAGATAATCTATAGGAATGATTGGCATTATGATTGCGATAATAATGTTCGGCAGAGATTTACTCATTTAAGATGAAAGATCTCAATTTCATGATGTTGTACATATGGTTATAGATAGTTTTTCCTATTGTTGACGTTATATTATTGAGAACGTTAACAAAGTTTTCCATGTTGGAGAGGTATTCGACGTTCGGAGGTTTCATAGAGGTATAGATCGGACATTCAAAGAGGATATGTCCAATCGTCTCATATCTTTGTTGATTACAAATGGTGCAGAACTCTCTCGGATTGATATGGTATGTGTTACCATGAAAAGTCAGTTTCAACATGTATTTATTTGATAGTCTGATTTGTGCTATGGTTCTGGTTATCTGTATTTGTATTCTCAAATTGAGGTACTGTCGTGAGTTGTCTGTCAGTTCCGAGTAGAAATTTAAAAAGGAGGATCGCATTGCCAAAGATCTGTCTTCATGTCTTAGCTTCTCTTCGAAAGTATTGAGAAGTTGTTTTTTGATTTTTCTGAGGTCTATTGTTTCAATATTCGATATATTCATGGGTGAATCAGCATATTCGAAAAAAGTTTTTATTTGCATAGTCCAGTTGTATTTGGATTCGCAGGTTGTGATTTCTAGTTGCCTAAGAAAACAGATCTTTGGAAGACGATGATCTCCCATTTGTTGGAGTTTGGTGAGCCAATTTATAATGTGCTTGAAAACTGTGAGTGAGATTTTCACACGACCAGCTTCCAGCCTGACGATTGCGTCTGGAGTGTTGATGGGGAGAAGGAGTATTCGTTTCAAAAAATTGATTTGGACGCTCTCTATGAGGTCGATGTACCTTGTTCCCCATACTGGTATACAGTTAGTTACGAGGCTGAGAACTAGTGAGTCAAGCAGTTGCATGCGCGATTCCCAAGAATCCATTTTAGTTCACCTCATCAGAGCTGTTACTGAGCTAGTCGCATGTTTCGCTTTTTCAACTGTCAGTCGGGACATTTTATTGAAAAGGGAAGAGGAAGTGAAAGTGACGCCAAGATAGACGAATTCTGTGACGATATCAATCTCTTTTTCTTTATACAGGAATCTGGCTTTCTTCGATCTCGGGTTTCCTCTCGAGAACAGTAATATTTTAGTCTTACTAGTATTCACTTCAAGGAGATGGCGATCACTATACCCTTCTAGAATCCTGAGGTTTCTACTCAATTGAGCCTCTGATTCAGTGAGAATGACCAAGTCGTCTGCATAAAGCAGCATTATTAGTTCCCGTTTGTTATTCAAGTTTATTCCTTTAGCTCCTCTCGATGAAAAGAATTCCTCAATATCTGCAATAAATAGTGAGAACAGTAAGGGGCTCAAGGGGTCACCTTGTAGTACGCCAGCAGTGATATCACAAGGGGTTGTATATCCTTCGGAACCGAGGACTTTCATTGATGCGGTGCTATAGATGCTTCTCATGATTGAGAGCATTTTGGTGCTAACTCCCAGGCTGAAGAGTTTTTGCCATAGGAGAGAGTGATTGATTGAGTCGAACGCTCTCTTATAATCCACGAAAACGGTGACCACTTTTCGTTTTCGTAGTCGTAATTGCATTTGGATCGCGCTGGTGAGAACGAATATGTTTTGTTTTGTTTGTTGTTTTTCGAAAACCTGACTGAATTTCAGGGAGTATGCTATTATATTCTGCCCAGTTCGTTAACCTGTTCGATAGTATTTGAGTGAATATTTTTCCTATACAATTAATCAGAGCTATGCCCCTATAGTTAGCGGGATCGTCAGTGGGGCCTTTCTTGTGGACCATTTTAAGTGTGATTTCACTGCAATTTTCCGGGATGATAGCTGTGTCTAGTATGTTATTGAAAAGGCATGTCAGATAAAGTACCCAGTTATTCGACAGATTTTTGTAGAATTCGTAAGGGATGCCGTCGTTGCCTGGGGCTTTGTTATTCTTACAGCTATTTAATACTGCGTACACTTCCTCCTGTGTGATTGGGTTGTCTAGAAATTCATGTCTGGCGTCAAAAAACAGAATGTTATCGATCGTCCTGGGGTTGTAAATGTGTGTGTAGAAGGTTTGCCATGTATCAGTTGGAAGGTTTACTCTCAGGCTCTGGCTGCGAAATGTTTTTAAGGTCGACCAAAATGTTTTGGCGTCCCGACTGTTTGCTAAATCATTCAAGATATCATTATAGTATGCTTTTTTTTTAGTGTTATGATTTTTTTATAGTTTCGTTTTGATTCAAGAAATATGTTTTTTTGTTCATCACGGAAGTTATTTTTTTTGCATAATTTGAGATTATGTTTGACTTGTTGTTTTGCAGTATGGCATTCTTCATCAAACCAGGGGGTTGATGGACGTGTTGGTGAGTGTGTTGGTGAGTATGGGCGTATTTCTTTGCAGAGATTTAGTTGAGTGGCTATTTCCATTATAGCTGAGTTTAGGTTTTCGCAAGAAGTTTCAATGTCCGGTGTATATTGCACTTTTTCATAGCAAGTTTATATGACATTGTTTTTTCGTTGTCCCATTTGACTATTTGTTTTGAAGACTTGGAAGATTTATCAGGGTGTGCTCTGTTTTCTGGAACTGTATGCCGACTTTTTGATTTAAAGGAAATTAGAACTCCAAAGTGATCAGAAATACAGAATTCATTTAGGATAGCGAGGTCATGTATGTAAGGCAGGCCACTATCGTTTATCCACGATAGGTCGATGACACTGTTTCCGAGTCTACTAATGTGAGTGAATTGAGCTGGGTAGTCCGAGAGAGTCCTTCCATTCAGCAAGCAAAATGAGGTTTCGTTCATGAACTCAATTATACAGGGTGTTTCGAAATTCGACCGACAACGCTTGACAGGTGATAGCCCTCGTGATTTCATAATCACTGAGATAGGGACAGACGGTCTTGAAGTTTTCAGTTCTCGAGATACAGGGCGTTGAAGTTAAGAAATTTAAATAGTTTTTTCGCAATATCTCAAGAATAATTTAATATAATGCATTCAAATTCGGTATATGGTTTCATCTTTCACTGATTAATTTCTTGACCAGAAAGACATTCCGAGAATTTTATCCAGAGATGCGCTACAGAGGGTTGTGATAACTTTTCCTCCCATATTTTCTACGCCACTGATGAAATTTCAATTATTTCCAATTTCTCGAATTGTTTGTTCAGTTATGTTGAAAAAATGCATCACCTTCAACTGAGCTAAAATGAACAGTTATCGGGATATTTGACCCAAAATAGAAGTATGCATAGTAATTTTTCATCTTCCTCGGTAGTAAAAAATTACGAAAATTTTTGTTTTCTCTTCATGTGTGGAATAACTATTTCTGTTCAGCTATGGAATGAGATCTGAATAGTATCTAATCTACTCAACACCAGAAAAATATTTTTGCAATTTTCTACTACTGAAAATGATGAAATATTACTATGCAATCTTCTATTTTGGGTCGAATATCTCGAAAACTGTTTATTTCAGCTCAGTTGAAGGTGATGCATTTTCTGAACAAAATTGAACAATGAATTCGAGGAATTGGAAATAATCGAAATTCAATCAGTGGCGTAGAAAATATGGAAGGAAAAAATGCCACAACCCCCTGTAGGGCACCACTGGACAAAATGTCCGGAATGGCTTCCAGGTCAAAAAATGGCCCATTCAAAGATGAAACCATATACCGAAGTTGAATGCATTATATTCAATTATTCTTGAGATATTGCGAAACAACTATTTTCATTTCTCAACTTCAACGCCCTGTATCTCGAGAACTGAACACTTGAAGACCGAATGTTCCTATCTCAATGATTATGAAATCACGAGGGCTATCACCTGTCAAACGTTGTCGGTCGAATTTCGAAACACCCTGTATAACGTCCTCTTGTGTTTAGTGTTGTGTCACTAGATTGCCTGAACTCAAGAATACTGGAGTTTTCGAGGATCTCCGGTGGAATAGTTCCCAGTTCTGCAACCCTGCAATTGAAATCACCCCCTATTATGATGGGGATGTCGAAGAAATTTTCGGATGTTTCCAACAAGGATGCTCGAAAAATTTCCAGTATGTATGGGAGATCTAGGGATGGTTTAAAATAGACGTTGCACACTATAATTTTGAAATTGTGAGGAAAAGTCAACTCGCATATTATCCACCATGGGGTAGAGTCTAATGTTTTAGCGACAATATCATTTTTGGTGAATATGCAAAGACCGCCACTGGCTCTGCCAGTGGACTTTTCCTTGATAGCTACAGATTCTATAATATTGAAGTTAGATAAATAAGCAGGAGAATTGTTCATTTTATATTGTAACCAAGATTCGCTAATACATAGTACAGAAAAATTATTATATAATAGTTCCTAATTCATTATGGAATAATATACATGGTGTTCTATATTGTTAAGGATATTTAGTAAATATCCCTGAAAAATATCTCATGGATATTTGTGAACAATATCTTATGGATATCCCTGAAAAATGTCTTATGGATATTTGTGAACAGTATCTTATGGATATCCCTGAAAAATGTCATGGATATCCCTGAAGGATATCCTATAGAAGTCCAACTCCTTCCACTCGGCACGTCCATTGGACGTCCATAAGATATACATCGGATATCACTGGATATTCTCTGGATATCCCAAATATCCTAAATGGACGTCCAATGGATGTCCATCGAATGTCCGTGTGTTGACTGGGTGGTGCTTCTCCTGATGCGATGGTCTCCTGTGACTGCTGTGGTAGCGGTTGTGTTGAAGTGAAGTGCCCATACTTATTGAAAGACATGGAAATAGGTCAATATCTTGACATTAAAACTTCGCCTTTGACATGTGATGGTATTGTAACTTCTTTAGATAGGGGACATGCATATTATTACCAAACTCAATTACAGATTAAAGTCACAGATACGAAATACTGTGACTTTGTTATTTGGTCACCTAGAGGATTCTTCCATGAGAGAATTTTCAGGGATGAAGATTTTTGGGCAATAAATTTTCCCAAAGCATATGAATTCTACAAAAAGGTTATACTTCCTGAGCTCCTTGGAAAATATTTCACCAAAGGAAGACACCTGGACCAAATATGGTGTTTTTGTAAAAAATCTGAAGGTGGTCGCATCATGATCCAGTGTGAAAATGATAGCTGTGATATTCAGTGGTTTCACTTAGAATGTGTAGGACTACCTGATATTCCAAACACTTTATGGATGTGTCAACAATGCAGTTTGTAAATATTTATTTTTCTTATATTGTACTTCTACTTAGATTTGCATGTTTTACATCATCATCATCACCAATGCTTCATTATCAGAAAAAACAAAGCCCAATCTTTCAATTTCTATATGTGTTTTTTTCACTCACTTATTCTGATGTCTATCTATATATTTTAATTATTACTATTTCTTGATGATACTGAGAAGAAATTGAAATATGTAGAAAATATAAAAACTGAATGAGTATTGTGTTTTATTATTTATCATTGAATGATGGATGCCTATTTCAATATGCACAGGTAGTTTATAAGCATCTAAATTTTGTTGGAAATGATTTTGATCTAAGTATGGTATACCTATGGGTAATGCTTATCAGTTTTTTGCATTGAAAACGAAGTTTATATCCTTCAGACTACCACTACTACTATGTGGTGATATACAGGGTGTCCCCAACCAGAAGTAATAATATAGTATACATGAATGTACTACTTGAAAAACATCAGCTTTCAATTTTGGAAAAGAGTTTTTATTGGATCTAAAATTCATAATAAAATACCATCAAAATTTAAACGTCTGAATATAATCTTTCAAAAAAAGTTGGATTATAGGAAACCCAAAAAAGTCAATGATCTTTTTTATTCAACTCTTTTTTCATTCTTGTTATTGTGTAAATTTGTATTCAGTTTAAGTACTCATATTGCAAAAAACATTTTTATGCATAAAATAATTCATCTCTTTCACACAGGTCACTAACAATATATTAAATTACAAAATATGTAGATCTCACTTTATTCAATAAATATATAGAATGAGTTTGATATCTTTCACCTTTATTTTAAAGAAATCGCTTCCATAGTTAGTGAGGGTGTCTACTTTTGGTTGGAACACCCTGTAAACTCCCTTGTGGAAAAAAATTATTAAAAAATAAAACATTTTATTAATATGAGAAAAAATATAATGAATACTACAAATATTTTACAAATGACATATATGTGGGTAAAGATTCATAAATCTATCTAGCTTTGAGGAGTTTTAGATAATCTTGTATCAAAAAACCTCTATCTGCCAATATCACATCACCTAAAATATAAAATATGAAATTTATCAATCAAACTCAGTATACCTGCAATAATATTATCTAGGAATTTGGAATTTATAACAATATGCTTGTCAGAAGCTCTACCACCCCATGCTTCACTAATGAAGCTCACTGTTCCTTGTGGTGTTATTCCAATCAGATATTTAATTGTATGATGATGTTTGTAATTTGACCAGCACTGAGCACTTTTGAGTAAATCTGATGGTTTTTCAATAAATACTTCGAAGCAATCTATAATAACTGATATTTTCCTACCAAAACTATCTGTGAAACATGTGGGCATTGTTTTCTGCAAGATTTCTCTACTTGGCCATACAATCATTTTTTTCAATCTATCATACATTATCCCAATGATTGCTTTGAAGTAAGTAGATGCTGTTGTGGGACTGATGCCAAAGCGGTATGATAAGTCTTTGAAATCCAAATTCATTCTCAACTTAATCATAGTGAGCAGCACCTGGTCATGTACAGGTGAACTTGTATTAAAATGAACAGGAACATGGTCTTTCAAGTATTTGACAAGTATTTCCAGTTTTTTATATGAATTCAATCCAGTATAATACTTTGTTTTCATGTCATTGTCCTTCAAAAAATTAAAACACCACTCTACTCTTTCAATCTTCGCATCCATTTTTTTGTGGATTCAAGTGATATCAATATTTGGGAAAAATCTTCTGCTGTTATATTGGTCTGACACTCTTTTTCATTGTGATTCCTACTTGTTTCATCTTCCAAAAGTGCAACATCTTCCCCTTCATCAAGACCCACATCATGAGCACCCAGAAAAATCATAAAATACATACTCAAAGTAGAAATGGAAATAACTTCATTCAATCTCAGATATTTATTGTGTTCATTCTTAGAAGAATACTCCCTATGAATATCTATCTATGAATAGAAGAAATAACAGGAGAATACAAATAAACTTTCATCAGCATAGATATAAACGAAAGACACTGTTCAATATATTATTCATACCTCAGATATATCATCAAGGTGACATTTCCTTCTCTTGCTTGCTCTTTCTCCCCTTGCAGTTGCCATTTGGGCTTTTTTTGTGAACAACTTCATCATTGCCATAACCCATTGATAAAGTTGGAACCCAGTCAGACAATTATAGGAAAACAATTAAATCACCATGCATGAACTTCCTATACCAGACAGAAAATGTTTACCACACACTCTACTGTATTTCAGTTTTTCTTCTGTAAGATCTTTTCTTCTGATGGCATTTATCCATTGTTGTCGTCTCTTGGGTAGAAATTGTGTGTTATATTTCGATATGAGACTGGCATCATTCAGTTAGTTGAAGACCTGCTGCTTCAATAAGCATATAATATCAATTAATCTGCTAGTACGGAGATACATCTGAGTTATCTTAACAATCTTCGTGATGATATGAAGGGTATTTTTTTATTTATTTATTTTTCATCTCTTGGTGTGCACGAAACGGAATTCCTATGATGTTCGTCACGTGCGTACCTAAGGTGGATATGGAGGGAAGGTAGGTGTTGTTTGAAAAATTTCAAGGTTAACGACGAAAGGATGTGCTGACTGGGTCTGTCGAGGTCGTCTGATTGGTATCGCTAGTGATGGAATTATAGCAGAGATTCCTGAGGAACATTTCCCGTGGAATTATCTATCATTTTTCAACGATCCATTCAACTCGGGTTATTTATATCATATATCTATCAAACGTCAACTGCCATACGTCTGTTGTACCTCGCTTTCGGCGAGGTTTAAAGCACCGGGAGTACCATAAATGGCATACGGTTTTTGTTACATATCTGCATAGAGGTATGTTCAATCTGATGTGCATGTAGCGTGTTCGGATGATTTTTAACATTTTTCAACGTTTTCGTGGCGTTTTTGTAACGTTTTTTCGATTCAGGTTTTTTTCTTCTATTCATCCTGCATATGTCTTTTCGATCTTTCATTTGACTCTGGCTACTTGTATCACCCTGTATATCATTATTTTATTTTTTTTATTAGCATCTGTCATCTGCCTTACGCCATCTGCCTTACGACTGTTATACCTCATCGTTTGCTATCGGCTAGGTTAGAAGCATCGGAAGTATCAGCAAAAGAAGATGGTCTCTGATTGGTCGGCTGAGTCACGTTTTTTAACCCGGAAGGTGGAGGAGTTGGGATGGTCTATAGATTTTGTGAGCAATCCGTTCCGTATATATTTTTATAACGAAAAAGCGTTTGCATTCGGTAAGGTTCAGAGCACCGAAAGTATCACAAAAGGTATACGTCATCTATCAAATGCCATCTATCAAACGTTATCTGTCATATGTCAAACGTCATCTATCATTCGACGATGATAAGAGCACCTTAAGTATATTGGGACAGTATACAATATCATGAGAGCCAAACATGGCCGTTTGATTTCAGTGAGGTTAGAATCACCAAGATATGAGCTATTGAGCAAATTCGACAGGATGTAAGCATGAACTGCACTTTCAGACATACCCTGTATACCTATGAAGTTTTTCCATTCTTGAATGGCTCGTGACGTCATCAGCCACCTGCTAACAAAATGAGGTTTCAATATTGATATCTCTCAGCGAGAAAAAAGGATGCATTGTTGGATGACTCATCGGTCACCTGCGTCAGAACAATGGACCCATTGTTCTCTCGGAATTCCAGGAGAAGGGTAGTGACTGGGCCTTGAGAGAACAAAGGCGGCATTGTTCTAGAGGAAGTATAGATAACCTAAATCTGGTGAGCAAAGTCACTGGATTGTGACGTCATTCACCACCTTTCAAATGGAAAAAGAAGAATGTCCTAGAACACGCCCATAAGCTTTTGAGTCTAGGGTCCAGAGTCTAGAGTATTGAGTCCCACGTGTCATCCGCCACTTCTTGTGTTCCATGCCATCTGTCACGTGTCATCTGTCACGTGTCACTTCCGGCGGCCATCTTGGCCTGAGGCAAACGTGGGTTCACTACTGAAATTATAACCTATATCGCCAGGTGGCGTCTGATTTGTGTACCCTGAAATTCCCCCATAAACCAACATCACCATCCGATGGCCGTTTGAAAAGAACACATCCAAATACCTCATAATCATCATCGATCGAGCAGAATGTATTTGAAAAAATTGTTCGGCCGGTACCTTCATCTTCTAGAACAAATCGATATCAAGAAAGTGAAGAGTCCTGCCCCGAACAGTTTGACTCAGACGACTCGATCGCTGACCCCAATTTCACATCATCCTCAAGCACCGCGGACTCTGATTCAACATTCAGCCATCAGGACAGTGACTTTACTCACAAATCAAAGGGGCCTAAGTGACAAAATCGCGAATTTCAGTTTATGGTGCCACAGATATGGTCGGAGGGTCTACTTTCTTGTCTCAAACGGGCGTAAGTGAATTCCTCACCGTTGTAGAGATATAAAGAATTGTTTAGGCGTAAGTAAGTTAACTTACGCCTCTTTGTGTTATAATTGTTTAGCCAGTGTCTTCCTATAAAACTAAACTCAAACAGGCGTAAGTGCATGATTTAATGGTTACTTTTATTTTCAGGTTGTGAAAAGGTGCTTTGAATGCTGAAAAAGAAAGAAAAACCTTTGAAGATGGATGCATTGGTGCAATGGAAAGACGGTGTGAAAAATGTTGTATATATTAATGAGTTAAAACCTGTGGACAATAACACCAAGGTAAAAAAAGGAACAAAAGTGAAAATGCTTCACAAGAACAAGTGGTACTTCGGTACTGTAATTGATTTAGAAGCAGATAGCAGTTCCTCTGACGATGATGCTTTAGAGGACAATATACCTCTCGCAACTATGACGAAAACTTGGAAAAACGGTGTGATAAAAGGGTTAAGTGAACAGCAGCAAGAAAAGAATGGTGAAAATAAAGTTGATTTTGATGAGACGATTTACTCTGAAGACACTGACGACACATTGTTGATCCGGATTTCTTAGGAATCTGCGAGACTAAAGAGTGTAAAAAAGACGAAATTAAAACCTGTAAATGCGGTGTGCTTGTGTACAAAGATCACTTTCAAGAAAATCAATGCAACCATGAAAGTGATTACAGCGATGATCTAGATTACGACATAAAACATCTTAAAAAAAAGAGGAAAGTTTTGAAGAAAAGTAACGAGGAAAAAAATTAGAGTGAGGCAAAAAAGGAGAAAAATAAATCAAACAGTAAGAGAATAAATAAAAAGAAGAAGTCAAAACAGATTCAAAATCAAACAAACGAAGCTCAAGTGTACTCAGCCCAGAATCGTTATGTGAATGATGATGATGAAGCAGATAGACACCTAAACCTAAAATGTGAGTCTAAGAACTGTGACATTGAAGTTTTTGCAGCATGTACTAAATGCTTATCTCTTTTGTGTGGGGACCACTTCATGAACGATGATGAGTGCTGTAATCACAACGATATTGGTATTATTGCAGCTGAAAACGAAGGACCGGAAAACTTTTCAATGGAGGGATCTTTACGAGAAGAACCAAGACAGAAGAAAATTCGTGAAAACAAACAAAAATTAAGAAAAGAATTAAGAAGCAAAGGTCAAGGTTACACACAGCATACATCTTGCAATTTAGTTGCTCCACGAGAAATCAAACAAAGATGTAAGGAAGAAGCTTGTACACGAAGCAACAAAAAGTGTAATGAGTTTACTGATGATAATAGGAAAGAAATTTGTACCGCATTTTATGGAATGGGGAATTTATCCTTACAAAGAGAGTATGTAACCAGACACACAAAAACAGAAACAAAAAAAAGAAAAGTAACACAGAATGAGAGCTCAAGAAGGTCCAATACAGTCTTCTACTGTTTACCTTTAAATGGTGTCTTGCAGCCTGTTTGTAAAGTGTTCTTTCTGAACACTTTATCAGTAAGTGAGAAGACTGTCAGAACGGCTCTAGCAAAATTACAACCGACTGGAGTTGTCGAGCCCGAAAAAAGAGGAGGCCGTCGACAGTCACAAATAGAGAAAGACACCCAACAGAACGAAAAAATAAAAGAACACATCAATAAGTTTGATAGAGTTGAGTCTCATTATGTAAGATCTGATACCACCAGGGAATATTTACATGAAGACCTTAACCTATCAAGAATGTACAGAATGTTTTGTTCAGATTACCAAGGTCAAAAAGTCCCAAGTGAAACTGCTTACAGGAATGTTTCGGAAAATGAATCTTAGTTTTCATCGCCAAAAAAGACAAATGTGGACTTTGTGAGATGTACCGACAAGGCAATATTGATGTAAAAAACAAACTTGAGGAAAAATACCAAAAACATATAAAAGAAAAACAAACAGTTAGAGCTGAAAAATAAGAATGCAAGAACAATTTTATCCAAAATGAAAACCATGTTTCTGCTGTTTTTGATCTACAACAGGTTAAGTACTTACCTCAAAGTAATGAAAGCGCCATATTTTACAAACGACGAGGGGCTGTTTTTAATTTCACTATCTACAACTTGGCAACTAAAGACTGTGAATGTTACACATGGTATGAGGGCATAAGTAAACGGGGTTCATCTGAAATATCTTCATGCGTTTTTAAATTTCTTACAGAATGTGCCAGCCATGGAGTTAAGAAAGTTAGCTTTTTTGTGACGGATGCTCCGGCCAAAACAAGAATACCATAATGGTTGCCATGTTCTTGTACACTGTGATGGAGACACAAATCGAAGAGATAACCTTATCTTTTTTTGTGCCAAACCATGGCCAGAATGAAGGAGCACTGCACACAGTGCAATTGGTTTTGCCATGGACCATGCTGGAGACTTGTTTGTTCCCTCTCAGCTTGTCCCAATCATGAAGCTTGCAAGGAGTGCCAACCCCTACAATGTCAACCAAATAGAAACTGGTGATTTTCTTGACTTCAAGCAGTTATCACTAGACCTGAGAATCTTGAAAGTTATAGAAGACACTGCACGCCAATCTATTGACTGAACCAAAGTAGTTGAAATAAAAGTTCTCAAGTCTAAACACGACGAAATTCTCTTTAAAAACTCCCACCTGGCGAACAACTACATAGTCCTTAAACTGAAAAGACTTGTAGCTGATCAGTGCCAACGTGGTGTTGGTCAGCTAAACTCAAATCCACCAAAGATATCAGCTGACAAGTTCAAAGATCTGATGTCACTCTGTGAGGGGGAAACGCCAATCATAAGAAACTTGAAGTATGTCAACTTTTACAAAAGCCTGCCCCAAGACCAAAGTTTATTGATAGTACAATGACAATGCCTTGAAATTATCATTAACAAGGCTGTGATTTTGACAAACCAAACTGTAAACCAAATCAGTAATAGGTACTTTTATAGTTTAGGTTTATGTAGTTAAGGTTTTACTTGTTCATTTACCTATTTTTACCTAATTTTACCTATTTCACCTAATTTTATTTTATTTAACGTTTAAAAACATTAGAACAAACGGTTTTTTTTTTGTTAGGACTCCATTAATATTTTTTTTAGAACCTTGCTTTATAATAACTAGGACAGTTATCAGTTATCAAACCTGTTTATATTACTTTATTATACCATTAAAAAAATAATTTGTTGCTATATTACAACACAAAGTATGAGATAATTCTGGTTTTGTTATTCATAACCCTAGGCGTAAGTGACTCCTAACTCATTCAGCCTGCAACACAAAGAGGCGTAAGTGACTTAATTACTACTAATTAATTTATATTTCACTTAATGTTGTGTTTTTGAATACCAATAACATTAAACTTTGATTCATTGGTAATAGTTAAAACACGTTTTGAAGTAAAAAGTATAAAAAGTGGATACCTAAATGAAGTGTTAAAAAAAGTGTTTTTTTTCTTTTTGCTCCCCTGAAAAGTTGTAAAAAATCACTTACGCCCCTTTGATTTATTGTGACCGGCGTACTGAGCCATTAGTTAAGCGTGGAAAAGTACTGAATGTGAATGAAAATGAGGAAAATGGTAGAAAACGGTTGAGAAAACCCGATACATGGAAAAAATGTGGCTAACTCTCTGAGAAATGAAGGAAAGGAGTACTTTATGGTTTCGAAAAAACGAAAGGTGCCGTCAAACGGGGTAATTCCGATCATGCGAGGAAAAGTCGATCAAGCACGCCCCTGAGAAGAATATGGCGCGAAAAATGGAACAGGTGCGTTTTTTATGCAGTCAACAGTTGACAACCGGTTCAGTTTGAGTGTAGCCGTGCTCAAGTGAAGTGTGTTCGCTGATACGTAAGGTAAGTTCGTGGAGAAAAATGTTTTTATGAAGAGTGGATAATTGGCTGAAATTGAAACGTGCGGAAACGATTGATTCCACAGCTCACAACTTGCGCGAAGGGAAATAATTGGAATATATATGGGAAAACATAGTCATTTGTGAATGTGACTGAACAAAAATATTACCATTACGGAAGATGCAATGACACACCTAATTTCGAGAATATACCAACTAATCGATAAAAACAAGCCCTCTCTATGCATCTTTGTCGACTTTGCAAAAGCTTTCGACACCGTTTGTCACAAAAAATTACTACACACCTTGGAAAAAATCGGATTCAGGGGAATAGCTTACGACCTAATGGCAAGCTACTTAGAGAACAGACAATATAGAGTTAGGATAGGAGAAGAAGTGAGCTCAACTAGAACTATGGCGTTTGGTGTCCCTCAAGGGACTGTTCTGGGGCCACTGCTTTTCAATATATACATAAATGATCTATACAATCTCGAAGTTTCTGGCGACATTGTCAGTTTTGCCGATGATACGGCGGTGGTCTATCAAGCGGATACTTGGTCGAAACTGAAAGAAATAACAGAGAATGATTTTCCAAAAATAGTTGGATGGTTCAACAACAGAACACTGACTATGAACTCCGACAAAACTTTTTTCATGCCTTTTGCATGTAATTCTTATATGCTACCTGACTTCGAAACAATTGAAATCGTGTCACTCCACTCTACTTCAAGAATACAATCAAAATCTAAAATGAAATATCTTGGAATATTCATTGACTCCAATTTGAAATGGAATTATCATGTTGATAATATTGTTAGGAAACTGAGGTCACTTGTGAGTACCTTCAAGTTTTTTAAGACCATATTCGACGTAAAGCACTTGGAAATTTTTATACAATGCATTAGTTCAGCCACATATTTCGTACGGTATTCTGGCATGGGGAGGCGTGACTAATACTCATATAAAAAAACTTGAAACTACCCAGAAGTGGATCCTGAAAATTATATATAATAAAACTTTTGATTACCCGAGCGAAGCATTATACGAAGAGAGCAATGTTTTTGATGCAAGGCAGTTATATTTTCAGAGCATCATTATCAAGCACTACAAAGAGAAGCACATGTTGCAAAAAATAGACCATAAATATGCTACCAGATATAAAGAAAAAATCACAATGATACCTAAAGTAACAAAAACATTAGCACAACGATGCTATACTTACCTCAGTCCGATTATGTATGCCGAAATCCCAATTGAGATGCATCGAATCCACTCAATCAGCTTATTAAAAAAAAAACTTAAACTATGGATTCGAAGTACCTCCAGAAGAAAAATACACCAACTCATAGACAGAAAAAATATTTACAATAATTAAGTAAACAAAAAATCTAAACATCGCAACTCTGTTCTTAAATGATATGTTAGCATTATGGCCATTCACACAATTCTCGAATGTTATCACTGTTTTTGTATTATCATTGTTATTATTTTTATTACTGTTATTTACTATTCACTACTTACTATTTACTATTTACTATTTACTATTTACTATTTACTATTTACTATTTACTATTTACTATTTACTATTTACTATTTACTATTTACTATTTACTATTTACTATTTACTATTTACTATTTACTATTTACTATTTACTATTTACTATTTACTATTTACTATTTACTATTTACTATTTACTATTTACTATTTACTATTTACTATTTACTATTTACTATTTACTATTTACTATTTACTATTTACTATTTACTATTTACTATTTACTATTTACTATTTACTATTCACTATTTACTATTTACTATTTACTATTCACTATTTACTATTTACTATTTACTATTTACTATTTACTATTTACTATTTACTATTTACTATTCACTAGTTAAACATAGCTCCACCCACGTACAGGGATTCATCCCTTTGTGGGATACCTCTTATTTACCATATTTGTTTTTCAATGTCCTATGACCTATTATGTGGTGAATAAATATTATTATTATTATAATAAAAATTTCTGAAGGCTGTTGTTGAGGGGTAATTTCGATCACTTTGAGTTTTACAAATATGTTGATACTTTTCAATTGTAATTAGGCTACGTTTATTCGTTCACTGATCTAAAGTACAGTGAACGACCTGTACAGTGTTGCCAAGCATATCGCGATATCCTGTATAGTACGACAATAATTTTATGTCTATATTTATACTGTTTATTTGTCTTCAGATGCCTCGGCATTACCAAAAGAAGTTAGGACACCGGGGAAAGAAGAACTATGATGAAAAATACCTTCAGAGGGCAGTGACGGCGGTGAAAGAGAAAAAGATGTCGATGAGGGCTGCCGCTGAGCGATTTGCCATCCCTTACTCGACCATCAATGATCATTATCACGGACGACATCCGCTAAAGTATGGAAGACCATCCGTTTTAGATGAAAATGAAGAGAAAATTTTAGCTGAAGGCCTGCAACTTTGCGCCAATTGGGGTTTTCCCTTGAAGCCGATCGACATAAAACATATTGTCAGGCAATATTTAACGAAGCGTGGGTTGACAGAACCAAGGTTTGTAGATAACTTACCTGGAACAGACTGGTTCAATGGTTTTATGAAGCGAAATAGCAATCTCACCATAAAACTGGCAGAAAACACAAAACGGGTTCGAGCAGCGTTAAGCTACGAGTTAGTGGCAGAGTATTTCAGAAATTTGAAAGATGTCGTGAAGGATATTCCGAGTTCCAACATCATCAATTATGATGAAACGAATTTTGTAGATGACCCGGGCGCTGTGAAAGTCGTCTTAAAAAAGGGCACCAAACATGCACATAGGGCCATAGATAGCACGAAAACTAGTACCACGGTGATGTTTGCGATAGCAGGAGACGGCACGATGCTTCCACCATACATTGTCTATAAGGCGAAACATTCTTATGTGGGATGGACTGAAGGGGGTATAGAAGGGGCCAGATACAATCGCACTCTCAGCGGGTGGTTTGATTCCACCATCTTTGAAGACTGGTTCTATTCTGTTATTTTGCCGCATTTCAAGAAGCTAGATGGAGATAAAGTTCTAGTTGGAGATAATTCAAGTAGCCACGTTACTGTGAGCGTGATACAGGAATGTGAAAATAACAATATTAGGTTTGTCCTGCTGCCACCCAACTCGACACACCTGCTACAACCTTTGGATGTAGCCAGATGTAGCTTACTTCCGACCTCTCAAGGCAGCATGGAAAAGAGTATTAGAAACATGGAAGTTGAGGAATAGAGGAGTGCTTCCCAAAACTATATTTCCGAAGCTTCTCAAGGAGGCTGTGGAGTCTATTGGTCTCAAATCTCAAGCCAACTCTATTGCAGGGTTCAAGGCATGTGGCATTGTTCCATTCAATCCGGATGCTGTACTACATAAAGTCCCACGTAAAACAGTTGACGGAACAACTGAAACATCATGGACAGGTGCTTTAGTGGATCATCTTGAACAACTTCGGACGGGTCCAACGAATACTGCAAAACGAGGAAAAAAACTTAATGTATCTCCAGGAAAGAGCATAGGGACATCGGATCTGTTAATGTCTGAATCTAGATGCACACCAAAGAACACCAAAACCAGGAGGCAGAGACGGGAGGCAAGTGACAGCGAATCAGAAGACGAACATGGAGAAGCTGAACATAAGAATATAAGTGACATTGAGTCAGAAAGAGGGTCGGATCTAGAGGTTGCGGAATCAGTGAAGTCATTCACGGAAGATTACGAAATAGGAGAACCTTCTACCCTTTTCGAAAACTTGCCAGAAGACCAAAATTCTGAAGTTTTCATCGTAAACGACTACGTATTAGTTATGTTCAAAACCAACAGAAGAGACAGACATTATATTGCCAAGATTGAAACTATCTCAGACGAAGAACTAACTGTTAATACAATGCGCAAGAAGGACTCAAACAAAGATGTATTTTTTGTTTATCCGCAAATCCCCGACCTATCAATTATCACGTTCGAGCAGATTAGAAGGAAAGTTAACTTGAAAGGAGAAAAAC
>OU896717.1:4842993-4941533 GCA_918026855.4 Phaedon cochleariae | reverse complement strand
CTGGCAAACGTATGGTTAACTCAGAGGAATTGAAAACAAATCCAAGATATTTGCATTCTTGAGAAGGTAAGACGCTGCTTTTAGCTTTGTTTATAATGAACCCCATATTTTCTAATAACTTGGTGGTTGATCTTAGATTTTCAGAACACTCTTCGAATGTCTCACCTATGATTAAGAAATCATCCAAATAGAATAAAGACAAAATTTCTTGTGATCTCAGTATTTGAATCACGGGTTTCAACATTTTCGTGAATATATATGGTGATATGTTCAATCCAAATGGAAGACAATTAAATTCATACAGGGTATTGTTAAATTCAAACCTCAAGTATTTTTTGTGTTCTTCAGCAATAGGAACTAAAAAATATGCATCTTGAAGATCAAGAGTAGCCATAAAACAGTTTTTGAAAATTAAATTCTGCACAACCCTATAATCGTCCAGCAGATATGTATTTATTAAGCCCTTTCAAATTCAGAAAGAACCTGAAAGAACCATTTGGTTTTTTTCTCAAAAAATATGGGGAAAAATATTCACCAACGACATGTTTGCATGAACTGATAGCGCCCTTGTTCACAAGATTGTTGATTTCAGTGCTGATGGCATTCATTTCACCCCTAGAAAGACGAATAATGGGTGGCCTATTCTCTTTGGGGGTGCCTGTGAAAGGTATATGATATCCTCTCACCGCATCTAGAATGATTTTTTTTGTGGTCAACTTCAACCATTGTGGTATGAATTGACTTAGCCTGCCTGCTATTGTACCTGCCTTTAAGTTTCCATTTACTCGCGCCGACTTCGATGCCCCTCTCTCTCGATTTTGCAGGTGGTTTCTTCCATTTCCTCTGAGATTGATTCTTGCTGTGGGTAGGTGTTGTTGTGGCAACCCTTTTCCGGTGCTTGAAGTTCAGGCGCTGGTAGTTTAAAGCTGTCGTTGGCGTCGCTCTGGTTATTAGTTTGATTTCTTTGCTGTGTTTCTCGATGTCCTTTGCATTCTTGCACTTCTCTTGGAAATCAGTACCAAATAACCACTTATCTGTTGGCAGTTCTTCAACAAGTTTTTTTTGTTGATGTAGCTAAGAATGGCGATATCAGAAACCGTCTGTGCGTGCTGAGACTATGAAGTCCATCAGCAAGGAGTTTGGATACGTCTGCTAGTGTTTTGATACTTTCATCAGCTCCGTTTGGATGATCTAACTGACTACTGAGAATACCACCGATAGCACAAAGACTCTTCCCTAGAGTTGTTTGTATTTTCGACAGAAAAATGTCTGTTCGTTCGCTTCTGCGAGTCTGATAAGATGGCCAGAACTTCTGGATTTATCGATGGTGCCTCTAAATATTCACAGTAAGACGGTGTCTTATACAAGTTATAAAGTTCCTTGATATGTTCCTTCTCTGCCCCTTTTGTGAGGAAGGAGACCCACCTGTCTGCCACTTGTTCATGTAGTGGTGGTCCCAATGCAGCTCTAGTGTCGGGTTTCTCACCTAGTAGTTCACGAAAATCGTTTGTGGCATTTCCCGCATTCAGCTGGGGTTGTTGTGGGTCCAGCTGTTGAGGTTCTGGTTGTTGAGGTTCTGGTTGTTGAGGTTCTGGTTGTTGTGGCGCCGGTAGGGGCACCGGTTGTTGTAATGCTGGTTGTTGTGGTGCAGGCTGTTGTGGTACCAGTTGTTGTGGTGCTGGTTGTTGTGGGGCCGGTTGTTGTGGTGCCGATTGTTGTTGTAACTGCGGTTTCGGTTCAGATTCGCTGTGGTCTGAGAATTCCGATTCATATCTGCTGGAATCAGAATCACCTGTGAAATATTGAAATCAATATTCTTATTTTCGACCGCTCCGTATATTTCTTAAGGCATAATTTCAGCCTACATTAAGCTGAATCTACTTATTTCATGAAGCACCTTGTGAGGTTAACATGAACTATAACTCAAACAATGTTTACTATCTGTGCCATCATCCTATCTTCATCGTGTTTTTGTATAAAACAAAAAACTCGATGACTGGCATCGTGATAAATTCGGTACGTGGGTACCCTACGATGAATTTGAACCTTATTTTCGTCGATTTCTGAATGGGCACGTAACATTCTATGCCACATAAAGTCATATTACGAATGTTTCCTTACATAATTCACATGAAGTAGAATTAAGGCGTTACCCTTCATTAGGCCTGCATTTATAAACATTTTCTGTAAGGAAAAAAATTATATTGACTCACTGTCTTCACTTGAAGAAAGGTTGTTCCAATAGTTTTGCAAACTTCTTTAGCTTGTGTTTCAAGTTGTGCTTCCTTTTCGGCATTTTCCTATCACTATATCACTATTTCGTTCACGACGTTGTTTCATACTTCGCACAACAAAGAATACTGACTAACACAGGCCAAGCGCAGCGGAATGTGGGACCATAGGACTATACGGGGTGAAAACTCTTTGAACGTTGTGACACAATCGCCGTCCAAGAATGTACTACAGGGTGTTATATATTGGGGTGTTATATATTGGGAACAAGATGTGAAATATAATGGTGGAAAATATCATACAAACTCACATGTGCAACAGGAAATCACTATACATGAATACTTTACACTGGTTTTGAATGAAATATGAGAACTAGGAGATCAGCAAGACAACCAGGAGAGACACAGGTGAAGAGTGAGAGTAGAGCAGGTAGTGTAGAGTCGAGTAGAGAGAGTGATCCCTTAGCTGTCTTCAGTATTTATATTCCCCATTGACCTCGATACAAGGGCAGCTCGATCCTAGATTCTTATTGGTCGGAATCTTCAACTATGTCTGCAGGAACTATCATCCGAAAGCACATGATCTCAAACTCACAAAAATGCGGAAAAATGATATTTAACCCTAAATGGTCACAGGAACAGTATCTACTACCCTTGCTAATGCTACTGAATGAATTTGGCTGGAAAATATTCAATAACAAAAAAGTTATGACCAGGTAAATTGATAAATAATTCAAATTTCATATCATAAGCAAAGGGTTGAAAAATATTGAAGTCTTTAGGGTTGTAATGATGTTTATCAGAGTTTACTATCAGGAAAAGCTTTGGAAAGTCAGGAATCAATGAATTCCTCAGCTCTCTCAGGTTGTCAGGTTTCGAGCTTTCGAACAAGTGAAATTCAACTAGAATTGGTCTCGGCCGATAGTTGGGAAACTTTTCAGTTGAAAGGCAATCGTGCATCCCATCAAACTTTTAAGTTGGCCGATTTATAATCGTCGCGTGTGCGGACTCAGGTTTGTTTTCATGCAACTCAAACAACCGACCAAATTGTCGGCCAACTAAAAGTCTGTAGTCTGCGGGGGCTCTTAATGTGGTTTCGAACTCCTTCTTTGACCGAGTCATTTATTCTAGAATGATTTCCATGTCTGCCTCTCATATCAGGTGCAATAAGTTGTCTCGTAGGTGATGTCAGTTTCTTATCGACTATTGTACGTATTGGACTATCGTTTATGGAAAGGGTTGATTTTGAGTTTACAGACCCTAATTTTCTGGTTGCGCAGTTCGGAATAGAAAGCATTGTTCTGACGGCGGTGGGATTATTATCTTTTGTATTGGTATTTAGGAGAAACAAGAGTCATACTTGTGGGCAAAAAATCTCGTTGCCTTTGCCAATTTTCAAGGCTGTATTTCTTGAAAATTAACTGACGCTCTTCTTCAGATATTTTTTTGCTACATTTTAATTTGCATTTTACCCCGCAAGCTGGTTTAATAACTTTTTTCTGCAACCGACACAAAAGTCGGCCATTTTAATACCATAATTAGCTCTTGAATTGAGGTTTCTATTATCCACACAAAAATAGGTATGTTGCATATTCAGTTCCTAGGAGCTAAAGTTGAACTTAAGCTCCTAGGAACTAAAAAGGAAGTACTAGACGTCATCAAGAATAACCAACATTGTTACGGTTGGTTATTTGGGTTGGGACGCATACCTGAGTTGTTTTCGATTTCGGCAGATTCGGCATTTCATACCCATGCTGGAGTTATGAATACACCTTATTATAGTTAAGTATAGAAATTATAAACATCTCAGTTGAGTATTTTTGTTTTGATCAGGGAAGCCTTCAAGATTAACATACTGGTTTGATCTGTATTTCATTCGTTATTCTTGAGATGGATAACTTGTTTCTGAATAATCACGGCAAGCAATAGTTTTTTGTCTCAAACAACGATATCGTTTACCTTCATTTGATTATCAAGTCAAACACAGTGTAGTATGGAGAGGAATAAATAATCGCTATTATTATTGTTCATCTGCTCCCTAACCTAACATTTTCCACGTCTTGTTCCTATACCTGGCACTGGCGCGGTATTTGCCATTGGGGCACCTGGTCCATACACGAATATGTCACTCTGTGTTGTATTTATATTGAATAAACTACAATTCGAACATCCTTGAAGATTGAATAAACCTGCTGTTAATGCAGGTAGAATATTTTCACCACGCGGATTATTTATTTGTAACATTGCATACATATGGCAGGGCATTGGTGGTTACTTCACATATTTATTTAAGTTAAGTGTTTCGGTTGCAGAAAAAATAGCATGTTTCATTCGGATCAAAAGTGACTTTGTTTGACTCGCAAATTTTGCTTTCGCTCGGTCTCCCTATTCACTCCGCCTCGCAAATGCAAAATTTTCTTGTCAAACAAAGTGTCATTTTTGATCCTAATTAAACAATCTACTATTTTATTAATCACCTTTTGTTTTTTCGAAACCATAAAGTACTCCTTTCCTTCATTTCTCAGAGAGTTAGCCACATTTTTTTCCATGTATCGGGTTTTCTCAACCGTTTTCTACCATTTTTCTCATTTTCATTCACATTCAGTACTTTTTCACCCTTAACTAATGGCTCAGTACGCCGGTCACATAAATCAAAAGGGCGTAAGTGATTTTTCACAACTTTTCAGGGGAGCAAAAAGAAAAAAAAACTGTTTTTAACACCTTATTTAGGTATCCACTTTTGTACTTTTTACTTTAAAACGTGTTTTAACTATTACCAATGTATCAAAGTTTAATGTAACTACTTATTGGTGTTCAAAAACACAACATTAAGTGAAATATAAATTGATTAGTAGTAATTGAGTCACTTACGCCTCTTTGTGTTGCAGGCTGAATGAGTTAGGAGTCACTTACGCCTAGGGTTATAAATAACAGAACCAGAATTATCTCATACTTTGTGTTGTAATATAGCAACAAATTATTTTTTTTATGGTATAATAAAGTAATATAAACAGGTTTGATAACTGATAACTGTCCTAGTTATTATAAAGCAAGGTTCTATAAAAATATTAATGGAGTCCTAACAAAAAAAACCGTTTGTTCTAATGTTTTTAAACGTTAAATAAAATAAAATTAGGTGAAATAGGTAAAATTAGGTAAAATTAGGTAAATGAACAAGTAAAACCTTAACTACATAAACCTAAACTATAAAAGTACCTATTACTGATTTGGTTTACAGTTTGGTTTGTCAAAATCACAGCCTTGTTAATGATAATTTTAAGGCATTGTCATTGTACTATCAATAAACTTTAGTCATGGGGCAGGCTTTTGTAGAAGTTGACATACTCCAAGTTTCTTATGATTGGCGTTTCCCCCTCACAGAGTGACATCAGATCTTTGAACTTGTCAGCTGATATCTTTGGTGGATTTGAGTTTAGCTGACCAACACCACGTTGACACTGATCAGCTACAAGTTTTTTCAGTTTAAGGACTCTGTAGTTGTTCGCCAGGTGGGAGTTTTCAAAGATAATTTCGTCATGTTTAGACTTGAGAACGTTTATTTCAACTACTTTGGTTCAGTCAATAGATTGGCTTGCAGTGTCTTCTCTAACTTTCAAGATTCTCAGGTCTAGTGATAACTGCTTGAAGTCAAGGAAATCACCAGTTTCTATTTGGTTGACATTGTAGGAATTGGCACTCCTTGCAAGCTTCATGATTGGGACAAGCTGAGAGGGAACAAACAAGTCTCCAGCATGGTCTATGGCAAAACCAATTGCACTGTGTGCAGAGTCTCCTTCACTCTGGCCACGGTTTGGCTCAAAAAAAGATAAGGTTATCTCTTCGATTTGTGTCTTCATCACAGTGTACAAGAACATGGCAACCATTATGGTATTCTTGTTTTGGCCGGAGCATCCGTCACAAAAAAAGCTAACTTTCTTAACTCCATGGCTGGCACATTCTGTAAGAAATTCAAAAACGCATGAAGATATTTCAGATGAACCCCGTTTACTTATGCCCTCATACCATGTGTAACATTCACAGTCTTTAGTTGCCAAGTTGTAGATAGTGAAATTAAAAACAGCCAACCGTCGTTTGTAAAATATGGCGCTTTCATTACTTTGAGGTAAGTACTTAACCTGTTGTAGATCAAAAACAGCAGAAACATGGTTTTTATTTTGGATAGAATTGTTCTTGCATTCTTCTTTTTTAGCTCTAACTGTTTGTTTTTCTTTTATATGTTTTTGGTATTTTTCCTCAAGTTTGTTTTTTACATCAATATCGCCTTGTCGGTACATCTCACAAAGTCCACATTTGTCTTTTTTGGGTCGATGAAAACTAAGATTCATTTTCCGAAACACATTCCTGTAAGCAGTTTCACTTGGGACTTTTTGACCTTGGTAATCTGAACAAAACATTCTGTACATTCTTGATAGGTTAAGGTCTTCATGTAAATATTCCCTGCTGGTATCAGATCTTACATAATGAGACTCAACTCTATCAAACTTATTGATGTGTTCTTTCATTTTTTTGTTCTGTTGGGTGTCCTTCTCTATTTGTGACTGTCGACGGCCTCCTCTTTTTTCGGGCTCGACAATTCCAGTCGGTTGTAATTTTGCTAGAGCCGTTCTGACAGTCTTCTCACTTACTGATAAAGTGTTCAGAAAGAACACTTTACAAACAGGCTGCAAGACACCATTCAAAGGTAAACAGTAGAAGACTGTATTGGACCTTCTTGAGCTCTCATTCTGTGTTACTTTTTCTTTTTTTTGTTTCTGTTTTTGTGTGTCTGGTTATATACTCTCTTTGTAAGGATAAATTTCCCATTCCATAAAATGCGGTACAAATTTCTCTCCTATTATCATCAGTAAAATCATTACACTCTTTGTTGCTTCTTGTACAAGCTTCTCCCTCACATCTTTGTTTGATTTCACGTGGAGCAACTAAATTGCAAGATGTATGCTGTGTGTAACCTTGACCTTTGCTTCTTAATTCTTTTCTTAATTTTTGTTTGTTTTCACGAATTTTCTTCTGTCTTGGTTCTTCTCGTAAAGATCCCTCCATTGAAAAGTTTTCCGGTCCTTCGTTTTCAGCTGCAATAATACCAATATCGTTGTGATTACAGCACTCATCATCGTTCATGAAGTGGTCCCCACACAAAAGAGATAAGCATTTAGTACATGCTGCAAAAACTTCAATTTCACAGTTCTTAGACTCACATTTTATGTTTAGGTGTCTATCTGCTTCATCATCATCATTCACATAACGATTCTGGGCTGAGTACACTTGAGCTTCGTTTGTTTGATTTTGAATCTGTTTTGACTTCTTCTTTTTATTTATTCTCTTACTGTTTGATTTATTTTTCTCCTTTTTTGCCTTACTCTTATACTTTTCTTTAAAACTTTCATCTTTTTTTTAAGATGTTTTATGTCATAATCTAGATCATCGCTGTAATCACTTTCATGGTTGCATTGATTTTCTTGAAAGTGATCTCTGCACACAAGCATACCGCATTTACAGGTTTTAATTTCGTCTTTTTTACACTTTTTAATCTGGCAGATTCCTAAGAAATCCGGATCAACAAATGTGTCGTCAGTGTCTTCAGAGTAAATCGTCTCATCAAAATCAACTTTATTTTCACCATTCTTTTCTTGCTGCTGTTCACTTAACCCTTTTATCACACCGTTTTTCCAAGTTTTCGTCATAGTTGCGAGAGGTATATTGTCCTCTAAAGCATCATCGTCAGAGAAACTGCTATCTGCTTCTAAATCAATTACAGTACCGAAGTACCACTTGTTCTTGTAAAGCATTTTCACTTTTGTTCCTTTTTTTACCTTGGTGTTATTGTCCACAGGTTTTAACTCATTAATATATACAACATTTGTCCCACCGTCTTTCCATTGTATCAATGCATCCATCTTCAAAGGTTTTTCTTTCTTTTTCAGCATTCAAAGCACCTTTTCACAACCTGAAAATAAAAGTAACCATTAAAGCATGCACTTACGCCTGTTTGTGATGATGAAAAAGCCTTTACAATCACTTACGCCTAAACAACAATTCGTTATATCTCTACAACGGTGAGGAATTCACTTACGCCCGTTTGAGACAAGAAAGTAGACCCTCCGACCATATCTGTGGCACCATAAACTGAAATTCGCGATTTTGTCACTTAGGCCCCTTTGATTTGTGACCGGCGAGTATAGTCACTGTCCTGATGGCTGAATGTTGAATCAGAGTCCGCGGTGCTTGAGGATGATGTGAAATTGGGGTCAGCGATCGAGTCGTCTGAGTCAAACTGTTCGGGGCCGAACAATTTTTTCAAATACATTCTGCTCGATCGATGATGATTATGAGGTATTTGGATGTGTTCTTTTCAAACGGCCATCGGATGGTGATGTTGGTTTATGGGGGAATTTCAGGGTACACAAATCAGACGCCACCTGGCGATATAGGTTATAATTTTAGTAGTGTACACACGTTCGCCTCAGGCCAAGATGGCCGCCGGAAGTGACACGTGACAGATGACACGTGACAAATGGCATGGAACACAAGAAGTGGCGGATGACACGTGGGACTCAATACTCTAGACTTTGTACTCTAGACTCAAGAGCTTATGGGCGTGTTCTAGGACATTCTTCTTCTTCTTTTTGAAAGGTGGTGGATGACGTCACAATCCAGTGACTTTGCTCACCAGATTTAGGTTATCTAGACTTCCTCTAGAACAATGCCGCCTTTGTTCTCTCAAGGCCCAGCCACTACCCTTCTCCTGGAATTCCGAGAGAACAATGGGTCCATTGTTCTGACGCAGGTGACCGATGAGTCATCCAACAATGCATCCTTTTTTCTCGCTGAGAGATATCAATATTTGAACCTCATTGATGACGTCACGAGTCATTCAAGAATGGAAAAACTTCATAGGTATACAGGGTGTGTCTGAAAGTGCAGATCATGCTTACAACCTGTCGAATTTAGCTCAGCTATAGCTCATATCTTGGTGATTCTAACCTCACTGAAATCAAACGGCCATGTTTGGCTCTCATGATATTGTATACTGTCCCAATATACTTAAGGTGCTCTTATCCTCGTCGAATGATAGATGACGTTTGACATATGACAGATAACGTTTGATAAATGGCGTTTGATAGATGACGTGTACCTCTTGTGATACTTTCGGTGCTCTGAACCTTACCGAATGCAAACGCTTTTTTGTTATAAAAATATATACGGAACGGATTGCTCACAAAATCTATAGACCATCCCAACTCCTCCACCTTCCGGGTTAAAAAACGTGACTCAGCCGACCAATCAGAGACCATCTTCTTTTGCTGATACTTCCGGTGCTTCTAACCTAGCCGAAAGCAAACGATGAGGTATAACAGTCGCAAAGCAGGTAGCAGATGATAATAAAAGAATTAAAATAATGATATACAGGGTGATACAAGTAGCTAGAGTCAAATGAAAGATCGAAAAGACATATGCAGGATGAATAGAAGAAAAAAAAACCTGAATCGAAAAAACGTTACAAAAACGTGACAAAAACGCCACGAAAACGTTGAAAAATGTTAAAAATCATCCGAACACGCTACATCCACATCAGACTGAACATACCTCTATGCAGATATATAACAGAAACCGTATGCCATTTATGGTACTCCCGGTGCTTTAAACCTCGCCGAAAGCGAGGTAGAACAGACGTATGGCAGTTGACGTTTGATTGATATATGATATAAATAACCCGAGTTGAATGGATCGTTGAAAAATGATAGATAATTCCACGGGAAATGTTCCTCGACAGACCCAGTCAGCACATCCTTTCGTCGTTAACCTTGGAATATGTCGAACAACACCTACCTTCCCTCCCTATCCACCTTAGGTACGCACGTGACGAACATCATAGTAATTCCCTTTCGTGCACACCAAGAGATGAAAAATAAAAAAAATAAAAAAATACCCTTCATATCATCACGAAGATTGTTAAGATAACTCAGATGTATCTTCGTACTAGGAGATTAATAGATATTATATGCTTATTGAAGCAGCAGGTCTTCGACTAACTGAATGATGCCAGTCTCATATCGAAATATACCACACAATTTCTACCCAAGATGCTCGCTTTCTGATAACAGAAAATCAAAATCAGGCACCAACCAATAACAGTGTTGTTCTACTGGAATATACAAGTACCTAACCATGCACAACTGTGTGAACGTATTAGCCAGTGAGCAAGTTTGATGAGAAAAATATATACAGAACGGATCTAAGGATGAAAATTACATGTAACAACTAACATAATAATAGGTCATGTATGATTCACTTCTAGTAGAACAGACGTTGACGTATAGATACCATATCATATACCTACAGTGAGCATTGAAAAAAATCGAGTCGATCAATATAAAATACAGGGTGGAGAGGATACACCTAATCAGAGAAATATATACGATGTGCACTCATAAAGAATAACGTTTGACATGTTACAGATAACATGACACATACGTGACAACAAAAACTTACCAACTGACATCAGTGATCTGCCTACTAGCATTCAGCAGATTTCAATATAGGGAATATCAGGAAATTGACAAACCACCATCAGAACACATCAAAAAACCTTAAAATGGTCAACAAGTTGATATCTACTGTCGAAGAAATTGCTGCATATGGAAGCCTGGAATTAGTCAAGAATAGTAATAAAGAATCAATAATAAGGATAATAAACCTATTCGATATAGCCCTCTTGAAGTTTGAAAATGTAGGATTAGCATGTAAATTGAACAGTGACAGACCTAGTAAAAAAGTAGCTTTCTTGAATAAGATATTTGGTTTCGAATTTCCTCTTTGAAATGCAAACATTGTGAGTGAAACACGTGTATAGGCGTTGAAAAATCGGTTTGGGTAGTGATGGTCAAACGACAGATGAGGATATTATCGATTGCAAAACTATTCATAAAACGGTCCAGAGATATACATTAGATATAATATAATTTCGTAGAAAATAATTGAATAGCTATAGAAGCTTATTGATTGACGTGTGAACTTGTTTAACGATATTTTCGAGATGTGAGATGGGGGGCTGATGGAACGGTGTTCTCATGGAGATACGTACAAACAAAATACATATTCATCCTTTTGAATTGACTTGGCCGTTACTTGATGGAAATCTATGATAAATGTGAAAACTTCCCAGCGATAAGATTTCCACAAAATTTATTAAACACACAACATGTTTCGCTAACACAGTAGCTTCGTCAGGTGATATACTGGTGCAATGAACTAAACTAACGTTGGCTTGCTTAACTTTTATATATCCTACCTTCCCAACCTGAAGGATTAGTTACCTGTGGACAGGTACGATAAACCTCCATTTTCGGAAATTAGGCACAATATCTACATTAAATTACGGTATACCGGATTAACTTGAAAGAGTTGATATCAAATACATATTATTACTTAAAAAGAAAACAAATTCAACAGTGGTGAACTATTAAGGTCTAATTGATCATTAAGTAAAATGTCAAAATTTTTGAGTTTGTTGATTTCTGATGATTCAAAATGATTGAGTTTCAGTCCTTTATTTTCTACGTGCAGAATTTCGAAATTATCATCAAAACTATGGTTTTCTTCTAATATATGGTTTCTTAGATTTCTTACATTTGACAATAAGTAAAATTAACGATAAACATGATTTTTCAATTTTCCATAAACCTTCCCACACTGATATCACTATTCATAATAATTCAACACACCCTTATCAACATAAAATTGCAGCATATAATAGTATGATACACAGGCTAGTGAATGTCCCTCTTTCGGAAGTAAATTTCAATAAAGAACTCAATATCATGAAACAGATTGCTGTCAACAACGGATACAACGTTAATTTGATAGACAGTATTCTTTCTAAAAAACTTCATCATAAAGCTATTCAAGAAGTTTATCCTACCATCAAGAATAATAATCAAAATTATAGAACTTTAACCTATTTCGGATCATCAACTGAGAAATCAGCATCATTTCTACATAAACAGGACTTAAAAGTGGCATATAAAACAAATAACACGTTGAGACGGTTTATCAAGAATAATAAAGACAAAACTTCTAAATTCGAAAAATCAGGGTATACAAACTCAAATGTGGATCTTGTCCTAAGTTATATCGGTCAGGCAGGTCGTACGTTTAATCAGCGCATTCATGAACATAAGATGAATTTTATGAAAAAGAAAACAAATTCAACATACGCCAACCATATATTAGAAGAAAACCATAGTTTTGATGATAATTTCGAAATTCTGCACGTAGAAAATAAATGACTGAAACTCAATCATTTTGAATCATTAGAAATCAACAAACTCAAAAATTTTGACATTTTACTGAATGATCAATTAGACCTTAATAGTTCACCACTGTTGAATTTGTTTTCTTAGTAAGTAATAATATGTATTTGATATCAACTATTTCAAGTTAATCCGGTATACCGTAATTTAATGTAGATATTGTGCCTAATTTCCGAAAATGGAGGTTTATCGTACCTGTCCACAGGTAAATAATCCTTCAGGTTGGGAAGGTAAGATATATAAAAGTTAAGCAAGCCAACGTTAGTTTAGTTCATTGTACCAGTATATCACGCCGACAGAGGAAGGTACCAGAAGCTGGATAGTGAGCTCCGCGTATTTCCCAGGCGAGGAGGTTTGCCCACCACCGATACTAGGCGAAGTAATCGCATATGCGGCAAGGGCAAACCTCCAACTCATCATAGGATGCGACGCAAATGCACACCATACTGTATGGGGAAGCACAGACGTCAACATAAGAGGTGAGTCACTTTTGCAATTCATACTAACAGAAAGGTTATTAATAGCTAATGTAGGATGCGAACCAACATTTGTCACGGCAGCGAGGAAAGAAGTTCTAGATATAACTCTCTCGTCAGAAAAAGCATGTGATAATATCGTCAACTGGCATGTGTCAGATGAACCTTCGTGTTCTGACCATAGACAAATAAGATTTGATATAATTACCCCACCTCGTACCTTAACAAAGTACAGAAACCCCAGAGAGACCAACTGGGAAGGATACGCAACATCACTCAGAGAATCTCTACAAAGGACCACGGCTGACATAAGGGACAGCCACAGTCTTGAGAGGTCAGTAGACCAAGTAAGCAAGGCAATAGTTGCCGCCTACGAAGGTAACTGCCCGGAAAAAACAAGACAACAAAGCAATAAAACAATCTGGTGGAACAAGCATCTCGAAACCCTACGAGGGGAGGTGCGAAGGCTATTCAACAAAGCAAAACTCGACCAGAATTGGACCACATATAAGGTTAAACTCACGCAGTACAACAAAGAGATTAGGAAATCGAAAAGGCAATCGTGGAAAAAGTTCTGTGAGGAGGTCACAGAAACCCCCACATGTTCAAGGATCCACAAAGTGCTAGCCAAAGAAGGTACTGTAAACCAAGTAGGTTTTCTGAAGAAGAATGACAATACCTACACAGCAACTTTTGAGGAGAGTCTGAAAATGCTCACTGAAGCACACTTTCCGGCCTCAGTAATTCTAAATGAGCCGATAGTGGCAGACAGCACCATTGGCAGGCCGAATAGGCCAACTGCCATAGAATGGAGGCTAGCTACAGAGATATCGAGGCCAAACAGAATTAGGTGGGCTATTAATAAATTTAAACCTTATAAATCCCCTGGAGTAGATGGAATATACCCCATCCTGCTTCAAAAGGGGCAGGAAATACTAATTCCACACTTGTGTCATATATTCAAGGCTTGTATAGCAATACGATATATACCCATAGTATGGCAGAAGGTGACAGTCATCTACCTTCCCAAAGTGGGAAAGGTGGGTGACAAAACGCCAAAATCATACCGCCCAATAAGTCTAATGTCGTTCCTGCTCAAAACGCTGGAAAGACTGATAGACAGATACATAAGAGACGAGGTATTACAAAGAAACCCGCTCAACGAACGCCAATATGCGTATCAGCCAGGCAAGTCAACTGACTTAGCACTGGATGATCTGAACAGGCTACTCGCAAAGTCGATAGAGGACAAAGAAATAGCAATAACAACATTCGTAGACATAGAAGGTGCTTTCAATAACGCATCAACAAATTCTATAATTAATGCCCTAGCAAGGAAAGGAGTACCGCTACTCCTGTGCCAGTGGATAAATGTCAATTTGAAAAATAGGGTTATCATATCCACAATTGGCGAGACAACTCTGACAGCTAGAGCAGATAGGGGATGCCCACAGGGAGGAGTATTATCACCCCTACTATGGGCCATTCTAATGGACGAACTGATCAAAAGGCTAACATCCAAAGGGTATTATTGCTTAGGATATGCCGACGACCTGGCGGTTATCGCTAGAGGTAGATTCGCAAGTACGGTCTCGGAGCTCACACAAATCGCTCTAAACATAATTGACAATTGGTGTAAAGAGGAGGAACTCACCGTGAACCCTCATAAAACCACTATAGTGAATTTCACGAAAAAGAGAGTACTGGAAGGATTAAAGTCACCAGTACTCAACGGGGTAGAAATTCCGTTCGCCCTAGAGGCAAAATACTTAGGTGTCATCTTTGACCATAAGTTAACATGGAATCAACACCTACAAAAAATTGTTCAAAAAAGTACAGTAGCCTTCAATCTGTGCAGACGAATGTGCGGGAAAAATTGGGGACTGCAACCAAAAATGACCACATGGCTCTATGCCAGCGTCATCAGGCCTATGATAGCATATGGTTCAGTAGTTTGGTGGCCAAAGACACAACAGGCTGGAGTGATTCGAAGGCTCAGTGCTATTCAAAGGCAAGCTTGCCTGAGTGCCACTGGTGCAATGAAAACCACTCCAACAGCCGCTTTAGAGGTCCTCTTGAACCTACCACCACTACAAATATATATTCAAGGCGAAGCCAGAGCAGTCGTGAGTAGATTGTCAAGGGGTCAAGCACCCATAAGCAACGCGCACGGTAAAGACTATAGAAAGCTATATGAAGAGTTGGAAAGCGACCCCATCATGGGAATGCC
The DNA here is from genome assembly GCA_918026855.4 of Phaedon cochleariae. Lineage (NCBI taxonomy): Eukaryota > Metazoa > Arthropoda > Insecta > Coleoptera > Chrysomelidae > Phaedon > Phaedon cochleariae. The sequence continues at coordinate 4,926,265 of OU896717.1, read as the reverse complement.
AACGGATGGCATAATTCCAAAATATAGCTTTGAAAAAACTTTTAAAATAAGTATAACGGACAGAGAGGCATGGAAGGAAGGACCTCCTATCAATGCAGACATTGCTGTCTATACGGACGGCTCCAAAACTGAGTTTGGATCAGGAGCCGGTATTTATGGGGCCAAGCCAAAGACAAGAATCTCACTGAGCTTAGGTAAATACGCGACGGTGTTTCAGGCAGAAATTATTGCAATACATCATTGCGTGAAAGAATTGATAAGGCAAGAGTTTAAAGGCAAAACCATTGCAATCTATTCAGATAGCCAGGCGGCAATCAAAGCAGTCAACTCTATGCAAGTTAACTCAAAACTAGTATGGGACTGCTTAGAAACCCTAAATGCACTGGGCAGTCAGAACAGACTGACTCTAGCATGGGTACCAGCACATACAGGGTACGAGGGCAATGAAGAGGCAGACTCACTTGCCCGAGCAGGAGCAAACAAAGCTCTGAATGGCCCAGAACCCTTCTGTGGTATTGCGAAAGCTATACAAAAGACTAGTATCAAATCATGGATGCAAACCAAATCTCAAGAATGGTGGAACAAATCGCCAGGAATGAGACAGGCAAAAGAGTTTATTAAAAAACCATCGCCAACATTCACAGAATATCTACTAAGCCAGAAACGAAGTTCAACTAGAATACTAGTGGGACTTCTCACAGGGCATTGTAGGCTCAACAAACACATGAGTACGATAGGTCTGACTGAAGAACTGCTGTGCAGGTTCTGTCAGGAAGAGGAGGAAACAGCAGTACACATACTTTGCCACTGTGAGGGCTTGTCAAGACTAAGGTTCCTTACGCTGGGTGAGGAAAAACCAGAAGCCCAGAGATACACAGGGGATCTGAAAGCTAGCCTATGGAGTCTCATAGAGAAGACGGGGCTAGCCGAAGAACTCTAATCGATTTTGAGGGCAGACACAATAGATCTGAAAAGGTCGCGGTGTGGAGGCAGATAGCCCGAAGGCCCCATTCTAAATCTAATCTAATATCACCTGACGAAGCTACTGTGTTAGCAAAACATGTCGTGTGTTTAATAAATGTTGTGGAAATCTTATCGTTTGTGAAGTTTTTACACATATCCATTCGTTTATGTAAACATGAGGTGACAGATTGAACGATTTTCTCATTCAAACATATTATGACAGAAACAACCCAACCTATCACCTCAACCTATCAGTCGTGAATATTCATTATAGAACCAAGCATATTGGTGAATTCAAACGTTGTTATCTGTACCAAGATGAAATCTACATCCATTACGAGCAATCCAAGACCTGAAATATGTACCATCAATATTTCAACACTTTGTACATTTCTTCCGATACAAGACGCTGAAAATGACATGAGTCATCAAGGTCATCACATGAATGTGGACGTAGGCAGAATTGATTTACGAGAAAATAGTGCATTTTATCAAGAATGAATGAAAGATTCTCTGTTCATGTGTATAATTTGATCTTCCTTTTATCACATTCGATACTATTAATATTTCCAAGGTAGCGAGTTCCTATGCGAAGATGATTTTTTTTCATACATAAATATACAAGGTGACTCTTTGAAGTGAATTGATACATATTATTTAGTTCATGTAGTAGAAAATGCGAGAAAATTTGTATTTACGACTGTAGGAATTAAACTCGATAATTCTCTGTATACTTCTTTATTGCTCCACTGCCGAATTACAAGTGCCGTTCTATTCAGACCGGTTCCTTATCGCTACTCGCTATACCTCATACCTAGCGTTCGATGACGAATCTCATTTTATGCATATACACTACATCCCTTCCCTTCTATAAAAGAAGTATCTATCCGTGAAGCATAAATTACCAATTAACGTTATTAACAATTACAACGTATCATGAAATTATATACGAACATAAATAACCATCATAACATTGTGTTATTTTCACAAAACGAAGTTCTTTGAACATAATCTCAATTCTATTCAGATACATATAGTAACCTTAAATAACATTGCTTATATTTCTAGCCCATTATAGATTGAACACCCATACTCGTAACAATGCATGCTACATATTTACAAACTACTGATTTGAAGGATAACAGGAGTCGTTTGCATGATCTTTATCAACTACTCTCCATTTCCCTTCCGTTTTCATTAAATGTACATTTTGCTTTCTACTCTCTCTGCCTGTTTCGTCGTTTTGAATTATGACATCGCCGCCGTTTTTATCTAAAACTGTGTGTGGTGTAGTATCATAGTTAGCAGTCAACTTGTTCTCCTTTATGAGATTTTTAACGTAGACCTTGTCGCCCTTTTCTAATCCAACCACTTCAGCTTTTCTCTTTTTGTCGCTGTATTCCTTACCCTTGTATTTTTGAATTCTGTCTCTGTCTCGGGTTTCATCGTCTATGATTTCGTATGATATATCTCTGAAACTCGGGATTTTGTCCCTGAACTGTCGTTTGAAGAAAAGCTCTGATGGAGTTTGACCTGTTGTGGAATGTGGAGTGCTGTTGTACATAATCAAATAGTCTGGAAGCTCTTGACGCCAATCTTTTTTTAAACTCTGACTTATTTTCAACCTTTTCAAGATATCTCGATTTTGTCTTTCGACTTCCCCGTTCTGTTGAGGCCAGTAAGGGATAGTATGAAATAAATGAATTCCTAACCCTTTGCAGAATCTTTTCATTTCAAGACTAGTAAACTGTTTGCCGTTATCGGCTGTTATGGAGACTGGGTTACCTGGTCTCGAAAATATCTCCCTCAAGATATTAATGGTTTCTGCTGGTAATCTGCTGAAGTAGTCTATGATCACAAGCAAATGGTCCCCGCTTGGTAATGGTCACATGAAGTCAACAGCGATGTCTACCTAAGGTTCACTCGGGAGCTCCCCCCGTTTGGGGGGTGGGGGGGGGGGTTGAAGGGGAAACCAAAATACATCCTTTACAAGATTTGACCAACTTCTCTGCGTCTGAGTCTAAACGAGGCCATCATACTTTGGTGCGTAGACGACCTTTCATGGCGACTATACCGGGATGGCCTTCGTGTGCTGCTTTGAGGACAGGTACCCTCAAGATAGTTGGGATAACAATTCTAGATCCTCTCAGTAAAATCTCGTCATGGAAGGACAGTTCCGTTTCGAATGCCTTTTAGATTTTTATGTTTTTTTTCCATACATTATTGTACATACCATCCCCAACCGCGATAATTTCGTTATCTCTTTCCGACTCTGATTTTATTTCTCTCATGGAAATTGCTACAGGACGTGAATATTCTACTATTTCTTGGACATATTCTTCATCGAACCCTCTACTCTTGTGATTGTTATACACACATAGTCGTGAAAGGGGATCGGCGATATTAGATTTTCTTAGTCTATAAATAACTTTATGCACGACCGGGCGTAAAGTAGCACTTTACCGCCCGGGTTTGCGGGCGTAAAGTGGCACTTTACCGCCCGCGTACTACTTTACCGCCCGGCGGGCGATTAAGTCATTGAGCTGGTGGTAAAGCTAATGTCACTGTCATATCGATAGAAATTTAGATTCCAATGGTTTCAATTAATACAAAATTATTGGGAAAATAGATCTGAATTATACAGGAGTGCTCATTTGAATATTAAAGTTTTCTTTATATTTCTGTAATGCGAAATTATATGATCAAACCCAAAACTTCATTAACAATAATAAAACGAATCAATTAACATAAATAACGAGTTATAACTTAATATTTATAATACAATCAGAACAGTTAGTTATGGATATATTTGGATTTGTTATCTTCTGCTGTTGCAGGTAGCTGATTCCAACTGATTCCATATTACTAGAATTCTGAAAAGAAGTAATTGCATTATGTGGTAGTTGAGAGTAGTTAGCAATATCTTCAGATTGTCTACAATGGCTAGTAGAAGGCTCATCATTTGCTACGATTTTTGTAGCAATCTTCAGCTTATTTATAACAGAATTTTCGATATAACCTTCCGCAACTGTTGTCGACTTCCACCCAGCATGTCTTTTAATGTTGAGTATATTCTTTTGCATTAGGAAGACCTAGATAAATTGCTAAAGGGTATTTGACCGAATGTATTTTTTCCGATGACCTGTCTCGAACACTTGCCATTTTTATAATACAAAAAAAAATCGCTTTTGATTATAATTCTGAACTCGCAAGGAAGAATATTTTCTGTAAGTATCTAGATAACTTGGCGATTTCTGTTCTTTATCGATGACAGTAAATACTCGATCTATCTTCGATTTGGTTTCTCTTATAGTTATAAGTAAGAAATTCTCGAAATCTTGAATGTCATTTACTGTGATATTTGCCAATTCCTGTCTGCGATATGCTCCACAAATACCAAAAATCAGTGCTACCTACAACAAAGTTTCAAATTATCATACTTGACATTAAGAAAGCATGAAAATAGTACTTACTTTCATCATAAGGTACGAATCGTCTGGTGCTTCACTCAAGAATAACTCTATTTCTTCACTGCTTAGAATCTTCGATTTCCTTGGTTCATAACCGTCAGATTTTCTTTTCAAAAAAGCTATCAATCTTGCATATTCACTAATATCTCTATTATCATGTACATTTAAAGTAGCTTTCAACATGGAATAATATGACCACATGGAAGAGGGCTTACGAGATTACGAGAGATTTTTCCAGAAAATAGGCAAGAAGCACACTTTCAGTGTAGTTCTTATTTTTTACATCATTTCTGTCGCACCAGCTTACGAATTCTTCGTATACTTTGTCGTATATTTTTTTTGATTTTAATAAACTCGATTTTGCTTCCTCAGCTGCCTCACTAATTTCTGGTGGAGTACAATTCACACTTTCTCCATCACTAGAATTCATTTTGAAATCACTAATGAATTATGTATGATTACACAAATTGACAGTTAATATGGCTACTGGCCTATTAATTCCTATTTCGAAAAATTGACTGAGTTGCCATGGTAACGTTGATTCCATAATTCTTGATTAATTGTATTTGCGATATGGATACAATACAGTCTCACTGCAACCGTGATGTATTTTTATTGTGCTTGAGGGGTGAAGAGATACCTACATGAGATATCAAATATATACAGGTCGTGCATAAAATGTTGTATGTATTTCGGGCGTAACTAGCTTTTATGGACCTAGGCGTGTTAATAGCCCTCGCTATCGCTCGGTTTATTACTCACACGCTGCGGTCCATAAAAGCCTATTTTACGCCCTTGATACATAAATAACTATTATATTCATAAGATTGGAGGCCTAATACCCACCTTTCTATTCTAGCACAGGGTTTTGATTTAGTTTCAAATATTAATTCAAGTGGTTTATGATCTGTAACAAGCTCAAAACTATCTCTTCCATAGAGATATACTTTGAAATGTTCAACCGACCATAGTAGTGCCAAAGCCTCTTTTTCTGTTTGGCAATACTTTTTCTCATAATCCGTTAGGCTTTTATTTCCGTATGCTATAGCGCGAGGTCCTCGTTCGTTGAACTGAACTAGTACTGCGCCTAATCCTACAGGACTAGCGTCGGCTATGAGTTGCGTTCTCTCATTTGGGTTATAATATCCCATCCTCGTCGCCAATATGTAGGAATTAAACTCGATAATTCTCTGTATACTTCTTCATTGCTCCATTGCCGAATTACAAGTGCCGTTCTATTCAGATCGGTTCCTTATCGCTACTCGGTATACCTCATACCTAGCGTTCGATGACGAATCTCATTTTATGCATATACACTACAACGACTATATAGGGTTGACAATGAAATATATAAAAGTGGAATGATCTCTCTTTCATAGCAAAAAGTGAAAGCTATCACATAAGCAATCACATAAGTATTATAGAAATCATTGGATAAACATGATAATGTGCATACATGGCTAAACCTGGCTAAATTGAATTCAATCAGCATTATAGGAAAAGGAATACTTGCATTACTACTCGTTTCACGTATCGTTGCATTCATCCTTTCATTTACCATTCTTCTTTTTATGAACATAATTTGTGGAAAATGGCTTTGAGCTTTTTTGTATTTATGTGCATACATACTCATACACACACACTCAATGAAATGAATGAAATAGGTAGGTATGAGGCAAAAATGGAAAAATATGAGCTTATACTTCTCCTCTCGTGAGTACATAATATATGAAATGAAATGAAGAAAAAAAAACACAGGAACAAATTTTCTCACTTACAATCTATTCACTATTCTACATTACTCTTTCTACAACTATATACATATATATATATACATTTGGAACCTGCTACCCGCTATCTTGATCGAGGCACTCCATTATATCATCGATGAGTGATCTGAAAATGATAAACATGGAATTTTTCTTTAGATGATGAGAATCATACTCACGGATCCTCCAGAATCATCACTAATGCCGCCTCCTCCTCATCAACATCATCATTTTCTGTTCTATATATAAAAAAAAATTAATCAAATAACAGTTAATCATATCGAACATAGTGGAACTTACAAATCAATAATCTCCATTTCATACCCTTCAATCAGTGAACTAAACAAAAATAAACAAATAAATGGAAACAGATGAACAAAAACCAGAGCAATTGATTATATTCAAAATGATTAGAATTATACTAACGAGTCATTTAGAATGAGCCATCTATCCTCATCATCTTTGTCATCTTCCGTTCTAGCAGAAAAAAAAAGAAATAATCACAAATTCAACATATTCACTGAAACTACTTACAAATCAATAATTTCCAAATCCTCTTCAATTATGGATCTGAGATAAGTAAAAATAAATGAATAAACAATAAACAGATGAGAAAAAAAAAACATAGCAAATAATCATATATAAAAAAAGAGATTAATACTCACGAATCTCTCAGAATAGCACATTCATCATTGCTATACTAGTTTTCTGTTTTATCGGAAAAGAAGAAACAAACAAAAATTCAACATAATCCACTGAGAGTACTCACAAATCCATAATAGTAGAATTTTGCTCCCCCCTCGTCTGTACATCATCGCCTTCCATCCTATGAAAATTATGCTAAGTTAGAAAATTTAAGGTATATTTTGTCATACTCACTGTCGAATTTCGATATCCTCTTGGATGATGCCATACAGGCACATTATTTACATTATTCACATTATTAAAATTGTTCCTAAAATGAGAAATGATATTATACATATAAAAAATAATATTTTACTCACATCTGAGTCCACCGCTCATTCAGGTAAGCTCTACCCTCTGTGAAGCAAAATTTTGTTATAATCAGTAGTTTTTTTCTCAAAATAGGAAAACCTCACCATTTTTTACGACAACATAGGGCCAAAACACCCATTTTGTCCTTCCACAGCACTCAAATATTCTATACTGTTCAAAAACTGTTGTGTACCCCTAAAAACAATATAATAAATGTCACTTTTATACTACAATGGATTAATGTCAAACATATTTTGAGACGTACTGAGATTCTGTGAGAATTTCGTTAGAATTCAATTATGGATCTGAGATAAGTGAAAATAAATGAATAAACAATAAACAGATGAGAAGAAAAACATAGTAAATAATCATATAAAAAAAAGAGATTAATACTCACGAATCTCTCAGAATAGCACATTCATCATTGCTATAATAGTTTTCTGTTCTATCGGAAAAGAAGAAACAATCAAAAATTCAACATAATTCACTGAGAGTACTCACAAATCCATAATAGTGGAATTTTGCTCCCCCCTCGTCTGTACATCATCGCCTTCCATCCTATGAAAATTATGCTAATTTAGAAAATGTAAGGTATATTTTGTCATACTCACTGTCGAATTTCGATATCCTCTTGGATGATGCCATACAGGCACATTATTTACATTATTCACATTATTAAAATTGTTCCTAAAATGAGAACTGGTATTATACATATAAAAAATAATATTTTACTCACATCTGAGTCCACCGCTCATTCAGGTAAGCTCTACCCTCTGTGAAGCAAAATTTTGTTATAATCAGTAGTTTTTTTCCCAAAATAGGAAAACCTCACCATTTTTTACGACAACATAGGGCCAAAACACCCATTTTGTCCTTCCACAGCACTCAAATATTCTATACTGTTCAAAAACTGTTGTGTACCCCTAAAAACAAAATAATAAATGTCACTTTTATACTACAATGAATTAATGTCAAAAATATTTTGAAACGCACTGAGATTCTGTGACAATTTCGTTAGAATCTATAACATCAACCTATGCAATTCTGCAAAATATCAACTATGGAATAGTCTGTCTAGTTTTGAAAAGAAAAAACACTGCTCCACAAGATATAGGAACATTTTGAATTTCTGAAGAAAATACCAGACCAACTTGAATATTGAGAACAAACAAAAATAAAATCAGGATTCTTCATATTAGCCCTAATTCTGTAGAGATATAATTTACGTCTCTTTTGTCATGTCACCTCCCAATCATGACACCATTTGAGTAGCGAGCAATTGTCGCTCCTTTTTTCAACTTGGAGGATTTAACTTCCGGTGGACTATTTTTACGATCGATGCGAAAAGTGCCTGTACTATATGTGTTCTTCGATAAAAGTTTCAGAGATAAATCATAACTGTTTTGGAAATTATCCATGAATAATGAATGACCAACATTCAATTACCTTCCATCAAATTCAGGACAACCTTCGCGGCATGACCCCTGCCTTCTTTATCGTCGATAGCTCCTGTGTAGACAGAGAACTTCAATATAATACCATTTGGTTCTGTTAGCATATACAGTTTTAGACCATATTTATGGCGTTAATTTTGAATGTACTGCCTGAATTGCAACTTGCCTCGCCAAAGAACCATTGATTCATCTATGGCCAAATTCTTGTCAGGATAGTATACAGGGTGCGGCACCGAAAACGAAACAGAGGCTCTGTAGGTCGCCAAAACCGGATTATCAAAAAAAACTGAAACAGGTCAACTACATTTTCGAGGGGGACATCTTTCTAAAATATTTTCAGCCCTGCGGCGTTGGCGCTTCTAAAGAAAAGAAGCAACAACTTTGTTATTTCAAATGGAACACCTTGTATTTTATTGCATTTTTAGATTCTCCCCGAAGAGTTGATTTCATCAATGCATCACACTTGGGGTCTAGCTGTAATGGTTTCAGGGATATAAAGTGTTCAAAATCGAGATTTTTCAACTTTGACATTTTTTTGTGTCGAAACTATTCATTATTGGTCGAAACGGCTCTCATGTCCCTATCTCAACTTGTGATTTACTATCTACTGACATTTAATTGGAACAGATACAGGGTGATCAGTATTCTGAATCTTGAACCACCCTGTATTTGTTTCAATTAAATGTTAGTAGATAATTGATCAAAAGTTGAGATAGGGACATGTGAGCCGTTTTGACCAATAATGAATAGATTCGACAAAAAAAATTCCTAAAGTTGAAAAATGTCGATTGATTTTTCACACCCTATATCTCTGTAATCATTTCCGCTAGACCCCAAGTGTGATACATCGATGAAATCTGCTCTTCAGGGAGAATCTAAAAATGCAATAAAATGCATAGTGTTCCATTTGAAAAATCAAAGTTGCTACTGCTTTCTAATAGAAGCGGCAACACCGCATTGTCGAAAATATTGTAGTTGGCTAGAGAATGTCCGAATATGCCCTCCATTGAATTTCCAAAATGATCCGTTGTCTGGTTCACCAGAAACGTCTAATGTACCATCCACCGTGAATCAGCCTGTATTCTCAAGGAAGATAGACATATTATTGCATCATCAGTTCGATAAGTGATTTTTTTCCATATAAAACGCATGCGCATCATAACCCTAATGATTTTTTCAATGCGCAGTATATTCAAGTATCATCTACAACCCATCACCAATCCAAAACACCATAACATCTATGTGGAGTGGAACATATTAACAAAGTTATCGTATGCGCAGACTGTAGGGAGATGGTTTTTGCTTGCGCGTTCTCATGTTTTAATGTAATTACAATATTATTTCCCATATTTCAGGAACTGCACATAGATCCAATATCAAGTTTCTTGAATTTGTCATAATTTATCATTCTATGTGCGCAACAGAAATAAGTATGCGCAGTACATCAAAATGTACGAATTTCCAAGTAATTTGAACATATCTCACATTATCGGTCTGATATGTGTTTCTTTTCTATGGAAAACGCATGCGCATTATATTCCTAATGATTTTTCTCATGCGCAGTATATTCAACAACCATCTACCAATCATTGCAAATCCGAAACACTAAAATATCTGTGTGGTTGTTTGTTGAGGAATTTTCTTGAATCCTGTCATGTTTTTGATTTGCAGCTTCTTCTTGGGGTTTGGATTCGGTTTCATAAAGAATTACAGAGTTTCATGTGAATTAGAAAAACGATGAAACAAAAATGTTTAAAACTTTTTCCAAAAGAAAAAAGAAATGGAAAATAAAAATAGCATTTCTGAATAAAAATGTCCACACGAACACCGCAACTTTAATAAATCACTGGAATAATGATTGATTGATTTAGATTTCATCACTATCATTCCACAATGTGAACCATCCTCAATGAAAACCATTACTTACAGATTAACTAAATATTAATAAATTGACAAAGTCCATGGCCATGGGCGAAACGTTTTTCTACTAATCCCTTGAAATTTTTTATGAAACCGAATCCAAACTCCAAGAAGAAGCTGCAAATCGAAAATATCTGTGTGATGTGAATCATACTGGAGTAGTTAGCGAATGCGCAGTTTCTTCGAAGATAATTGTCTCTTGCGCATTTTCCTTTCTCACTATGAGTATAATTTTATCTCCAATATTTCATGATTTGCGCATAAATCTGATCTCAATTTCCTCGAATTGGTCATTATAGTTGATTGTGTGTGCGTAAAAGCAGCGTAAATACATTAGACAAGTAGGTGCAAAGTCTGAAAATCCTTTGATCTCTGAAAACGGCCGCCAATGACCTTCAACCACCTAACATACATTCTAAGGTTGCGCTTCCGCTATTATTATGTAGATGTCGCTACGTAAAAATGTACTTCAACTGTACTAGATCATGTGTTTTCTTGATTGTATCCATGGGCGTACCACATATTTCTAATTCGAGCTTATTTGATTAAATTTATATTCTTACAGGAATTCAGGATATACTTCGAAATAATATTATTCAAGTCATTCAGAAAATCAGATTTGAAACAAAACTGAACCAGTATTTAGATGTTCATGGCACATTCTCAAAAATATTACGAATATAATCAAGAATGTTACAAAGTAGAAAAATTTGTATTTTTTGATGACAATCTGTGTTATCCTTTTTTATAGATAGGTAGTAATCATTAAATCATTCAGATTCAAAATTCATAAATAAACGGGACAATCACATTTTTTGTGTCGAGTTTCCACAAGTAATTGTTGAAGATCTAACAAATTATTACTTTGCACTTTTGGGATGTGATGAAGGAGAATATCTATTGTAACATTTATAAATTTTATCCATATATAATTGTTGTTGTTTTGTCCATTGTTACCCCAAGAAACATCTTTGTTTATAATAAGGATATATACCTAAACATATACATATAACATACATATAACAAAAATAAACAACTAATTAACGAGTTATGTCAATGTTTTAAAATAAATGAAAAAAAAATCAATACACGTATTCTTCAAGTATCAATTCATTCATGTCTCCAAATAACTATTTTTCTATGTAATTTTTCTCCACTTTCGTTGATAGTTTTGAAATTTTTATTAGCGAATTTCAATGAATAATATATTTTCATCCTAGTGTATAATTTTATAAAGTATAAGTAGGGAAATGAAACACAAGGGTGAGTAAATTCTAGCTGTGAAAATAAATTTACGAAAGTTTTTTGAATATTTCGTTCAATTGCATAATTTTCAAAATTTTCTTTGAAAATATCTTCAAAAACACAAACTAATTCAAAGAAATCATTACTGGGCATGTACAAACTCCCAAAAGTAGATGATTTTTTGATTTCATAAGCTTTCAAATGACATAGTAATGTTGAATCATCCAGCTCTCTATGTCTATTGGCATACTCTTGACAAACATCACATGTGTGTACAGAGAGACATTTCCTTATCAGATACCCACATATGTATCTCATCGAATTTCTTTCAATATCATGGAACCTATAATCCGTGTCAAGTTTTTGATCCGGTGTGATAACTTTATCATTTTCAATTCCTTCTTCAACCTCGGATGAAGAATTTTCAAAATTGTTGATATGTGTTAATATGTTCGCAAAATCGTCATTACAGTTTTCAGTACCAGAATTCAAAATTCTCAAAGAAAACAATTTTTTGAATGCTCTTTTAAACTGAATTGGAGTCGGATTTATTGAACATCCACTTTGCTTTCTGACTGTACCAAAAAAAAATTCAATCGCATTCTGGTTCAACCTCCGTGTTAATAAAAATTTGAAACCTTCTTTAGACAATTCTTTCCATATAGTAGAAGATCCGAACCTAAATCGACCTTCACCGAGCTGATAATAGAACGAAATATATTTTATCATGAATTCAGTATATTAGAAAACATATTAAAAATGGGTTCGGTAAAAAAATCCTGGGCAGACTATTTTTAATTATTTTTCGAAAAATGATTGTTAATTAAATGTTGCAACATCAGGATAATAAAAAAATTTGGTCCTGACTGAAAGTATAAAACGTATAGAATGTGCAGCCGTTGATGGGTTGTCTACTATTCACCTGGGCGAACTACTGGGTTGTCAGGTAAACACAGGTATATCGATGCCAGTTACTTTCACTGGATTGGATAATTAAAAAAACTTATATCATCATAAGCGCTGTTTAATTGCGAAAATTCCGGTCCTATTAGGGGTTTGCGAATTTTAAAGATTTTAATTTCAACGCACGTGGAAGTGTGTGACAGAGAGATCCGAAGTAAGTATACTGTGTAATAATAAAGGACCCAACATCGCAGTAGTCGCTTGTGATGGGACCCTGAATAGTAGAAAGTGCGCATGCTCGGTGTGTACTGTGTAAACTATGGAGGGTAGAGGTACCTCTACTACCTACCTTTCATATAGTAAACAGTGCGTGTTATTTTGGAGCAACTGATATTTCAGTAGCAAAAAAAAATTAATTAATTACATAATAATTAAATATATTCAATATGATACTAATATATAAAAACAATATAATATCAATATATTGCGTTATAACCATAATAATATATCTATAATCTATAATAGACAATAAAAATATCAATTACTTACTTTGAAATTTTTTTGCTCTTTCTGGAAATAGAAACAAAGTGGATCGGAAGGATAGTAGAGGTACCTCTACCCTCCATAGTTTACACACCGAGCATGCGCACTTTCTACTATTCAGGGTCCCATCACAAGCGACTGCGATGTTGGGTCCTTTATTATTACACAGTATACTTACCTCGGATCTCTCTGTCACACACTTCCCCGCGCGTTGAAATTAAAATCTTTAAAATTCGCAAACCCCTAATAGGACCGGAATTTTCGCAGACAACCCTATATCAACGTGTTCGCAATTAAACAGCGCTTATGATGATATAAATTTTTTTCAATTATCCAATCCAGTGAAAGTAACTGTGTGAAAGTATACCTGTGTTTACCTGACAACCTCCAGACAGCACTGGATATTCCTAGAATATTCTCTGAATATGCTGAAAAGGAGGAGTATATTCCGAATATTCATCGATTATTCCTAGAATATATACATGCCTCTGGAACATCTAAAAGGAATATTCCATCGGATATGTTCAGGGAATATTCAGGCATGAATTTTCCAGGAATATTCCCAACTGAATATTCTCTGTTGAATATTTATGAAATATTCCCAACTGAATGTTCTGTGGGGTATATTCATGAAATATTCTCAACTGAATATTCTGTGCGGTATATTCATGAAATATCCTCAACTGAATATTCTGTGGTGTATATTCATGAAATATTCCATGAATATTCCTATGTTTCTCAACACATATATACCAATCATTATTTCAGAGATGTGAGTATCAAACATCAATCAGATGTAAGGGAATTTTGTAACAAAAAGTGTTTATGATCTGATTTCGAACAACGCTCTCACAAGAAATTGATATGTACAACATTTTCCAAATCGATTACTGGCCTAGTGGTCAAGGCGTTGCTCTGGTAGTCTTGAGGTCACGAGTTCGATCCCTACTTGGGTCACTTTTTTTATTTCAAAATAATATGTTCATTGGAATATTCTAGGAACATTCAACATAGAATATTCTTTTGGATATATTCTATGAATATCTGAGGAATTCCCATTCGCATATTTAGAGAATATTCCACAGATATTCCGGAATATTCCAGATTATTCCTAGAATATTCCAATATTCCAAAAGGAATATGATAGGAAGATTCATGGAATATCTGGTGCTGTCTGGGCAGTAGTTCGCCCAATTAAATAGTAGACAACCCAACGGCTGCACATTCTATACGTTTTATACTTTCAGTCAGGACCAAATTTTTTTATTATCCTGATGTTGCAACTTTTAATTAAAAATCATTTTTCGAAAAATAATTAAAAATAGTCTGCCCAGGATTTTTTTAGCGAACCCATTTTCAATATGTTTTCTAATATACTAAATTCATGATAAAATATATTTCGTTCTATTATCAGCTCGGTGAAGGTCGATTTAGGTTCGGATCTTAGACTAATAGTCCCAGAATACTTTTGATTGTAATTTGCCAACATTTCAGAGATTTTACGCTTTTGGTGATATTTTTTCCTTTTCGAATAACTTGAACATTTTCCAAATATCTCAAACATTCCTCAAGTAATTCGATTTGGAATTGTTCTCCTTTAAAAGGTCTATTATATTTTTTGGTTGATTGAATTGATCCGGAATTGACCATATCAAAGAGATTATCGAGTAATTGTATAACTCTTTTCGTTTCTGTGGCCTGTAGAGTTAAATTGAAGTCAAAACTTCTTCAAAAAACTCAACAACTATCTATAGAAGCAGCTTTTATTATTTATTGAATGTTTTATTTTTACCTTTTTACTCTTTACTTACCTGATAAGATCTTTAGGGAACCTAAACAAATGTACTCCTATGGACAGGTTGTTGGAATAACAACCTTCCACACCACACACGTAACTTGGTCGATCCATTGAATAGTCTCAAAAAATCAGCACAGCAATTGACAAGAATTCAAAAACACACGCTGTAAACACCAAACACAACAGCAAAAGAACAATCCAATTAAATATCCTTCACAACAACATATACAATAAATCTACCACTACACCACTGCTAAGCACAACGGAAAAGAAACACAGAACTCATAGAACACAGAAATTGAGAAGTCATGAAATTGTTTCACATAGTTGACAGATTTACTTGGCAATTTGACTAAGAATATGTTGTCCATAATCATATCACCAAATGATGTTGAAACTGTAATGAGAAAAATGTACTTAGTTTGAAATAAATCAATAAATTCATAGGATATTCAACAGCACACGATAAATCGTTCAAATGTATTTTTCCCCAGAGGCTAGAATTCAAGAAGTACGGAAGTTACCACGATATAATCAGCTTGGCAACATCGAGTCGTCTTCGACGTCCGAGCGTGCTGGCATCTATCAGATAATAGAGGAACCGCAACCTTACTAATTACAGGCTTTTTTCGCCCAATTCAGACTTTGATTCTACTTGTCTAATGTATGTACGCTGGTGAAAGTAATAATTATGCGTAGTACGCTAAAGCGCTGATATTTTTCAACCATTTTCTATACATGGTGACACTTCACCTCATTTCCAAAGTTTTTTTTTCAACTAATAATCGACTTGTTGACTGAATAATTTTATTCAAACTTAGTCTACTACACAAAATATCCTATAATTATTGGTCATACTCTTGAAATAACATGAAATATAATACTATTTATTCATTATCAAATATACTTCCACTATATTCCCAATGTGGGCATTCAGGAACAATTGGCTCTGTTGTCTGGGGGATAGTTCATCATCTCTAGGTTCTCGAAGCCGATCTAAAATATCCCACCAATCGGAGACAGTGTCCTATAAAAAAAATCGAATTACCTACTTCAATTGTCCGACTCACTCAATATCATATGTCTTACCCAAGCATCGTTTCCCTCCATCATAGGATAGAGTCCTTCGTGACCTTCTGCAATTATTTCCACTACAACCTCATTCGTAGAGTCACAAGGTCCTGGTGAAGGGTCTCGATTCACAGCTCTTCGACGACCTGTCTCCATTGTGCTGTCTGGGCTACTTGGTCTTATACTTGCAGCCCTTCTAGGTATTTTTGGCCGATTGGTGGATCTTCCCTGACGTGACGATTGGTCAGCTACTTGACGTCTTGGTGCCATTATTATTATCAGGATGGTTGTCTTCAAATGTGGTAGTTTGAGGAGGAGTTCATCTATATATCGAAGGAGTGGTAGAGGGATCGTTGGTGGGGAGAGGTGAAGTGGTGGGTAAAGTGGTGGGGAGGTGTGAAGTGGTGGAAAGGGGTGAAGTGATGTTGAAAAGGTGGGAATGATTGGTTCAATCACATGGTGTCTATAGTTCTATTATATTCCTATTTAATTATGAAAGTTGGTATTTCTCCTTTTGTCTCTCTCTGTTTCTCTTTCAATTGCCTAATATCATCATAGATTTCCTGATGCTTCTTGCTTATTTGAAGTGCTAGATCTTTGACAACAGATGAGATTGATGCTTGGAGTGTCATTAGAATTACTCCTTTCGCTTCGTCGATGTGTTCCTTCAAAACTTGCAATCGAACACAATCTGTATCATCCATGGATTTTCCCACATTTTTCAGTCGTTTCCCGAGCATATTATAATTCTCATCGGGATCTAGTACGAAACCAATACCCTGCGGGCCCCGTAACGACCCATGTGATCTGCTTCTTTTGCGTCCAAACTTATCAATCGTATTGTCCATCTTTCAACGTTGAAGTCTTAGATGGTAATGATCTGGCTCTTTTTATTCAACCTAGTAATGAATCAAACAACTCAGTATAATTTTTTGAATTGACTCGGCCGTCTCTTGATGGAAATTCATGATAAATGTAAAAACTTCACAAACGATAAGATTTCCACAAAATTCTCAAACACACGACATGTTTCGATAACACAGTAGCTTCGTCAGGTGATATACTGGTGCAATGAACCAAACTAACGTTGGCATGCTTAACTTTTATATATCTTACTTTATCTGAATGATATTGACCTTTTTGTGAATTGTGAGTTCATAAATTCATTTGCTGATGACACACTACTAGCTTGTAGTGATTCATGTCTTGACACTGCTCTACAAAAGGTGAATAATGTTCTGATAAGTGTAAGTGAATATTTGTTGATAAGTAAGTTGAACTCAATGTCGCAAAAACCAAGGCGATGATCTTGACAACTAAGTACAAATATAGGCAGATAAATGTCAATGACATTGATATAAGGATTGATAACGAGCAAATTGAAATCGTAACAACTGTCAAGTATTTGGGCTTCCAACTGGATAATTTACTTACTTTCGATGCACACTTTATATATATTACTAAATAAATTCGAAAATAGTATACTTTTTTTCAAGAATTGCGACGCATTTATCTATGTACACAAGAATCACTGTTTACCGGTCAATTTTACTGCCTCATTTTGACTACTGTGAAACTTTACTATATCAATCCAATCTGAATAAAATGACACAGCTTCAACAACTACAAAATAGAAGCATGAGGATTATTTTGAGCTGTAATCGCTATACCCCTATTTCAATAATGTTGAATACATTGCATTGGCTATCAGTCTCGAAACGACTCTAGTTCCTAACAATGATATTTATTTATAAAATAGTACATAATGAAGTACCTTCATACTTCCGTGAGAATGTTGATTACAGATACGAGATTCACAATCATTTCACCCGTAATTTGAACAATATTCATGTGACAAGAGTAAAATTATCAAATACGAGAAATGCATTGTCATATAAAGGTATGGTAGAGTACAATAACTTACCACATAACGTTAAATCTAGTGGATCCTGTGAAAACTTCAGACACAAATTGCTGATACCTATAATGGGAGTAAATTAGTACTATTTTTATTTGTAATGTTATTCTCATTATCCAGGTTACTGTTCAATCTTATAGGAACATTCATTTCTTTGTTATACTACTTTTTTTCACTATGTATGGTATCATAACTGTTTTTATATTTAATTATAATAATTTGTTTCTTAGTACTTTTGATTAATAACCTAATTAACAGATCATTCATATAGGATGAATCCATACATTGTGATACATTATTTTTATTCTTATTGTTATTTATATATATATATATATATTAGAGCTTTGTATATTAGGGAAACCTACTTAATAAATATTCTTCTTCTTCTTTTTCTTACTTTCCCAACCTGAAGGATTAGTTACCCATGGACAGGTACGATGAACCTCCATTTTCGGAAATTAGGCACAATATCTACATTAAATCACGGTATACCGGATCAACTTGAAAGAGTTGATATCAAATACATATTATTACCTACTAAGAAAACAAATTCAACAGTGGTGAACCATTGAGGTCTAATTTTGATTGATCATTAAGTAAAATGTCAAAATTTTTGAGTTCAAAATGATTGAGTTTCAATCCTTTATTTTCTACGTGCAGAATTTTGAAATTATCATCAAAACTATGATTTTTTTCTGATATATGGTTGGCGTATATTGAATTTCTTTTTTTTATTGGTTTTCTTCCTCATAAAATTCCCAACGTTGGGACGGTTTATCAAGAATAATAAAGACAAAACTTTTAAATTCGAAAAATCAGGGGTACATAAACTCAAATGTGGATCTTGTCCTAAGGTATATATCGGTCAGACAGGTCGTACGTTTAATCAGCGCATTCATGAACATAAGATGAATTTCATGAAAAAGAAAACAAATTCAACATACGCCAACCATATATTAGAAGAAAATCATAGTTTTGATGATAATTTCGAAATTCTGCACGGAGAAAATGAAGGACTGAAACTCAATCATTTTGAATCATTAGAAATCAACAAACTAAAAAATTTTGACATTTTACCTAATGATCAATTAGACCTCAATAGTTCACCACTGTTGAATTTGTTTTCTTAGTAAGTAATAATATGTATTTCATATCAAATCTTTCAAGTTAATCCGGTATACCGTAATTTAATGTAGATATTGTGCCTAATTTCCGAAAATGGAGGTTTATCGTACCTGTCCACAGGTAACTAATCCTCCAGGTTGGGAAAGTGAAATATATAGAAGTTAAGCATGCCAACGTTAGTTTAGTTCATTGTACCAGTATATCACCTGACGAAGCTACTGTGTTAGCGAAAGATGTTGTGTGTTTGAGAATTTTGTGGAAATCTCATCGTTTGTGAAGTTTTTACATAACTCAGTATAACATTGAAGTATATTCACATGTACTATTCTCGGCACATACAATGACATTTATGAATATACACAACATAATATATTGAAATTTATTGTTCTCTAATTGACCCAGCAACAGGACTGTTATTGCACATTATACACACTTATACCAATCTCATTATCCATAACCGGATACCACATACGTTACATGATTCTCTTCTCGGGATTCCATCCAGATGTGCCTGTATATCCCTCCCCTCCTTTAGCTAATAGTATATACCGATAAAAACATGTGTAGCACATGGGTCTATCGCCATTCGCGGTGTCAACCTGTACGTAAGACAACGTGATACAGTACAGGGGATTACGGTGAGGACGTGCATCTGCGATGTTGATAGTACGACTTCTGCCTCGCATATCCTCAGGCTCGCCATCAGTATCGCTTCCTAATCCCTCATCTTGATCTGCATGTGCAACCCCTTCATTCTGATAAGTATAATAATTGGTAAATATAAATAAATAAACATGTACATTTTCATTACTTACATCAATCACTGCTGCTCGATTCTGAACTTGAGCCACCAATAAACCATTTCCTATGTCCTATAAGCAATAATAAATATATGATTTCATGAAAAGTTCACTTTTCGAAGAACAACTCACATCAATATTTTCCAAGTCTTCTACAGCAATTTGCCTCAGAACATTATACATAGCATCCATTTTTCTAATTTACTCTTCGGGGCTAGTGAAGCGAATGATCTCACTTATAAAAATATAATGAAACTAAAAATGAATACATTGATAAATGATATATACTTACATTCGATATTTTCATTACATGCCAACAATAATACTTTGAAATGTGAAATTCAATCTGAATTAGAGATCGATTTAACACATGAGAATTCCATTGCATCCCTTTTAGGATTCGAAGCTCTGTGCTTGGAAGCGAATAAACGACATGAATCAACATTACCCGTGAACATCATGCGAGTAAGAATTATTCGAGTCGATTGCAATATTACATCTGGAGCGTATGGTGAAGAAGCACATACTTTATTCGAATTCGACATAGATGTAGAACCTGGGTACAAATTGTCTAAAGAGCCACAGAATATTATTTATATACCGGTGAGACCTGAAGGATGTCAGTTCATTGACAACATCACTCTGACTATATTAATAATATTGAAACTGGAAATCGTGAGTTACCAACGATGGGATTCTCATTCAGACGGTCTGATAGGATATCATCAGCTTGCCAAACACATTATAAGGAAGAGCATGAACAATTCCAAGTTCATTCCACGTTGTCATCCCGAGCAGTCAAGATATAAGCTATCAACTGACGATCGAAATTTTCTCAAGAATATTGTTGGACTGAAATTACTAAAAAAATATTGACAACTATGATGGCTCATACTACAAGTGAAAAATTGAATGTTTTTGATGAGCCAATTCTGGATCATTCATTAATTAGTCTCCATGAACACACATACAAGCCATATGGTTCACCATATTATAAAAATTCAGACAAAATTCGAATTCCTATCAACTTCCAAGGTTTGATACTGGACATCGCAGAAAGTTTCATATATATCGAACCAAAGTTTGTTATTTATCGAATAGTGCACTGGCATTCCTCTTTGATGAGATTCGTTATGAAATGGGAGGTGAACAAGTAGCTGTAATTCGAAAGCCTGGTATAACTACTACTATGAAAACTATGATATCGTATGGACAAACGCATATGACATCGCTTCAAACTACCGGATGGAGTCACATCTTCAGTGGAAAATAATCTTTGAAGTACCTGTTACCTTTGCTGAAGATTCAAGATTGTACAATGCGAGAGAGGTTTAGTCATCAATCAACAGCCATCCTCTTTCTTTGAGATGGATATACACGCATTCGCTCGTAGTCCGGGTGCTGTCGTGTTGTGACATAGTAGATAGTTTTCACCGGTTCTGGGTCTCCGCCCAAGGCCAGAGGAGTGCGACCTTGGGCGGAGTGGCCTTGGAGGTGACCTTGGGCGGGAGTGACCTTGGGAGTGACCTTGGGCGGGAGTGACCTTGGAGGTGACCTTGGGCGGGAGTGACCTTGGAGGTGACCTTGGGCGGAGTGACCTTGGGAGTGACCTTGGGGGAGGTGACCTTGAGATCGACCTTGAGGGAGGAGTGGTTGACGCTCTTGAAGACTGAGTCGACCTTGGGAGAGGGAGTAACCTCGTGTGATGTCCTTGAGAAGAAGGGTAACCTTGAGAGGAGAAACCTTGGGTGGAATGCCCGACCTTGTATGCGCATACACTCAATCGTTGTCGACCTTGTTTCCTATTGGAGGCATTTTAGTGAATTAGTGGGGTGTGAATGGAGGTGACCTTGGGCGGGAGTGAACTTGGGAGTGACCTTGGGCGGGAGTGACCTTGGAGGTGACCTTGGGCGGGAGTGACCTTGGAGGTGACCTTGGGCGGAGTGACCTTGGGAGTGACCTTGGGGGAGGTGACCTTGAGATCGACCTTGAGGGAGGAGTGGTTGACGCTCTTGAAGACTGAGTCGACCTTGGGAGAGGGAGTAACCTCGTGTGATGTCCTTGAGAAGAAGGGTAACCTTGAGAGGAGAAACCTTGGGTGGAATGCCCGACCTTGTATGCGCATACACTCAATCGTTGTCGACCTTGTTTCCTATTGGAGGCATTTTAGTGAATTAGTGGGGTGTGAAACGCCACATGCCTAATTTCTATAAATACGGTCTCGCCGACTAACCGGAACACAGTTCTCGTAATAATATTGAATATTATACCTACCTAGAATAGTTTCAGTGTGCTAAGAGGTGATCTGTTTTGTGTAAGTACGTTTATTCATATACTTTCCAGTCCCCTTTCACCTTCGAGGAATAATGGCAGTAGCAAAAATTGATTTGGTCGCAATCAATAAAAAAATCAATGAAGATAATGAAATGATCAAGCAAATTTTAATTTCATCACTACCCCTCAATAAGTGTTACACAATCAATAAAATTTCCATATGTGGAACTAGATTCGGTAGAAGTGGTACTGTGATTCTGTATGATGAAGAGACTGAAGTGAATTTGAAATGTTGGCTACCGAAGAGAGTTGTAGATCAATTGACAGACAACGATATCGATGAGATGAATTCTTCTAATGGGTCTTATACTCTAACGTACTTGGGGCAAAGTGAGCCAATATTTGCTGGTGCCAAGACCAGAGCTCTCATTAAATTTGATTGCAAAAAAGTATGAATAATTATAATTAGCATTCAATAGTTAATTTTATTCGATAGATTTAGTATATATATTAGAAAGGGACATGGATATTATATAGTAAACCTTACATATCACATACTCACACTTACCACGTATTGATAATGATGAAAATTATTATTATGGTGAGTGATATGTCATAGAAATATCATGAATCGATAGCTGATACCCAACATCGATCACATGCGTAATATGTATTTATTTTGCAGGATACATAGACTTTTCCGATGAATGATCCAGATATGCATTATACCAGTCAATCAAGGCCGATAGCGGAAGATATCACCTCAGGTGTGAGGAGGTTGAAATGCCGATTTACTGAGTTGGAGCAGAAAACACTATATGAAATGAATTATGACACGAGAGTATGCTTCGATCAGGAACAAGTTCAACGACTCTACAATCAAGTTAATCAATACAAATTGGGCTTCCTACTATGTGCTCGATTCGAATATGGAAACATTAATGTTGAGGAATTCGTGGAAGCAATGGTTGAAGAGGACTTGGTGCAATTCCTTTATGAAATTTCAGATTTCCTACCAAACCACCTCGTTCGAAGATATAGTATTGGTATAACTCCAGAGACGTCTGATGCTGAAGAATCCTCTTAGTTCATTGTATATATATTGATGATAATTAATTGGAGTGTGAAATAAAGCAACATTTTCAACACATTCGGTTTTTATTTAGTATTACAACATATTTCGAGAAACAACCAATGTTATAAACATAAAAGTATTGACGATGCATTTCAAGTGTTTATATAGCACCCATCTGAATGGAACCGTCCAATGCACTATAAGTCAAATATGCATCATGGAGAATCAGTGCGTAAACTTTGATGTGAGATGGAAACTTCGTTTTACGTGTTTCGAACTCTAACTTGATGTCGACAGTTGAGGATTTCATTGCATCGGGTTGATGATTGCAATCTATGATGAATAGCGGGTTAGCGCGAAATTCTTCAATGCTCATCATTGGTTCACCCATATCTTTCCCATAGTAACTACGCTGGAAATTTTCGTATGCATAGTAGGCTACCGCATCCAATTTCTTATCGAAATCCAAGTTCCATCGTTCGTATGGATAAACTTCCGAATTCAGATACAGTCGAATATTGTTAACTCCTGCATGGGTGAACTGTGTGACATCCTTAGACCTGTCATCTGTGTTCGAGGAGTTTTGGAATCCTATGATGATAAATCGCGGTCGCTCGAGACTATTGGTTGTTTTAACGGCCCAAATATCGGAAGCTGTTTCACGGATTGTTGGTAGCTCATAAAGATCCCACATCCTGTACGCAATTTTTACTCTTGCAGTGGTGCTCCTATTCAAACGATTCAACAACTTCAATTTCTGTTTATCTGATGGTGCCACATGCCTTATCTTCCATTCGATTTTGTTAATCTCCAATGCGGCATCAACTTCTCCCATGTAGGAATTCTTGAATGAACGAGCTATAATGAGGATCAACTCTTGCTTGATATTTAGAATCGCTTTTTTATAGTCTTCAGCAAACCCCATCAGATATTTGAGAGGTAGCTTACCGCTAAACACGCGGCTAGCTTCATCTAAAATACACTGTTTCCCATTTTCTAGACCCCATCCAACTGTTTCTAAGGATTTTGCATTCACCTCACTATAGGAAATCATACTTTTCATGGTTGTGGTGATGCCGGGTTTTCGAATCATACATACTTGTTCACCACCCATCTCATAACGTATTTCATCGAAAAGGAATGCTAAAGCATTGTTGGATAAATAACATGTTTTAGTAGGATCATTCGGTGTGAATTTTCCCTCAATATAGATATAACTTTCTGAAATATCGAGTAGTAAATCTTGGAAGTTGACGGCGATCCTTATTTCATCCGAGTTCTTGAATGATGGTGAACCATATGGTTTGTATGTGTGTTCATGTAGACTGATCAGGGAATGATCCAAAATCGGCTCATCAAACACTTCCAATTGTGTGCTGCTTATAGACGATGTAACAACCATTATATCTAGCTAATATTTTTTTGCTATTCAACGCAACTTCAGACCAATGGATTGCAAAAAGTGTATATCGTTTGCAGACAACCTATGTCTGACTCGTTTGGGTGGTTCTGTACGAATGAATACATCACCATTCTTCATTCTCTTCTTATTGATATTTTTACGGTAGGTGGCAGTTTCAGTTCTGAACATATGTTTTGATTGGTTCCCAAAACAAAACCCCATTTTCCTTCTGGAATGATGGATTGTTACGTAAGCTGCTTCAATTCCAATTTTACAATGATTTTTTCTCCACGAAAATTGACTAAGAGTCCGCTATCATCCAATATTCTCAGTGTAATGTTGTCGATGAACTGACACCCAGTCGGGCTGATGGGTAAATATATAATATTTTGCGGTTCCTTTGATAGCTTATATCCAGGCTCCACATCGATGTCGAATTCATATAGCGTATGTACCTCCTCCCCATTGAGGAATGCTCCTGCGGTAATGTTACAATCCACCCTTATGAGGCGCACCTTTATTATATTCACAGGTAATGTGGATTCATGCAACACGTTGGCTGAATATTTTTTCTCCTCGAATCCCAAAACACTTGCTAAAGATGTGTCAGACGCCAAATCTATCTCATACATGCTACTCATTTCACATTTCATGGTATTATTATTAGCACGGAGAGAGAATACACCATCCATACTCCCTCCATTCAATGATATCCTACGTGCTATAGCCATTTGTAAAGCTTTATTGATCTCATCTATTTCATAAGCACCCGGTGGTATCGTAATCATTTCATGTGTGAAAGTAGGTCCGAACTTGATACCCAATCGATTATTCTGCTCATCTATATTGAGTATGGAGTTGTATGAGTAGAAACCATGCAATCCTAATCCATAGGTCTTCCTCGCATCGAGTTCAATAGGTGGATAAAAGTTGGCGCTCAATACACTACGATCCCCAGATATGGTGAAAGTTTGCGACATGATTAATCAAAGACTATGAAAACTGTGGCAAACATCAATGTATGTAGCAGCAGCAACAGCGACAACCTTATCGCTGCTTGCAACAATGAAGAATGCCATAGTTTTCGCAAAGTTAATTATTAATATCAAATTTATTTTCAGCTACAACATTTACATCTTTAATTTGGCAAAAACAGCAGAATAATCTTCTCGGCACTGGTCCATCATTAGCATCAACGCTATGTTGGCTGTCCTCCTCCTCCGTGAAGTGTTCCATACAAAATTGATATTTTGATATATCAGGATCGTTCTGTAATTGTTCAGGTAACTTTTCCCACACTAAAGCTATTTCATGCGGTGCGCAGCTGATGATGACTTCCTTCGGCATGTCGGCAAGTTGCGCTCTACTCATTTTCAACAAAGAGCGCACTCTTGAGTAAGCCAGTAATGAGTGACCCATTCGTTTGATGCTCTCTCTATCCATATTATAGTATTTTTCTCTAACTATTTGCGGAGAGAAACTTCAGGCACAAATGACCGCACCACACTGTATTATAATTTTGATGTCGCTCGTAGTTATATACGATTTTCATATCATTTGACGGTTTCGATCTCCTCTTCAGATACTCTATTAACTCCCTTGGGGGTGGTAAATCTCCATAGCTATCATAATATTCCACTACACTATTACGTTTCTTATATGCAACCCAGTGTGTGCCACTGCCTTTGCTGCTATCTAAATTCAGAATAGCTGATTCTATACGCATTGGCCCGGAATTGGGTAGGTTATCTCTCATAAATATACCTCGGAAGTGTGGTACTTTCATTCTATCTATCTGCTTTATTAGATCAATGTCTGTTAAAGCCCTCCGAGGTAAATCATCTAGTTTTTTGAATTATGGGGTTTTAGATAGATACCTAATCCCTTTCGATATGGCTTCAAATAGACTCCTTTACCAACTTTTCCGATTGCGATCGCCTCCATATGCTTATTGTGCCGATTTGCTTCGGAGAGTTGCTCTCTACTCTCTTTAGCGGATTGTATGGCTCGTGCTATACCGGCACTCCCCGCAGCCAAACTACCTAATGCCGATAAACCCGCGAAAATGGGTATAAGCGGGAGAATTCCACCAACCTTAGGAATTGGTATTATTCTAGGTGTTCGGATATTATTTTTTCCACCAGCAATTTTCACAAACTTTCGAGCAGCCCCAATCGCCATCAATGAAGTTTTGGCTAAGTTTTTGATGATAGCACTTTTTTTACCCATTCGGTTTACCACATTGCGAACTTTGTGAACTATACCAGAACCAAATGCGATTTTTCTACTACGCTTTGATTTCCTCTTCTTCCTCAACACTCTACGCTGCTTCACTCCATCACTGCACCCCATACCAAAACGCCTCTTCCCCTTCATGATATTGGTAACTAACCAAGATGCAGTCCTCTCCCCCACGTTAGCGTCCTTTGATTTGACCCGCTCCCAGGCAGCTTCTTCCAATTTTTTATCGGCTGAATGCCTGGCAGATAGGTCGCTTGGATATTTGAGATATGCAATATCGTGTTCTTTGCAGGCTCTATCCAATTGATTTATTCCTGGATCACCGCGAGCCAACCGTTTCTGTAGGCGTGTTCCCGGGCCGCAATATTGATAGCCTCCAGGAATGTGTAATTCGAATGGTAACTTATTGATTATAGTGTTAACAATTCCTCCACCACCCTTTTTCTTTCCCCGTCTGCTTCTTCTCCCTTTATTATTATTATTATTATTATTATTCTTTATCGATGTGCAACGTTTCGCTGTCATAATATAAATGAGTCGAACACAGGTTGTGATTCTTTATATACCATCTAACCACCATACAATGCGGATTGTTCAACAGACAGAAATATTCAATGTGGATAATTTCGATGAAAAAGTGGGATTAGGAAATAACATCATACAACAACGTCGCCATGGGGTGTTATTCCCAAATACAATACGCGGGCTCATAATAGGTCCATCGAATTGTGGTAAAACGAATGTCATGATATCGTTACTCACCAATGAAAATGGTTTACGATTCGCCAATATCTACATTTACTCAAAATCATTATACCAACCCAAGTATGAATATCTAAGAAAAGTTTTGGAGCCAATAAAAGGGCTAAAATTCCACACCTTCGACAATAATGTGGATATAGTGGAACCGGCAGACGCCAAACCTGATAGTATTTTCATTTTCGACGATGTCATTTGCGAAAAACAAGATGTAATAAGGTCGTATTTCTCCATGGGTCGACATAAGAGCGTGGATTGTTTCTATTTGGCGCAGACATATTCTAGAGTGCCTAAACAGCTTATTCGAGACAATTCTAACTTCATTGTGATGTTCAAACAGGATGACATGAATCTACACCACATTTTTTCCGATCACGTAT
The DNA here is from genome assembly GCA_918026855.4 of Phaedon cochleariae. Taxonomy (NCBI): domain Eukaryota; kingdom Metazoa; phylum Arthropoda; class Insecta; order Coleoptera; family Chrysomelidae; genus Phaedon; species Phaedon cochleariae. The sequence goes on along the minus strand of OU896717.1, from coordinate 4,898,159 downwards.
CCCCAGATGTGACATTCAAACAATTTCAAGATATGTGTGCACAAAGTTGGACTGATAAATATGGATTTCTTGTTATCGATAAGGATAGTGAAATCCATGAGGGGCGGCGCTATAGAAAAGGATTCGATAACTTCATATATCCATAATATTTCAGCAGCATTCCATTCATTCAATCTCCAGAAGCGACAATGAGCACATCTAATGATAAAAAGGTTGAAATGGCATCTGAAATTGACCTCAAACGAGAACTCGTTGAAGCAACTGATGCAGTGAGAAAAAAGTTCAAAAGTCTCAAGAGTGATCGTATAGGTAATCAAATAGTGCTGGAAAAAATGTATGAACCACTGATGAAACCATTGAACACAATTTCAAAAGCGGCAGCAACCTCTATGAGTAACCATATTCCAGCAACGACAATGAAAAGTATCACCAAACAACGTAGACCAACCATGATGAAACCTACACTCCATTCCACACCAATGTCGGGAAATGAATCAAATTCTATGGAAACACCTGAAAGCACAATAAAACCACATAGTTTTTTCGCTGAAATTCCATCACGTGAAGAAGAAGGGAGATCTAATTATGTGACCATGATGGATACACCACCACCATCATCATCATCATCATCTTCACTCATGCCATTCGATAAAACACCGACTGGCAGCAAAATCATTAGTGGATTAGATGAACAGTTGAAAGAGCATTTGAAAAATTTGAAATCCAAAGACCCCAATTATGATACCACATATGGCGTTCGCATTGATCCTACTACGGGAGACATGATGATGGGTAACATGAAAATTCGTTTTCCTCATGGACAAATTGAATTATGGCGTAGTAAGAAGAAGAGTGTGATGTTTCCAGCTACATATGAATTATACAATCTTATATTCATGAAACATGTACCAAGATCTGTCGATGATCGAGACATGCGATTATACGCTGATTTACTACAAACTACAAGGGCGCCATATAAGGATTACGATATACGCGAAGGCTTGAATGCTAGTACGAAATCAAAGAAATATCTACAAATAATCAAACCAATAATTAGCACACCGCCTAACATGAGGAGTCAGCAGCAGCGTAAAGTGAAAGGTGGTGGGGGAATAAAGCAATCAGAATCTATTAAAAAGATTGCTAGTAATCATCTGAAAGAGTACGTCTATTGGAATGAGGCTGCAGAATTAGTGGACCGCCTTCGACTATTATATGGGTCGAAAATGGCCGGTCATACTGGGCACGATAATGAAATAGTCTCAATCATTGAGGAGTTACGTGAAGAAGGTATTGTGTATTGATACCATATATATAACCACAATTTAAAACAGCTAGACCATTAGTATATCAATGCGAACCAAAGAGATCGCAAGTGTTCGGAGGTTGAGAAATAGCACAATAATGGAAATAAGTGTGACCAAAAGACAGATTGTTGATGAATTACATAAACCTGCGAGGCGCAACTTTGCGAGAAGGAGAACTATAATAAAAGGTTTTGCAGACTTGTGGCAAATTGATTTGGCTGAAATGCAAACGTATTACAAGGAGAATAGTGGTTACCGTTATATATTATTCGTCATCGATTGCTATTCTAAATACATCTGGACCGAACCGATAAGAAATAAAACCGGTTCGGAAGTTACACGGGCCATGGAGAGAGTATTGAAAAAGGCTGACTATTCACCGAAAAATATGCAGAGTGACCTCGGAAAGGAATTCTATAACAGCAACTTCGCCGCATTGATGGTTAAATATAAAATCAATCATTATTCCACATATAGCACGATGAAGGCCGCAATCGTGGAGAGAATGATAAGAACTCTAAAGAATTGGATTTATAAGGAATTTTCTGCAAGAGGTGAATACAAGTGGTGTGATAAATTACAGCACTTAACTAATATGTATAATAACAGGGTACATAGAACAATTGGTATGAAACCCGCCGACGTAACAGCTACTACAATACTACGCGCCTATAGCCACCCAAATAATCGTGCCAAAGGCAAAATTTCACGTTGGCGATGTGGTGCGTATAAGCAAGTATAAGGGTGTATTCGAGAAGGGCTATACCGCAAATTTTTCCACTGAACTCTTCAAAATATCCAAAGTGAATGCTACCAACCCCAGAACTTACAGACTTGAAGATGTGGATGGAAGGTTGATCAAAGGATCATTTTATGAATTGGAGTTATTGAAAACCGCCAATCTAGACGCATACTTGGTAGAGAAAGTCTTGAAGGAGAAAGGATGTAGAATATATGTTAAATGGCTTGGATTCTCTAACCAACACAACTCTTGGATTGACAAATCTGCAGTTATTTGAAGTGTGAAAATCGATAATTTCGAATAAATACCCATTAAGCAATGAATTCACCTTGTTTTTCTACCACTTCTCCACTCACTACCCCTCAATTGGAATGGTGATGGGCATGCAATGAAATCTAATTTATATATAAAATAAGATCGCTTCATAAATGCATCGAAATGAACTTTATTTCAATCAAAAGTATTTGAATAGGAAAATTATATACAATGTGAATAAAACTACATCTATTTTACTTAAAATCTATGGTATTTCTCCTCAAAGTTATTACAAGTCGTACACATGTCCATCAAATGGATTTGGTGGAGAGGAATCGAACACGCTGCACACGAGTACATCCTCTCTATTTCGCGGAAGGTCGCCCTTGTGTGCGATGAGGCGTGTAGATACTTGCCTCTGACGAGGGGCCGGAGGGAATAGAGGAAGAAGCATCTATAGCATAGGTGCCTCCAACCCTCTGTAGTATCCAACGTCACCATAGCAACGTTTACGCAGAACGTCATCTCCAGATGCCGGTCTCGAATTTCAGCCACGTCTACCATCTCGGAATGTAGCCGAATCCACAATTCGCCCACACCGCATTCTTCATCGAAACCCTCGTCACCGCGCCCCTGCTCCACACCGCCAGCACCCAATCCAATATTTGCATTTCCATGTTCCTGAAAAAGAATGGAAATTAAACTTTCATGAAGGACGTAAGAGGTGAACGATATTCTAATTGAAAATTATGTGAATGAGGGGATACTTACAAAGGCAGCAGCAGCAGCAGCATCACCAGCATCACCAACTAAGCGATTCTCATCTATGAGAGACAACTTCGCCAACATCTTCACAATTTCACTGACAGCAGCCATTTTACTCTCCTTTCAGATATTCAATTGAGTGTTTCTGAATAGTAGAATCAGAGTATTTTGTACAGCCAAAGACTGTTGTTTTTATGTGTGTGTGTGTGAAAGGGAAAGGGAAAAGGGTGGTGGATTTGCAATCGTGATTGTTACTGGTTGATGCTCCTTCCAATGAAGGGGAGTGGTTTCTACCCTGAATGATATGGTGGTGGTGGTGGTGGTGGTGGCAACCAATCCTTCAAAACTATTTTTAACACCTTTCCTCCACCTGAGGTGTGTTAGGTGTAAAGGTTTGAGGAGGAGGAGAAAGGCGTTAACCACTGACCACCAATGTCCAAATCATTATGCGCGCCCCTCTTATAGTTCAAGAGGAGTGGGGGGTAGATTCGAGTATTGAAAAGCTGCGGATGTTTCTATTTCCAACATAGTGTTCCATAGTCCTCGAACAGTTCTACTGAAATAAATCATATAACATTATGGTATACCCAAAATCATGGGATTTGAAACCAGTGGTGGCAGTAGGACCATCGAGATTGGCTCAATATTTTGTAATTTGCCATAATTGCCAGATATTTTTCAATCCTAAAGCTATAAACCCGAGTACGGGAGTTTGCGAAAGATGTTCGGAACATAATCGGCCAACATCACCGGATCCCCCAAGAAGGAGCTACCAGCTTGATGGCGACAACAGACCGCGATGCAAGACTTGTTCGAAGCTGCTCAAAAATAACAACATGGGCATCTGCAGGGATGTGTGTAGAGCATGCAGCGTGGAGGTACGCCTGCGATTTCAACGCTGTATCAGATGCGACGCATATAGGAATGATTGTTGGAAAGGGGTATGCGTCGGATGCAATATGGGGTCGTACTTCTGTGAGAATGTCGGCTACTTCTATAGTAGCGTGGACCACCATTTCTCCACATGTTGGTGCGTGCGTCATGAGAGGCGGGCACTGGGGAATGTTGAAGCTCCGCCTGCTGCATTGGATCACATCATTTGGCAAAATAGCAGCAGCAGTGATGAGAATGCGGAATGATTTTTAATATATGTATATATATATATATTGTTGATTATGTATATTTTCTCCATATTCCATGTGATTTATATATTATTGTGTTTATAATTATAAGTTTTTCGAAATAAAATAATAAAAATAAGAAGAATTTCATCGATTTTATTCATTATCGTCAGCCATATTGGATCACCCATCTTGAATTTTCAAATTTTGACGAAAGAATCATAATCTCCGACCCCGAAAACCCCCCAATACAAAATTTGAATGAATTCGGATAATAATTATAAAACTCGTCCGCCATATTGGATCCCCATTTCGAATTTTCAAACTTTGAAGGAAGAATCTTAATCTCCGACCCCAAAGACCCCCAGATACCAAATTTGAATGAATTCGGATAATATTCATATTCGTCCGCCATATTGGCCGCCATCTTGAATTTTCAAATTTTGACAGAAGAATCATAATCTCCGACCCCGAAAACCCCCAGATACCAATTTTGAATAAAAACGGGTCATTATTAATTGAATTATTGAAAAAAAATCTGAAATTTTAACGAGGCGAATCCAGTTTTTTTCGTCCTTAAAAAAAAAAAAAAAAAAAAAAAAAAAAAAAACGTAAGAATCCGGGATTTTTATGGTGGCAATGTATTAGTTGAATTTTTGCGAGAAATTTTTTATCATGAAATTTTTACCCCCTCCCTTCCGCTAAAAATGTTTCGTAGTAAACTACCATATTGAAAGGAGTGACAAAAAATTTTACATGAAGAAAAATGATTGTCATGAAGAGAGAAATCGGGTGGAATTTTTCCGATTTTTTTTAACCATTTTAAATTTTTAACGAGGCGAAGATTTATCATGTTTTTCACCCTTAAAAAAAGAAAAAACGTAAAAATCCGGGATTTTTATGGTGACAATGTATTAGTTGAATTTTTGTGAGAAATTTAGAATCGAATCATTATCAACTGAATCATTGAAAAATCTAAAATTTTACCCCGACACATCCAATTTTTTTCGTCCTTAAAAAAAAAAAACGTAAGAATCCGGGATTTTTATGGTGGCAATGTATTAGTTGAATTTTTGCGAGAAATTTTTTATCATGAAATTTTTACCCCCTCCCTCCCGTTAAAAATGATTCGTAGTAAACTACCATATTGAAAGGAGTGACAAAAATTTTTATATGAAGAAAAAATGATTGCCATTAAGAAAAAAATCGGGTGGAATTTTTCCGATTTTTTTTAACTATTTTTTTGATTTTTTTTTTTTTTGCGACGTATGCCAAGTTTTTCGGCTAAAGGAATGTTTTAAGAAATTAAATACCTGATATCTTTTAATACATTTATTGAAACTATATATATATATATACACAGAAATACTACATAACTATATACGAAAAACTACATGACTATATACAAAAAAATACTATATACAAAAAGATTATCTGAGATAATCCTCCACCAAGTCAAACAAATCGCGCTCGTCCAGCGCGTCCATTTCCATCGCCTCCATCATAATGGGGTCCAGGTAAGCGCCCCTCGCCAATGGACGGTCCTCCTCCTCCTCGGTGTCGCTCTCTTCTTCTCTTCCAATGCCACCTAGGATGAGTGTGGCATCGGAATCGGAGTCGTCTCCTCGGTCATCGTCATCGAAGTCGGAGGCCTCATCGCTGTCTTCGACTACGATGACATCATCCTCCCAATCGAACTCAAAGGAGACATCCTCCACTTCAACAACATCCGAGGAAGAGTCGCAAGGTCCCTCCGATGCTGGCTCCAATCGGTGGCTGAATGACAAGGCATTGCCTTGGCTGGTAGTGGTGGAGTCTGCTGCACAGATGGTTGTAGTATTCATTTTTTGATACTGAACTTCAACTGAATGATTCCAGAGAAGCTGTTGAATTTATCTGTGGCAGAAGGAGGAGGAGAGTTGTGGGCGTGGTGTTGAAATGAGTAGTAGGGTGAAATGGTGGTGGAAAAAGTGGTGGGGGTAAAAATATTGAAAACACCATAGTCCAGAATAGTGAATATATTCAGGGTAATCTCTTATATTTACAATAATAACAGTTAACATTCTATAAAAAAATATATTTACATGGATAATATGATACAGAACACATTCATTCAGGTACAAAAAAATAATATAATATAAAACATGATATAAAACATATATACACACACACACACACACACAATTGACTTATGTATCTGCCAAATACCCCGTATTGAGCCGATCTAAATGCTCGAAACGAGTTCTACCCCTTTCACAATCCTGCTGAAACTTTTCTTCAGACTCTATCTGTCGATCTATTTCAGCAAGCCGCGAAAGTAGAGCTTCTCTTTGCTGTGAGAAAGATCGCAACCTACTCTTACTCACAGCAATCCGACTATCTACATTCGCATTCCATCGCTTCAAATCGGCATCATATTTCCTGACGTGGTCGATGAGCTCTTTTGGCGGCGATGGAATGCGTATGTGGATATCAACATCTTGATCGGCCACATCTGCAGCGGCAGCAACAATGTTGTCTCCCACGACATCTGATTCCTGTGAAGGAAGTGGTTCATCCACACTCTCGGGTAGATCGGCTGGACGCACCACCTCCACACTAATCAGATTGATGGTTGGACGTCGCTGTTGCTGCTGCTGCGTCCCGCTTGTTGAGGGAACGGCTTTCTTGTGAGCCGTGTACCACGGCGAAACCTTGCCACCTCGGTATGGGTTCGGTTTACTGCGGCTACCTAGCAACTTTCCAAGGATGGTTGTTGACGGTCCAACTTCCACCTTCTTCTTCATCTTCTTCCCCTTGAAAATCTGAGGTGACAATGTCGAAGAGGAGGAGGAGGAGGAGGTACTCGATGACGACTGCGTCGATGGTGGTGCTGTTGGTTCCCTCTTACCGGGTTGCTGGGTTTGGAAATCATCACCGCTATCGTCGCTATCGTCATCCCGACCCCTCTTCCTGATGGAAACTCTCTCCGGTGTTGACGGCTTCGGTTGCTTTAGAGTTTTCTTGGAGCCTTTGGAATACCTAGCCGCAGGTCTCACGAATCCACTGTCGCTACCAAGACCCTCAACACCGGATGATGAGTCCTGAGCCGGCACCATCCCACCATCAACACCTGAAGGCGCATGGTTCTCCCAGGTTCCTGCTTCCTCCAGGTGATCTCTAACTGCCTGACTGAGCCACTCCCTCTGACTTGGCGTCTGCAACTCCGGGTCGAAGGGGATATCATTGATACCCCTTTCTCCGACATCGACGGGGGTGTCGATGGCAATGATGTCGTCATCATCGAGGTCTGGAAAAAGCAAGACAATGGGGGTGAAATACTTTGTTTCATTGCGATGATTGGAAAAATATACTGACCTAAGAGAGGAAGTGGTGGCGTGGAGCCTTCTCCAACCGTCGCGGCCTCTCCAACGAACGCGGTGTTCAGATCGGTTTCAACGTTGGACATATCTGAAACAATAACATTTTTATATATATACTGTAGATTCACATAACATGTGGAATAAAATAGCTAACATTCGATCATAGTATATTACTTACTCAACTGATGTTCGAAGACGCTGTAGTGGAATTAAAACTGACGAATGGTGTCTGAAGGTGTTCTGGTAGAAGACAAAGTCTGCGAACAGAATGAGGAGTCAGTGTGTGCACCTCTTGTTTTAAACACTCACATCCCACCCACTTTCCACCCCACTCCCTCCCCACTAACTCACAGGCTCCACCCACCTAGCGGTTCCACCACTATCAAACCATCGCCCCCAACCCCACTCATTTCACATCCCTTCGCAGGCTCCGCCCACTCAACCCCACTTCCAAATCCCGCCGTCAACCCCACTTATCTCCACTGTCAAGTCTCAACCTTGACCCCACTCATATTCTATCCTCTCAAGGATTTCACTACGAACAAGTCTCACCCAATCCCGTTCACTACCAACATGAGTTGATGTAGAGAAAGGCAACAAAGGAAGAGAAAACAAATAATATATGAATTTAATATTTTTTATTACAATTTGATATCATTAAATCATTAACAGAGTATGAGAATATATATTTTATTCCTCCCCCAAGCCCATTTCGGGGTTTTTCCTCCATCCCAGGTCGCCTCATTCAGTTGGTGAAGACTTTCCCATTCTTCAACGCCAATTCCACTTCTAATTTGAGCAATCGTTCGCTGAATTCAGTGGATTTCTTCTCAAACTTCAAACTCAATTCCTCCATCTGTTTCGACATGGAACTTATATCATCTACTGACTGATTCACTTTTGGTGACATCATAAGCACCTTTTGAGAAAACTGTCTGTAATCTCTGGTAACTATTTTCAATTTTTCGAGAGCTGTCATCATCTCAAACATTTGCTGATTGAGAAACTCCAATGGGACGCAATCCCCACCACTCAATGGATTACCAACATTCGTTAGTCGCTTACCCAATATGTCATAATTTCCACTTTCGTCGAGTTTGAACCCGATTCCAGGTCGCCCGGGCAGCGAACACATTGATTTGCTCTTCTTGCGACCAAATTTATCAATAGCGTTATACATCTTCCACCTACAGCAGTTCAACGTGCACTAACTTAATTAGAATTGATTATTTGATAGTTGACAAACCCCCCCCCCCCCGCCCCCTATCCATCGAGTATTTGAATAGCGCTAATTCGAGGTATTCCATGGAGGGTAGAAAAAAAGTAGCAAGTATTACCATATAAATATATATTTAATTCGGTAAATATCAGCGTAAAATTACTTGGATGATGATTTCATAACAAGAATATATATATATATACAAAAATGTGAATAAATTAATAAGGGTATATATACAAATATGTGAATAATTTAATATAGGCGTCCTCTGAACATTCAAAACTAATGCGAATATAGAGATGATCCAGCAAAATATAATATCCACTGACTACTGACTAATATTTTCAGGTATAGAGTCCGCTGTTAAAGTTTCGATTGTTCCATCTCTAACAAATTTATGAAGTCGTTCGTTTCTACTTCAGTAATAGCTTGCTGTAACCAAAGCAAATTATGTTCAGGACTTGATTTGTAGAATTCGATATCGCTATGGCCCCACGGTAAGGTTTTCGTGGTGTTTGGTATGATGTATCGTTTATCATCATGGTATGATAAAGCAACTTTGTTTTTCATTTCTGTGTATATGTCATGGTGGTCAGTGCGAAAACAATTCATTTTCCTTAAAATCAAACCCCCTTTTTCGACGATACTTTTATAATCATCCATCGAAAGTTGACTTCTGACGACCGACCTTGAAACACCCTTTGCTTTCTTCAATTCGCTACTCAAGGATTGAACATAATATGCCTTGGCTCCAGTGCCGTAAAAGCTAATAATAGGATCGTCCGGGAATTCATCCTTCATATTTCCAACAACCGATTCTGTTATTGGAATACCCATTTTATTATCTGCAGGGTAATTGGACGTGTCGAAATATCGTATATTCTCTCGCATGAAGTTGTAAAAATTTTCTGTTTCAATTTTCAAGATTAAGGAGTCTGTGTCACTGTATAGAAGCCATGATTTACCGACGAAATGTTTCTTAATGCACTCATATAAAAAGTTGTATATGACAACTTTCGACACGTCTAATATAGTGAAACCTAGATATAGTGGTTTGTCATAATGCACTTTGACTCTCCCCATATGGATTGCTACGAAATTTTCGTGGAAAATCTTACATGTCTTATAATTGGGGAGAGCAATCAGAGCATTCGCACCCAACTTCTTTTTGATATTATCCCAGTGTGTGATGAGTTTGATGTCATTTCTCTTATCAACATTTTCCATTGTTTTGCCGTATACTGAGTTGACCATATTCTTATATAAATTCTTATCAGCCGCATTTCGACTCTTATTGCGCATCTCTGTATTGAGGTCTACATACCTTTTCAGCCACGGCGATTGATTGAATTTTAATACTCTATGTATTTTAACCAACACCAAACCATTATCCATTGCTTGTTTCAGGTTTCTATAGTGAACAATATATTTTGTTTTATGAAATAAATTCGGAATTAGTTTTGGTAATTTGGATGATGAATTAGGAGGTATCATTGATTCCACAAGAAATGGCAAATCTGAGTGAGCGTCATGTAATTCTTCGGGGTAGTATACGTCGACTTCAAGGACATACCCGCATGAATTATCATCTGCGATACTCATGAGATCTAAATCTGCAATTTCCTGAGTAGACAGCCACTTAAAATCAGAGGTTGGTAGCGGTTGAGACATGCTATGGCCATATAAATTGGTTGCGTCTAAATACATAATGTATGATGTGGGCTCATTAGGATCGAAATTTGGTGTGAATTTATTGTTTGCCACATGAGATCTTAAGCTGCATTGGCTTATTCCCCCTCTGATACCTTTTTTGAAAAAATGTATCATGTCTATGTCGGTCAACAACTCCAATTCGATTTTCGTATACCTTAACATAGCATCCCACGATAAACCGGGTGCTGTATAATACTGGCATGGGTCGAGTTTATATGTTTGTAAGCAAACCTTTCGGAAATTCTCGAAAACATCGCATAGTAATAGAACATCCGATTTCAAGTAGACGTCTGAGTATTCCCCAAGCGATTTACATTTGAATAAAGCCCATACTGTCTCAGCTCTTCGATAATCCTCATCAGATATATGTTGATTCGAAAGATTGTCGTAGAAATCATCTTTGGTTGGCAATTCATTATAATTCAATTTAGCCGTCGAAGTAATGAAACTATATGGGAAAACGCCTTTCTGTGTCATGACATCGAATTGTCTAGAATCTTGAAAATTTCGTGCAGTTTCTACGAGCTGTTCTGTATTTAAGTTTTGTGCCAGTGTTTGTAGGGGTTGCGAAAGAAATTTGTAACTATCTAAGAATCGCAGTTTCAGAAAAATATTATGAGTCTGACCATCTTTGCCCGAATATTCACCCACTAAAATATGTTTAGTGAATGAGATATACTTCTCCTTGGTTTGAGCTACACAATCCACTTTTTCTTCGCGATCGAAAAGTTCCTTGATGAAGAGGTGGCTATCGTAGCCACTCATGTTGTGGAAAAATATCGGAATGAAATTGGGAACCTTGTAATTCAGATTACATGCAGAATGTGCAGCTCCAAACCTTTTTTTTCCGGTCAAATGGCAGTGATCTCTTACTTTTATATCGCCGTATTCGAAAGTTTTATCGCAAATATTACATGCGGTGGCATTAGCAAAATCTGCCTCTTCAGCTGACGTCAATTTCTTCATTGGAACTATATGTTTCAGGTATGAGTTGTAAATATTTTTCGAGTCGCGAACTACGCTAGATACAAATTTCTTTGCTGCATCCTTTCCACGAAATGAAACAAATTTTGTTATAGAATCATCGTATGAGCATTTAATGATATATGCGAAAGAGTATGGCTCATGTATGAATGTTCTATTAGTAAACGATTTTTTCGGATCTGGCTCGCAAGATTGTATTGGCTTCAAGACTGATTCAAAATCGGCGTATATTACAAAAGGCACCTTCATCTGTTTCTCGAAATTTTCAAATTTAAGAATATTCTCGGGTATCTCATTACCAAATTTATCAACTTTCAATTCAGTTGTGGGCGTCGTGGTCAATGTGAGATTACAGTCGCTCAATCGATGGCGTAACAACTTAGTTTCATTTGAAAAATTCACCAAACACCCATCACACAAATATTTTTTATGTTCAGTGGAGCTCATTTGACTAGACACTAATCTAGATAGATTCTTTATCCAACAATAATGGCTATTTCCAGAATCGTCTGAGACAAGTAATAGATTAACATGCTTACTGAACCTTTTCTTAGCGTAATGGAGTGGGCCAACCACCTGATATTTCACCCTTTGATTCTCAAATATACTCTCTAAACCATAAACGTTGATGGAACAATCGTTCAGAATCTCGAATTTCGGAATATTTTTTACTTTAACAGGAAACTCTATACCCACCAGATTCAAAACCGTAGAGAAATGCGGGTACGAAGACATCTCACAAGGTTTGGTGTTTGTTGCGTACAGTGCAGACGTGACAGCCCAAGCAAAGCAGCATTCATCCTGATTGCGTACATTCACTACCGCCTTCTTGCTCTCGATGAAACCAGGGAGTTTTATGTAGGAACACCCGCGTAGTGGACTATATTTGTTCACATTGATTTCAAGGAACAGTATCTTCTCTAGAGCCCAACCTGTAACAATATCATTATTCAGCTACTATTTTCCATAATCAGATGGGTACTACTCATAGGGAAACAAATCTTGAAATGAATTGAACTTACCGGAATCGCGTTCCTCGAATTCTGTTGCTAGGTTGATAATTATATCCTTGAACGTATCGATGATAGACCCCAAATCCAATGATGAGTCGATTATATGGTTCGGCGTCATGAAGGACTTATTATCACGTATATTCTTGGCTTCAATAACGTATCTACCAAACATTTCCATATTGACTTTGATGGAATGATGAATCGAAAGCATATTCTCCAACAGCAAAGTTTTTGTTGATCTATTCTCATTGAAAAATGTATTGTAATCCAATGTTTCACTCCTACATTCTAATCTGTAGCTGATGATGCGACATTTGAATGCGCTCTCAATCACGTATACACCGTTCATGTAATTGGAGCAAGCATTCGTCCGATGTTCCAATGTTCTTTTATGGGCCGCCATCTTATCGGCAGGAATAGTTTTGTCACAACATGCACATATTTCCAAATAAGTAGATGTTGATGGTGTAGCATCTAACCGAGGCTTTTTCGAAAGAGATGGACCAGCACTCCCTATGCATGACACTCTTTGATGGCGTCGTAAGTTATCACTGCGTGAGAACGATTGGGCGCAAACATTACAGAACAACATTCTGGCTGATTAAGATATAAACGCGAGCACTACTCTTAATCGGCGATGCTCAGAAAACTGTGATACATGTGATGTGTATTGATGAAGAATTTATATGTGAAGGAGCTGTGCCATAACGCTCCCTACTACTAACCCACCCCACTTTCACGATAAAGCCTTCAATAGGGGAGGGACAAGGTCGACAACGATTATGCGCATACAAGGTTGGGGGAGGGCATTTCACCAAGGTTATTCCTCTCAAGGTTACTCTTCTTCTCAAGGACACTACACCCCCAAGGTCGACTCAGTCTTCGAGGGCATCAAGCACTCTAATCGGCTACTCCCGAGGTCACCCCAAGCTCATCCCAAGGTCGCCTTCAAGGCCACCTCTCAAGGCCACTCCTCTCGCCTTTCAGGGTCACTCCTTTCAAGGTCACTCCTTTCAAGGTCACCCCCAAGGTCACTCCCCTCAAGGTCACTACCAAGGTCACTCCGCCCAAGGTCACCTCCAAGGTCACTCCCGTCCAAGGTCACTCCCGCCCAAGGTCACCTCCAAGGCCACTCCGCCCAAGGTCGCACTCCTCTGGCCTCGGGCGGAGACCCAGAACCGGTGAAAACTATCTACTTGACATCACTGGATTATTGTAGAATCGGTTATATTATAGGTATAGTGAATTTTAAATGCAATATATTATCCGAATGAAATTTTCTGTCATATTTAGGCGATTATTGGTTGAAAATCGTAAACTGACTAAGGTAAATCATTCAATAGATCGTTTTCTGCAGAGTAGGTATTAACGCGGAATTCATGATATCAAATGCAGCATTATTTTTTGGAAAAATTGAATTAAAATATATATATATATATATACATACGTATATATATTATAAAATGGGTTCATTATCACCAAATTCAAAAATAATTTATTCCAGAAATTGTCTCTTTGAATGCCAAAATTTTAGATGAAATTCATCATCAGCATTTTTGCTGGCACTCAAGTTGAAAGTTGAACTCGTAAAACATAGGACTGAAAGTAACTACTTTTCTAATTCATTTCATATCTTTGCCAATGTTTGTGGATTGATTCATATTATTCTCTATACTCAAATACCTACAGGGCCGGCGTTAGTGTATTTGGCGCCTGAAACATTTTTTGTCGCTGCCTCTATTTTCGAAAAAATGTCAGAATTCTATTTTGGATTGGAATTGGATTGTTGATTTCAAATAACAAATTAATTAAGAAAAGTAATTTCAAAACAAACAACAGATTGAATATATTGAAGAACTCAGATAATTCAGTTCAAAATATATAATCATTACATTCACTATGGTGAAAAACATGGAACATTTGGTTTAAAATGAATAACAAAACATAACATACTGAAACACAAAACATATATACTTTCCTGGATTTTTCATTGGCAAAATTTCATTGAAATCTAAGCTATTATAAGGCGTTTATTTGTCTGAGGGCGGCATCCCTTATTTTTCTTCACTATTCAGGTTATTCACAAGTGCCTCCTCCATTTGTTTTTTTTGTCCCTGCTTCTTCAAGCTTGCTCCAATTACATAATCTGGATCCCGAATTTCCATTCCTCGATTGATCCTGCTATCTACAAGCTCTGGGAGCATACAGTCCATATAGAAGGCAATCAACTTTTCTTCTATTTTTGTCTCCCAAAATTCGTCACACCTTTTGATCGACTCAAATTTCAATCCTTTATTTGTCCAAATACAAATTATGCAATATTGCCTTCTCGTCACATGCAGTTGCCCTTGAATTTGATAAAACCAGTTATGATTTCTATCGATAGTGTGATCCTTTCTCCAGAACGTTATTTTCCGCTTTTCAATGCCTTCATCTGGTGTTATTTGTCTTGAAGCATACGGGCACTTAATTTCAACCAATCCATCATCATCTATGAGCCCATCAGGCGAAGCAGCAATAAATGGATAATCTTTATCAATGAACAGACCACATGTCTTCACTTCCCGATGGTTTCTTCCAAAGCCTCGATGACTTTTTTTTTTTCATTGATTCTGCCATAATTCAATGATTGAGAAAATATAGGTTTGGGATGGATAATTGACATTACTAAATTTTTTCGGAACGTGTGAGGTTGATTTTCACAAATTTCACCAAACTTGGATGCAGTAATTCGTTTTTTTCTTTCATTGATCCATAACTTGGAATTTGCTTGTGAGCAAGTTTCATATTCGATTTTTTCCATCTCTTCAAATGGGATATTGAGCATTTCAATGAAATCGTGTTTTGCCAAATTGAGCTGTTCGATTTCCATATCCGGTTTTTGGCAATTGATGCCATAATATTTATAATTATTACTATTTTTGTTAGTTCTCACTAACGCTTTTATATGGCGGTTCATATCACGGTTGAGTCTTCGTTTCACCGATTTTTCATTTTTTTTCTGCATATATAATTTTGTGTGATATCCCAATTCATCTACGCCTAGTTTGTTATAGATTATTTTGTATGGTAACTTTAAATTATGACATACCACTGCAGCGACACAGCGACTGTTGAAAGATCTCCGCAAACAATAATTTATTCTCTTTCCACCAGTATGTTTCGCTATAATACTATTGAATTGTTCATCGGCATTATTGTCTACATCATATATAAGACTGTTGGCATGATATGCAATGGATCGTACATATCCCATCATTTTATCATATAATGCTGAAAAACAACACATTAAAGAATTCATGATGGAATGTATTTAAAATTTATTTAGAGTCTTCCATGAATGAGTTCTGAAAGCAGAACAGAATAACAAGAAAATCAAAGTTACATACAAATTTGCTTTTTATGTTGTTAATTGGATTTTCTATACTTAGTATCTTATCAATTATGAGAATACAACCCCTTCATATCGTGTTGATTATAATAAATTAATATGAATCACCCAGGACTCACCTGTTCATTTCAAATCCGAAATAACTGTGTTGGATGGATAAAATGTCAGTTTGCAGAAGTAATCTGCACAATTTTCATGCTCTCCAAATATATGACTTGGACTATTCAAGATGTCTTTCTTCAAGTTCTCTACTTTTTCTTCCATTTTATTGTTTTGGGCTTTTCTGAATTTGATAGCTTCTGTGATAGCCCATCGGAAATTCGTTTTTCTACATCAAATCAAATAAAGATACCATTATATTTCAGACATTATCAGCTATTTGAAACAATTTCAGTTCCCTATTTCTTGAACATGAAATTCATTAGGGAATTCCTACTTTTGATATCATTTTGCTTGATGAAGATGGAAAATAGTAATCGGATTCGTTAAAAAATAATAGGTTTAATTTGAAGTGATTATAGATAATCCAAGTAAACCGATGACTGAAGAATTATTGAAAATTTTAATTTGATAATATCACCTTCATCTCTTTTCTTAATATTCAGGGTCCTGTGTATCTTTGGAAATATCTCTGATTTTGTTGATGTAATTCCTTAACAAATGATTACGGCATCCTATTTTCCTCACAGTTATGTTATATTTTCTGTATGGATTCGAATCTAAAATGTTTTTATAGCAGCTGCTATCTCCGTCTGCAATCATTTCATGGTAAATGATACCGTGCATTTCCATGCTTTTTTTGGAAACCTTCACATATTATATCTGATTCCATAGCACGAGATGAACCAATCCAATTTTTATAACATGTGTGTTCTTTAGCATCTTCTTGTTTATTTTCCGCTCTTTTGCAAATGATGCAAAATTTGTTCCTCACTGACAAGAACAATACCTTCTTCGTATGATATCCAACAATAGCAGCAGCACCACTCAAGGAAGTAAAGTTAGTCCGATAAGACTTTTTCGCCCAAACTCCATCACAAACCACAGTAACAAGAAGGATCCCATCAGGTGTTACATTGCCAGCCTTCATAGCAAACTCTTTTTCTTCTTCAGCAGCTGCTGTCATTTCATCGAGAGCTGTATTTTCATAAGCTGAGGAAATCTTCTCATGTAACTTATTATACGTGCTTTGAGCGAATAAAGGGATATTCAGAGCCGATGTCACTTCCTTCAAGTGCCTGTATCCTGAACCAACAGATATTGCTCCAATAACGGCACTATCATTTATATCAACAGGGTCTATGATAGTTTCCAGCTGTTGATCCAGGTTACACATGTTGCACTTCATTTTGATTGTAGATGCGAGACCCTTACGATTTTCACCAATTATGACCATATTCTTCAGTGTGCATCCCATATGAGGTGCATGTTCCCAATGACAATTAGTGATTCTATGATATGTGCAATATCAACCACTCGCCTTCCTTTCAAGACGAATTTTGTTTGGGTCTTTCCTCGGGTCTCATCATCACTATGTGCATATTGTGCATTTCTCGAAGAATTTTCATTAGCTTCTACATCTTCTGTGTACAAATTCTTATTATCATAATCACTTCTATCTATAGCTATAAAGATGAAGATGATGTTCATGCCTCTCATCAGTGTTTAACGAGAATGAGCTTATGTTATTGATATCATTGTCGCTAGTATTCCACCTATTAATGGCTCTAATGCCGTTTATCATGATGTTCACATAATCAATATCATGATTTTCGTATGTGTATTGAATTACACTAGTATCTGTCAGATAATCAGTTGTCATGATCTGAGTATCACTCAACGGAAAATCGTCGATATCCACTGGTTCACTATTAGGCCGATTTTCGACCTCGGTTGCAATTTTGGTGGAAGATTCCCCCTGGGATTCATTCCATATTTTACCAGTAGCATAATTTTTCTGTAACAATTCATATTATTATTTTTCAGATAAATAAAAGTATTGTTTTCTCGTGTTTAGAATGTTCAATCAGTGGCTTTCACAAGATCAAAAAATTAACCCTATTTGTGAGTAGAGTATTCAAGGACGGACTAAATATGTCCTATAAATTATAAAAAAATCAGCTTCTGTGAAGCAGCCTTCTTGATAGATAACACACGAGTATTCCTAATGGTGATAATGAGCATATTATTAGTAAAAGCCCTCTCATAACATACTAAAAATTGAAATTGAATGAATCAGCCACATGATAGATTTGTAATTTATTTGAACATTATAGGGATTCCCTTTCGTGCGCTCCAATCGATAAAAAAAAAAAAAAAAAATTCTCTTCTCGTTTCTGATGCCCTGCGAGAAAGACATTCAGAAAATCTAGTTTCGCAACATTAATAAATATAGTTTCTCTAATATGTTGGGACAGGGCTTGACAGTGGACTCCTGGGATGAAAATGAGTTGATGTAACTCATTAGTTTCGTAACAAAAAATTCTTTACAAAAAATCAAAATTAAAGTAAATTTTTGACACCCTCTATCTCAAAAATTAAGGCCTTGCGGACCCATGCTTATATGAACTTTTCACCTTATAAATAAGTGAGGAATCGTCCTGTGAAATATCGGACACTTATTACATAACCCTGTATAGTAGTTGTTATTATACAATAAATCACATCTCCTATGGAATGTCAAATTTCAAGCAGTGAATACCTACGCGTTAGCAAGATTTCAGTACAACGTATTATTAAATCATGTTGCTGTTCATTATATATGTAAGAACTGAAGAAAAAATATAGTGTACCTATAACTCGCACCGAATAGTCTCTTATCCCACTTGTGGGAAATGACCATCATACCGTGCTCGTTAACCTCTTGTATACCAAGACCATTTAATAGATGAAAAAAATTTTTTTTTGTGTTTTCCTTGAAATTATGATCAAACTGAAGACATTGATATACAAAAAAATTATAATTTTTAATTAACTAAAAAATCAACAGTTTGTATCATATTTGTAACAGTGGTTGAAGAAAATACAATTCTGCTTGAAATATAGAAACATATATATACAGGCTGATTCACGGTGGATGGCACATTAGACGTTTCTGGTGAACCAGACAACGGATCACTCTGAAAATTTAATGAAGGGCATATTCGGACATTCTCTAGCCAACTGAAATATTTTCGACAATGCGGTGTTGCCGCTTCTATTAGAAAGCAGTAGCAACTTTGATTTTTCAAATGGAACACTCTGTATATAATATTATTTTTGGAATCTCCAACGATTGCCCGACAACTTTTCTTGATATTTCCCTATACCTATCTGTTACCGTTTTCGAAATAAAAATTAATTTTAAAGTGCTTGGAAGTGAACGGCCAGCGATTCGAACATATTTTGAAATATTCCACATGATTGTTTCACTTTTTTATGATTATTTATATCAATATTTCCAATTTCAAGTTTCTTGGTGTTTTTTAAAGTTGATCCAAATGCATTGAAATTGTTCTGAATTCGTATAAATTTCTTGAGGTTCATTGGCGGTAGATTCGGATACATTTCATTGAACTTTCCACATGTTCTGCTGATAATTTTATCACACTGTCCAAAAATAATAAACAAATTCATAAGAACTTCGTTTGAATAGTTTTGTTCCATCGTTTTGAAGGTATTTGCATCTTCTGAAGTGACAAAAATATCGATATTATTAGGAGAATGTCACAACGCTACTGTCAAATAGTAATCACGGCCTGCTCACCAAATACCGAATGGAAATACCATTCTGAAGGGACATTTTCACAAATAAATGCTCATAAGTCCGAAACTTGACTAGTTAGGTATAGGTATGATATACATAGAAAGAAAGCAAATTTCAGCAGCTTTCCGAATTTCCAATAATATACAGGGTGTTCCATTTAAAATAATCAAATTTCAGCAACTTTTTCAAGCAAACGAAAAAACTGTATTTTTTACCACCCTGTATTGAAGTAACGGAGATTAGGCTGACGTGTGGGAAGTGTCCAAGTATCACCTAACTTCAAACCAAATTTCGATATCATAGTACTTCTTAAATAAAAGATATCGGCATTTTCAGAAGTCATGAATTTCGAAGAAAAAAATTGAAATTAATTTTTATTTCGAAAACGGTAACAGATAGGTATAGGGAAATATCAAGGAAAGTTGTCGGGCAATTGTTGGAGATTCCAAAAATAATATTATATACGTGTTCCATTTGAAAAGTCAAAGTTGCTACTGCTTTCTAATAGAAGCGGCAACACCGCATTGTCGAAAATATTTTAGTTGGCTAGAGAATGTCCGAATATGCCCTCCATCAAATTTTCAAAGTGATCCGTTGTCTGGTTCACCAGAAACGTCTAATGTGCCATCCACCGTGAATCAGCCTGTATATTCTTAAAACTTAACCTAACCTTACCTATCTATGGAAGTCCATGAAGCAGTTTCTTGTTTTATTCAAACATAAATAGATTCGACATTTAATACAATAAAACGATGTTAGTGACGAGCAAACAGGTCTTTTACAACGTTGGCGATCATCTTTTACCACTACAAAATGCCCAATACCATCTCTGCGTACTTCCGATTCAGGAATAGGTTTTGTTGATCCCCTTCTCTTTTTTTCCTGGAATGCACGTTCAATGAATCCACTTGAGGGGCGACCACGCTTTAGTGGATTTTTATTGCATAGACACATAACCTGGGCTACTTCTGACTTGAAGGTGAGTAAATCTTTGATGTCTTTCTTCTTGTAATTATGTGCGTCACAGTAGCGCATATAGAGCAGCCAGCTATTTACTAGAGCCATGTCTGAAGAATGGGAGAAAAATCGTGAATAATATTTCTTCGATCGGATTGAAGTTCTGTAGTAGGAGATGAGTCCATCTACCAAATCAACACCTCCCATAAACTTGTAGGTGCCAATGATAGAAGGGCATGTAACAAAAATATATATTCTACTTGTTTTATCGAATCTTTTCACTTCTTCTGTCGGATTCGCACTTTCAAAAGTTGAAACTAAAACAACCACAGCTTTGCAGATGATAGTACCCTCCATACTGCGTTCTCTTCCAGAATTCCCATTTCTTCCCAGGAAACTAAGAACTCACGGCGCAGGCAGGTCAATGCTGTCAATGAAGATCTTGCTGAAATCACAGCCTGGGGAACCAACAACCTAGTTGAATTCAACGCCACCAAAACTCAAGCCTGTTTTTTCTCTAGAAAAGCGGAACTCAGTATGCCCGATATCGTAATGTCTGGCTCCACCATCCCCACCAAGCCCACCATATCTATGCTCGGTATTTCCATCAGCAACACTCTTTCATGGGATAATCATGTCAGATCCATCGCAAAAGCTGCTTCACAAAAACTCGGATTCTTGTTCCGTGCGAAAAGCTACTTTACACCTCAACAGCTTCTCATGATCTACAAAGCGCAGATACGGCCTGTTCTAGAATACTGTTCCCACATATGGGGTTCAGCACCAAAACATACGCTGATGCTCTTAGATTTCATCCAGAGAAGAGCCATTCGCCTGTTGGGTGACGCCACACTCACTCACTCTTTGACATCATTGGAACACCGTAGAAAGGTCGGCGACCTTTCACTTTTCTATCGATACTTCCACGGGAAATGTTCTTCGGAAATCTCGGCTATCATCCCTTCACTAGCAATACCAATCAGACGAACTAGACAAGCCCAGTCAGCACATCCTTTCGTTGTCAACCTCGAAAGATGTCGAACAGCACTTTATCAAAACTCCTTCATCCATAGAACGGCTAGGCTCTGGAATTCATTGCCTGTGGAAGTATTCCCAACAACATATAATCTCCATAAGTTCAAAAAAACTCCAATACCTACCTCCTGTCCCTATCCTCCCTAGGAACGCACGATGTTCTTTGAACATTATAGGGATTCCCTTTCGTGCGCTCCAAACCATAAAAAAAAAAAAACAACTGACTTGTTATCAAGCCATTTCACCGCTCTCAGATCGATGTTTTCGATAGTTGTTTGCTTCTCTTCTATACATCCTCTTTCGAGACGTTTCATAAAAGCATCAGAAGAAAAATCCAATCCTGGGAATCTAGAGATTCGAATAGTACCTAACCCACCAATTCCCATCTTTTGTAATTCCACGAAGAGCGCAGGAGGAGAGAGCCAGTTATCAAAACATACTAAATAACTTTTGTTATGTGGTACAAATTCTGTCATGTTTAGTACAACATTAGAGCTGACTTCGATATCTGGAAATTTTGGATTAGGGTCACATTTGCCGGTATATATTTGAAAATTATGGATGAGTCCGTTAGCATCACAGAGTACAAAAATTTTGTAACCACATTCATGAGGTTTCTTTGGATTATAATGACGGAGCCCCGATTTACCTTTGTATGGCACGAATTGTTCATCAACGCAAAAAAATTGTTGCATGGGAATAGCCCGAAAATTTGTTAGTAAGGACTCCCCATCAAGGGTCTGATTTTGAACAAACGATCTAAATTTGCCAGATCAATTTTACTATTGTCATTCATATGTAGATTCATTTTGATCTGCTGAAATCTGTTTCTACTCATAATGTCTGCAATTTGAGGAATTCTGGTAGTACTTGCCCAGTATATATGTGTTCGAAGTAAATTAAATATTATTATAGACATATACATGCAAATGCCAATGCATTGATCGACTTCTTCTACTGTCACAGAGAGAGGTTTTGCAGGATTTTTTTGAATCGCGTACAATTTTGATTGTTCCACTATATTGTTTTTCATAGTGTCATCGAAGAGTTCTCGAAAATAAGTAATTGGAGTATCTACTTCTCTATCATTTGGTAGTTTGTCCAACCAAACTGGAATCGTCTTTCCACTATCTTCCTTATCAATGCTCTTCCAGATAATTTGCTTTTTCTTATGTCCTAGACAGTCCTGCTTTGGCGTTTCTTCCATTGTTTTCTCTTCGGAGCTGTCCTCCTCCTCGCTCTCAGGAGCTGAAGTTGTATTGTGTGGGAGGAAATCTGGATCATTCTCATCGTCGCTGTCATCGAAACGACTATCGTCACTGTCATAGGAAGGGATCAGAGCAGTATTTCTCTTATTTCGCATCTGAAATGTAAAAAACAAAAATAACCTACCTACATTTAACCATTGCCTCATATTTGATACTAAAACATTTTTTCCACCATGAACCGTTGCATCATATACGATACAAACCGAAAAATCTTTGATATTGTTATTTACTAATTATTTTGAACTGATACAATATAACAAGAAAAAAATAAATAAATAGGTTTGATATTTTTATGAAAGTCAAAACTCACCATTTCGTGGCAATTTCTTGTCTGAAAATCGCACTTAAGCTTTGTTTTCATGACAACGTTTTGCGTCGTGCGTCTTGCGTTGCCTCGTTCTGATTGGCTATTTCAAATGACGCAAATTCCATGAAATTTGTTATAATTTTCATTCATGCGTCCGCTTCCAGATTTTGACAGGTTGAATTTGAAACCATCTCGAATCAAATATTCGAAATTTATTATAGGTTTCCAATAATTATTGCCAGAAATGGTTGTAATTTGACAACTGCAGTGTTAAAATATTCATTTTCCATAAATATATACGAAATGGATGAACAAAATTGGCGAAGAGAAAAATACTGATTTTTTTGTATTTGAGAAGAAAAAAACGTACCTACCGGAAAAAAAAACAATTTTTGGTGAGACCTATATTCCAAAATAGAAAAAGATTAGGAGCATTTCAAACCTTGATTAGAGAGCTTGCTGACCAGGACTCTGAATGCTATTTCAATTTCTTCAGGTAGGTATTCTATAGTAGTCACTTACTCTTCCATATTTCAATAAACCATTAAAAACCCAAGTACACTGTGAATAGTCTGAATTTTATTAAATTCAAATTTTCTTGAATCTGTGCTCTTCCTGTTTTGGGTGATTGGGAACACCTAAAACATAACCTACAAGAGTAGAGGTTCTCTATCCCACATTTCTCGCGTTCGACGCAAAGAAGTTAAATATTTTTAACTTCATTTCTACTAAATAATGCGTCAGTCAAAATAGCCAATCAGAACGAGGCAACGCAAGACGCACGACGCAAAACGTTGTCATGAAAACAAAGCTTAACACAGACTCTGACATGCGGCACGGAACACTAACTTCCAACAACCGATAAGCCGTTGTTATAGGCATCTGAAAATAAGACTGCAGCGCCAAAGTGAGCAATGGCAGAACTATAAATATTGACATTGTAATTTTATATGGTATTTGTTTATGTGTGTTTGTGTCATTAGAAATTGATTTTCTAATAATAAATAAAAAGACTTCAAAATTCCTTAGTGGACGAGTGTGTCACCGTATATTTATTTTCGTTATTTCAAAGACTCCTGTTACGATTATTTCTTTCGATCCATTGTGGGCATATCAAAAGCAATTTGAGGTTATTAATACTTGAAGAAATTTGGAATAAATATTATTGTGAGTATATTATATATTATCAATGGTTGAATCAGCATCATTATACTACAGGAATCACTGATTTTTTAGGACCATATTATGGCAAGACTGAGTTTGATAGAATACTTGGGGTATCTTGAAGGCACAAATACTTCTAGAAGTGTTTATGAAGGTGAAGAAGTTTTGAATGCTGGACATATAATATTATGTGGAAAGTCGAATTCTTCCACTCCTGAGAAAATTGTGATTTGTGCTTTGTGCCTTCAGAGTAGTGCACTCAATTCGGACCGACATCACATTCGAGGAGAACTTGATTGTTACTCAGGGACAGGAAGTATAGAAATTAAGACCATGGTGTGTTCCTGCAAAACTGGGAATAGTGGTAGATGTAAACACATATCTGTCCTAATCAAGTGTACAAGGTATATTATTTTACTAATTCGAAAAGGCGTTATCGTGCCAAGTTAATTCTGAAAAGAATGAATTATGTGCTTATTGTCTTTGTTCGTTTTCTGCTTTTTTGTTTTGTTTCAGGGAAAATCTTGAAGAGTTGGAGATAATTTCTCAAACAGATTTGAAATGTGTTTGGTCAACTCAGAAACACATAACAAAAGAAAAATATAAAGCTGTACCCATAAAAGACATGGTTTTCAAAATAAAATTGAACAATGTCAATTGGAAATGGATGACAACAAATTATATGATTTTTTTTATTAGCCAGTTACCTGAATCTGCAGTTTCTAAACACAAGTAGGTTACTATATCACAGCCTGAATCATTTATGTTCAAGCAATTTTGGACAACGCTTGTCAGTCTATTATCATGTTGGAAACTTCCATTATAAGTGTCTTTAATGAAAATGAGTGTTGTGAAATATTGTATTCAGAACTTTTTAATGAAGTTCCTGATGTGATGATCAACATAAGTCAGCAATCTAAGGAGTGGCATGAACAAAGGAAATATAGAGTAACAGGTAAAGTTCGATATAACCTAGCAATATTTGAAAATCTCTAAATATTTGATTATTTTTAGGCTCAAGGATATATGAATTGTATACATACTCAAAATCTGAGTGGGATAACAAAGCAACAAGATATTTTTATAGTAAAGGCTTCAGTAATAAGTTCACAAAACATGGTATCAAACATGAAAGTGATGCTATAGATGCTTTTATTGCTCAAACATCCTTTCAAGTTGTGGATTTTGGTATGATTGTCTCACATTCAAATCCTTGGTTGGGTTATTCTCCAGATGGTGTCATTTTTGAGAACAACAGACCTGTTGCTTTACTGGAAGTGAAATGTTTATATGAAGGTAGTAGTGACCTCAAAAATTTTCATGAAATGGATTCACCACCTGAAGTTCAATATATTTCTTTTTTCATATTTCTACTCAGCAATAAGATGTTCGAAATTTCTGTCAGGTATTCTATTTGAAGTATGGTATCTTTAGCACAAGATCTTTATTTTTCAGGAGCTACCAGGAGCATTATGGAAGTGCTGCCGAAAACAAAATTTTTTGAAGAAATAGGAAATGACTATTTTTTAAAAGAAAAACACAAGTATCAAGGGCAAATTCAACTAGGTATGGCATTATTAAATGTAATGATGAAGATGGAAAGCCCTAATTTCGAGTGACAATGGAAAATGAAAAAACTCCACCGCCCCGTGTGAGAGTCGAACTCACAACCTCTGGGTTACATGCCCAACGCTCTACCAATTGAGCCAACGGGTCGTCCGTCGATCAATCGGCAGGGAGGTCGAGTTCTCATCACACACCAAGCGGCAGAATCCTTCCAATTCCCGAAGTCACTCGAAACCATGCACTATACGAAGCATCGCTGGCAGGATGGTACTATACAGTCTCCATATTTCCCCGTTCGTCCTCTGGCATTGTCTTTCCTTGTATACGGAAATGTCCGCAGGCAATCATACATAGGAGTCAAGTCATAATTTTTGTCGGTTACTGAACCGAAAAGATACATATAATGATGAAGATGGAAAGCCCTAATTTCGAGTGACAATGGAAAATGAAAAAACTCCACCGCCCCGTGTGAGAGTCGAACTCACAACCTCTGGGTTACATGCCCAACGCTCTACCAATTGAGCCAACGGGTCGTCCGTCGATCAATCGGCAGGGAGGTCGAGTTCTCATCACACACCAAGCGGCAGAATCCTTCCAATTCCCGAAGTCACTCGAAACCATGCACTATACGAAGCATCGCTGGCAGGATGGTACTATACAGTCTCCATATTTCCCCGTTCGTCCTCTGGCATTGTCTTTCCTTGTATACGGAAATGTCCGCAGGCAATCATACATAGGAGTCAAGTCATAATTTTTGTCGGTTACTGAACCGAAAAGATACATATAATGATGAAGATGGAAAGCCCTAATTTCGAGTGACAATGGAAAATGAAAAAACTCCACCGCCCCGTGTGAGAGTCGAACTCACAACCTCTGGGTTACATGCCCAACGCTCTACCAATTGAGCCAACGGGTCGTCCGTCGATCAATCGGCAGGGAGGTCGAGTTCTCATCACACACCAAGCGGCAGAATCCTTCCAATTCCCGAAGTCACTCGAAACCATGCACTATACGAAGCATCGCTGGCAGGATGGTACTATACAGTCTCCATATTTCCCCGTTCGTCCTCTGGCATTGTCTTTCCTTGTATACGGAAATGTCCGCAGGCAATCATACATAGGAGTCAAGTCATAATTTTTGTCGGTTACTGAACCGAAAAGATACATATAATGATGAAGATGGAAAGCCCTAATTTCGAGTGACAATGGAAAATGAAAAAACTCCACCGCCCCGTGTGAGAGTCGAACTCACAACCTCTGGGTTACATGCCCAACGCTCTACCAATTGAGCCAACGGGTCGTCCGTCGATCAATCGGCAGGGAGGTCGAGTTCTCATCACACACCAAGCGGCAGAATCCTTCCAATTCCCGAAGTCACTCGAAACCATGCACTATACGAAGCATCGCTGGCAGGATGGTACTATACAGTCTCCATATTTCCCCGTTCGTCCTCTGGCATTGTCTTTCCTTGTATACGGAAATGTCCGCAGGCAATCATACATAGGAGTCAAGTCATAATTTTTGTCGGTTACTGAACCGAAAAGATACATATAATGATGAAGATGGAAAGCCCTAATTTCGAGTGACAATGGAAAATGAAAAAACTCCACCGCCCCGTGTGAGAGTCGAACTCACAACCTCTGGGTTACATGCCCAACGCTCTACCAATTGAGCCAACGGGTCGTCCGTCGATCAATCGGCAGGGAGGTCGAGTTCTCATCACACACCAAGCGGCAGAATCCTTCCAATTCCCGAAGTCACTCGAAACCATGCACTATACGAAGCATCGCTGGCAGGATGGTACTATACACACACGGGGCGGTGGAGTTTTTTCATTTTCCATTGTCACTCGAAATTAGGGCTTTCCATCTTCATCATTATATGTATCTTTTCGGTTCAGTAACCGACAAAAATTATGACTTGACTCCTATGTATGATTGCCTGCGGACATTTCCGTATACAAGGAAAGACAATGCCAGAGGACGAACGGGGAAATATGGAGACTGTATAGTACCATCCTGCCAGCGATGCTTCGTATAGTGCATGGTTTCGAGTGACTTCGGGAATTGGAAGGATTCTGCCGCTTGGTGTGTGATGAGAACTCGACCTCCCTGCCGATTGATCGACGGACGACCCGTTGGCTCAATTGGTAGAGCGTTGGGCATGTAACCCAGAGGTTGTGAGTTCGACTCTCACACGGGGCGGTGGAGTTTTTTCATTTTCCATTGTCACTCGAAATTAGGGCTTTCCATCTTCATCATTATATGTATCTTTTCGGTTCAGTAACCGACAAAAATTATGACTTGACTCCTATAATTATTAAATGTGTCTACCTGTTTTTTGTATTATATGCATCTTTTGATAAGAGTGTTAAAATAATAAAAATCGACTTTAACTATAATTTCACAATAAAATTGTTAACAGTAGTGAAGAAAAACTTTTTTGAGAAAATGTCACATGTTATCTGCAAGTCTAATAAACTAGTTGAAAGTTGTTTATTTGTAAAAAACATATTATTTCTAGGACCACTACAGAAAGTCACTTTATTCATTTTTTTCCATTCATTGGGAAAATCAAAAAATCATTATTTACATAAGGTCATGCTAAAAATAATTTAAATAAATAATAATGATTATTAATGTTCTTTATTGGTTGAAACCAAATTTATTCAAAAATGTTAATTTAACTAGGTATATAAAATATAATATTCAAAACTAAACTCAATACCTATAGTTTTCCAAATGATTACATTATGTCTTGATAAGTGGATAACTGAATGAAATGAAATACATCCAATCACATTTGTTGCATATTTTTCATAATTTGTAATAAACCTCAACACTGTTTTACCACTAACCAAATTGATATTTTTAAACGCCTTGACATGTGTTTCGCTAATTATGTTAGCATCTTCAGGAGAAGATTAAAACTAGCTTAGTTTCAAATCAAAAATTCAACTGGTAAAACAGTGTAGTATATTATCCAAAAGTTCTAGTCTTACATATATTCTAATAAACCTAATTCCTCAAAAATATATGATCTGCTAATATTGAATTGGACAAATTGGTTATAGCACAAGCAATTGTGAATATATCTTCAACTTTTTTCACTAGGGACCACTGCAATTTACATCCTAAAACTTTGAATACTTTGATGCGCTGATTCACTCTCTCAATATGTTCTCTAGCAGCTGCTACTTTAGCATTTAATAATGCTTCTTCTGTACTCAACTGTTTTTTATCTTTTGAAAATGGTGGCCTGATCAACTCTATTCTGAACTGATGACAAATATCATCTATCAAAAAGCCCTTGTCTACCAAAATAGCATCCTGAGAACTTTCTAACTTTAAAATTGGGTCACTTTGCTGAAAAATAGTTTTATCAGATGCTCTTCCACCATATGGTTCACTGACAAAGGTAATTAAACCTCCAGGAGAAACACCTGTCATAAATTTAACAGTGATATTTGATTTATACTGAGAGTAGAATCTGATTCGGCAACAAAGGCATTTTGGTTTTTGTATGTAAATTTCTGTACAATCTAAAATAATTCTGACATTTTGAAAATTTTCAAAACATTTTGGCATATTTTTCTGTATCTCAGTAATATCTAGAAATCTTATCACACTACTCAGAACTCTACTCTGAATGGTTAGCATTTCATAAAAATATTTTTTACACAACTCTTGTGAAATTCCAAATAAAAGAGATAATGTCACATAGGTTAGATCACTGTAAACAGACTGTACTGCTGCTACTATTGTATCCAATAGTTTTATGTTATTGATACCAGTAAAACTATTCAGAGCAGCATCTGTTGATATCAGAACACTGTTACGTTTTCGCGAGAAATTATCCATTCAATAATCATCCTTGCTGTAGGCAACCCATTTAACGATCAATTCTCAAATCCATACCCGAGAGGTGCTGCCTCTAGCGACGGAATGGAACATTAATTTTTTGCCCAAGATACGAATTTTAACCGTTTATCATTTTTCACGTTTTTGGAAGGAACAGTGTGTGTTAGTCGATACAGGGAACTGAGCAGAATTATTGTTGTTTTGAGTTTTTCGCTATAGGCGGGTCAATTCATCAGTTCATTTGGCGGGTACTATTAGGCAATCCTTGTAGAGTTGTGAGTACCGACAAATTTCTCTTTTGAGGATTCAAGTATCTTGTTGTGCGTCGATTTGAACGTCTTCGGATTATTTAGGGTCTCGATAATCGAAGGTGAGTTTTTGCATACTGTACCCACATAAACAAACTTTTCACAGCATATTCAAAATATTCCTATTTTATTTTCAATCACCTAACCGGAAAATTTCAATTTTAGACGTTTTGGTAACCGTATAAATAATTGAAATCAAGGGCTTATCGAGGTGAACGAGGTAACATACGGCCAGGAGCACGTGGAAACTGATTAGGACGGCCTACCCTGTCATTGGTTTCTGCTCCCGGATTCTCCCGAATTCCAGGGATTGAGGCTAAGTACCGCATAGCGGCCTTCTTTGTTCCTAGCTATCTAATAATCGACTGAGGGATTGAAGAAGTCAATATTCTGAACATTGTCCTGAACTATATCCTGTGTTTTCATCTAATTTCCGGAAATTGCATCACCAGGGTGCGCTTAGATATTAGTGAAAATTAATAACCTACACCGACTGACCGACTTTACTTATTTGTATTGATATAGGCCTTGATAGTCAATGAATTTGGTAATTTGTTATGGAATAACCCGATAATTTTGGATTAATTATTGTCAACCCCGTTTGTCGATGTCCCCTGTATATGTATGTACCAGAGTGGATAGACGGTATAATTTTGAATACGACTATCCTATCTACATAACCCCTCTCGCGAGAGTACGTGCACGACCCTCTGAAACATATCATTGATTTTCTTAGATTGTTAAATTATTATAATTTGTGAAAAATACATCTTTTGTCTCGAGTCTCCGGTGTCTAAATGCATTGGTCCTTTGATGACATATCAAATATATATAGAAAGTGTATAGGTTCTATTTCTGTATGACTAACATACTCAATTTGATTGGTTTTGGAAATATTTAATCTATTGGCGCCCTTCTGGAATTTATGAGAATCCTTTACGAACTCACCCCCTCTCCCTGCTAAAAGCTAGACTGTGAGCCCATAACCAACCCTCCTTGTTACATGTTGAAATCAAGGGACATTATTTCAAAAATGAATGATTAATGATAATCTTCTGATATTAGGGCATTCCCTTGAAATAAAACACGTGACAACACACAGAGTAGACACTTTTGGAGTATTCACTTGCACTTCAAAATCCTTGAAAGTTTTAGGCCCACTATAATCTGGCTGATCCTGAAGGAGCAGGAATAGACCTTCTGCAGCATTGATTTCATCCTGAGAAATATTTTGTGCAGCAGGTTCAATTTCTTCACAAGAACATTCTTCAGCAACAAGGATTTCTTTGTTGAGACTTCTTTGTTTCAATCTCTCAGCTCTACTACTTGAACATTCAGGTTCTTCCTTTGTAATAGTAGATCTCGTAGTAGATCCAACAGGAATATTTTTGGAAGGCACAGCAGTCTTCTTTAAAAATTTTCTCTGTTTGGAATTGGGATCTGTAAAAAATACCATAAATATAACCTAAAATTTCATGTGTAATTCGTGCTTACCCCGATAAAAATAATCATCATCAGTAAAATGCAGGGAACATACTTTTATATTTCTTGTAACTAGTTTACCGATTTTGAGATTTAGTTGCCAAGCTTTTTGTCGATCCATCAGCACTTTACTTCCTAATTTTCTTTCAACCCAAACACGATACTTATCACCAGCTTGAGGTAACGCATGAAAATTTACATTTGGACTTTTCTTTTTCCATGAAGAACATTGAGGAACTGAACAATAGCGATTTGAATTACTCATATATTATCTTTTGAACTGATTTGGATATTTCAAAATGAAAATCTCTGAACAAAATTATACAAATACCACAAAAACACAGAGCAAAATGGAAGAACAATGTCAACATTTTCAGTTACTCCGTATGTCACCAGGTGGCGTAGTGCTTATTTTGGGAGAATGCATTACGCAGCAGTCAGTATTGCCAACTACATAATATATTCTTCATAATACACCAGATTTTGAAACTATATTCGAATGCTAGTTGTGGAATTTGTTTTATTGAGGGATCGTCTCAAATTTGATAAGCTGGTTTAAAAGAGTATAAACAAATATACTATTGTTTTCCATCCATGATACGAAGAATTATAAGGTATGATAGATATAGCCGTCTCAAATCAGTCAGTCGTTAAAATAATTGTGCAGAACAATATTCGGATGAGATAGATATTATCTACTCGAATTATGATGAAGGTGGCTTTGTTGAATACACGAATTACAGTTTAACAGTATAATATACTATTGTATCATGTGTTCCATCAGTCTGAACTGCCGTGATCGAGGCCGTGATTCAATCAACACTTGAAAATTAAGTCGAAAAGGGAAATTCTTGATTAACGAAATGAGCAATATAAGCATGGATACGGATATGGAGATGACCTGATGACTATATAGAGAAAACTCCCTATTTATACGTTCCAACTTATAATAATGTAAAAATCAAAAAAATAACTCACCATTCCAATCCTTTTCCGGCTACGTCTTTTTGTCGACACATGTAATTTTTTTATTCTCCCTTACGATAATCACCTGCCCTGGGTTTTATAGGTGGCATTTTCAATACGTTTCTGCAAAAAGCGGATCAAACTACTGACATGACGAAAATATTCAACATTGATTCATTTTACCTGGATTCGTAACCATTCAAATGATGTTGAACATTTTTATAATGTCACCAATCATTAATGACCTACCACTATTATATTACACTCGCACTAAATAAAAAATTGTAAAACTTGGAAATTTCAGAAGCTCAAGCTCTCTATTCCATTGACCATAAACGTATGCCTGCATCACCCTGCATCTCAGGATGTTACGCCGTGTAAAAAACAACCCGTTCGGGGAACCACCTATGAGTATTCTATTATTGTAGACGATTTTTTGCGTTTAGCGAAATTATGGGCACTTGAGGCAATGAACTCGCGTAAAATTACGCATCAGATTATTCAATATATTTCACTCAATTGACGAACGAACTATTAAATGACTACTTCTCAAAATGTATGAAGAATAAATTATTTTTGTCTCAAAGTAATCAATACGTACTAGTTTATTTTTGAAATTTCATGAATTTATATAGATTTTTTTAAATTTTATTATTTCTATATTTCATCAAATCACCCGAACTAAGGCTATATTGACTGCTATGTTCTTCTCATATAACTTTCACCAGAGGGCGCAAGTATCATCGTGAACTTATGCCAATTTTTGAGGTTGCAGAGGATTGGCTCCTGACGCTTTGTGAAGAAACCAAGTCACATTATGATTTAATTTTTTTTTGTAGCATATTGAAGGTTCATTCTAGGGCGGATACTATCTTAAAATCTTAAACATGCAGTATAAATATTTTTTTCCGTCAGCTAATAATGCTATATTCAAATACATTTTTGAAACTTTTTTTTTCGAATTTTGAAAATTGAGATAGTATCCGCCCTAATTTGAACCTTTGTCTATATGATGGCGTTCAAAAATGTACTATATGCCAAACTGTTTTCCCATAAAGCGTCAGGAGCGAGAGCGCTGTATTCATCATTTTTTCAGTCCTATTGTCCACTCTTGAAGGAATTCTGAATGTAAAGCAAGAGCTCATGCTCATGCTCATGCTAGCACATTCAAAAACTCGTACATTGGAGAGGTTGATGCTGACTTGGAGATAAGTAAAATTGAATGGAAAATCAAACACATCATGCCAGAAGATAGACAAAAGCTCAAATTACTCAACCGCATGAATAGAAATAATACAACTAAAGTCAAATTAGCATATCGAATGTGGGATCTATATGAATTACCATCACTACGAGACACTGCCTCAGATAATTGGGCAATAAAAACAACGAATAGTCTCGAAAGCCCTCGATATATAATTATTGGATTTCAACACACTAACGATCTCAATGATAGATCAAAAGATGCAACAAAATTCAAACATGCTGATGTTAACAATATTCGTGTATATCACAACTCAGAAGTATATCCATATGAAAGGTGGAACCTCGATTTCAATAAAAAGCTATACTCACCAGCTTATACATACATACATACATACATACATACATACATACATACATACATACATACATACATACATACATACATACATACATAGCTTTATTCAGGTAAATTCAGTTAACAATCTATATAGGAAGTCACCTAAGCAATGCTTGTGTTGTGAACATCCTATAACGATAATAGTTATAATAGTAATAATAACAAAGCAATAATAATGATAACGACAATAATAGTATTAATTACAAACTAAAATAATAATAGGAATACCTACGATGATAATAACATCAATGAAAGTAAGTGATATACAGCGTTTCGGAGAATTCATTTATATATTCTGTTTACACATTGATATATTATATATTCATTTGAGGAATAAAGGACACTCAGTCAAATAGTTGTTTGAATAGATCATAATTATTATTTATAAATTTTTTTACTTCTTTTTTCAATCTGCTTTTATTTTTCATAGTTTTCAGATGTACTGGTAGTTTATTGACCATTTTTGGTCCATAGAAAGTTATGAATTGTTGAGTTTGATTTTTTTTATAAAATGGAGGTTTAATTGACAGGTTGGCAGTTGTTCTAGTGTTATATGCATGAGTGTGATACACGTTTGAAGAGTTCAGTGTCCATATCAGACTGTGGTACACAAATTTTCCTTACTTCAAATAGTCCGGTTTCAAGATAGAGTGAAGTAGTTGGATATCTGCGAACGAAACTATTATGATAAAGATATGAGTGAGCCCATGATGACCATCGGGGAGTTTCGTGACAACCCCCTATTGATCATTGACTGCTCTAATCAACCAGATGCGATGCAGATTTTAACAGTAGACATAAAAGTAGAATTCGAAACTCGCGAAACCAAGTTTCCAGAAAACACAAGAGTATATGCATTAATCATACATGATGCATGTATGACATACAGCGCCCTAGATGGCACTGTTCAAACGAGATCTTTTTTATGGAAATACTAGTTGAAACATATTACTATACTTATATTTATACTTATACTTATATCATCTTTTATCATAATGTATTCCTGATATCCTGCAAAAATAAAACAGATTCATAAGTCATATTTCTTTTATTCATTACAATTATAGTGAATAATTAATTTGTCCATGTACATTGTTCATTATCTTCATGTAGATGGTATTCCTCACAGATGTCTTTCGGTAAGTGTGGTGTCAATTGAAATAGGAAATCTTGTAATCCAACATCAACAAGTTGCTCACAAAATTGTACCAAGTTCAAACTTCCATGTATGAATTTATTACATATACCCGAACCAGCATTATACTTCTCATGGAGCCGCATGAATATTTGAATAGCATCGTCATCGAAACATATATTCATATCATAGTTGGTTGAATGTAGAGCATCACAACTTAGGTCAAGTTAGGTTAGGTTAGGTTAGTTCAAACTTCCATATTTGAATTTATTACATATACTCGAACCAGCATTATACTTCTCATGGAGCCGCATGAATATTCGAATAGCATCGTCATCAAAACATATATTCATATCATAGTTGGTGGAATGTAGAGCATCACAACTTAGGTCATTGAACTCACATCTTAGTCGGTCAATTGCTGATTTTAAGTCTGTCGCTTCTGGTCATCCTCGTTGAGAGTATTGCATCCACATATTGACGTACAAAAATCACTGAAAACGTAAATAGTTTCAGTGATGATAATAATTATACTGATGAAATTATCATACTTACTCACATCAATGAGATTTTTTTCAATGAAGAAAAGTATACACGTAATCTGAGAGGAAAATATTTTACATGTGTATATTATTTCCAACAATTATCACAATCATTGTATGAAATGAAATAATATTTCCACAAGAACTATTCATCTAACACAAATGCAATTAAAGATCGTGTTTTTGCCCCTACAAAACTAGGTAAACTCTCTCCCAAATAAGTCAAGCTAAATGGGCTATTAGGGAGTTCAGTTCATTGAATATATCATCACTCAATCGATCTGTCACTGGCTTTGGTAACCATGTTTTGCATTTGTTACCCTCATCAGATAATAACAATAAACTAGATCGCCCATATCTCGTAGATAAAACAGTGACCTTCTCGATGTGGTATTTCTTGTTCACAGCCAATGAAGATAATGGTATCGTTTGGAATTCTTGTGATGTTTGATTGATCATTTTATTGATTTTATCTAGATCTACACCTTTTCCAGATGTATTTCAGAAAGCGTCAATTGTAATTCAGGTTTCTCAAATGAAATTCAGAAAACGTCAGTTGTAATTCGGATAAGTCAATTGAAATTCTGAAAATATCAATTGTAATTCAGATCAGTCAACTGAAATTTGGAAAATATCGGTTGTAATTCAGATCTTTCAATTGAAATTTAGAATGCTCCAATTGAAAATCAGGTATCGTCATTTGTAATTCAGAATGCGTCAATTGTAATTCAGACTACGTTATTTGTGATTCAGATAAGTTACTTGAAATTCAGAAAGAGTCAATTGAAATTCAGATTAGTCAAGTGAAATTCAGAAAACTTCAATTGTAATTCAGATTTGTCAAATTGAATTCAGAAAGCATCAATAGAAATTCAGATATCGTCAATTGTAATTCAGATTAGTCAAATGGATTTCAGACAGCAGTTGTCGTTCACCTCGAAATCTAATCAGTAAAGTTTGTTTGTTTTTATTAAACTCATTCATAATACGATTACTATAAGAGGGTAATGTAAGTTAAAGTTTGAATCCGGGAAATCTTATTTTTAAAAAGATTTATTTCGGAACAGAACTTAACAAAAATCAAAATTAGGTACCAAGTGAACAGTAAGAATTCCAAAGTCAGACTGACTATAAAATATGGAATATAATTCAAGTTCTCATGAGAACTCTAGGAATCCGTAACGGCGGTGGCTTCAGATATCGCTGAATAGAGGTGGAATCAAATTGTAACTCGTATGAAAACAAACAATATTGGGATTGAATTGAGACATAGCAGGTAACAATAAAAATATCCATCATTCAGCGACCTACGGGCAAGTCAAAGCAGCATGGTGAATCATGGTATGCTGTACTGCTCGAGCACGGTCTCCTCCAACAATTGTCTGCTTTGCCTGCTCAATAATTCTTTCAAGGAACAAAAGTCTTTGTTCAACGACACCAGGGCCGGCAACTTGGGGAGTACGAAGATTCACTTTAACGTATGTCTTAATTTTAGACCAGATTGTTTCAATAGGTTTCAGCATTGGAGAATATGGAGTCAATCTCAAAAGATGTGCAGTCGTTTCATTCACACCGTTCTCCAGTCGGGAATGACAAGGAGCATTGTCACACACTATGACCAAGTCCGCAAGTTTGTTTCCTAGTTCTTGCCATTGTTGTAGTAGAGATGCTACCCAAGCATTATTTGCAGTTTCGGTCTTAAAAGATCCTCTCCTTCTTTCCATAGTTACTACCCCAGCTGCCGAAATTGCCCCAATGAGATGTACATTGGGTCCTCGCAACCGGTATCTGTTGTACAGCTCTGGCTCCAGTCCGAGAACGTCCCCTTGTTCGACGGCAAAATAATCTTGATGATTATGTTTCTTATACCTGATGAAAGAATCTGTGAATAATTCGTTTCAATGAAATATATGGATCAATACCTATTTCTTTCAACGTCCGAACATCCAGTTAAAATTGCTCTGTATAGTGGGCAAGTAACATGTGGCACATTCTGTAGTGGTAAAGCACACCCCGTATGCACGAAATGATTACATGGCTGCATTTCGAGTCATTGGAATACGACAATTCATACAATTGAAGTTCATTCTATGAGATGATGTATAATTATTTGAAGTTGATGGATTGTAGGTAGGTATGCATGCAGAGGTAACACTGTTCCATATTTCTGAATTACAAATGAAGTTTTCTGAATTACAATTGATATTTTCTGAATTTCGATCGACTAATCTGAATTACAATTGATATTTTCTGGAATTCAATTGACAAATCTGAATTACAAATGATGCTTTCTGAATTTCAATCAACTATTCTCAATTGCAAATGACATAGCCTGAAAAACAATTGACCCATTCTGGATTACAAATGATACATTCCGAATTATAAATGACGCTTTCTGAATTTCAATTGACGCTTTCTGAATTCTAACTGACGCTTTCTGAAATTCAGCTGATTAATCTGAATTACAAATGACGCATTCTGAATATCGATTGACAATTCTGAATTACATTTGATATTTTCTGAATTTCAATGTACTAATCTGAATTACAAATGATATTGTCTGAATTGCATTGGACGCTTTCTGAATTACTATTGGAAAAGGTGTAGTTTGTCAACAGCCATTTCAATGATAATATTCTGAAATAATATGATAAATGTAAAATAATTTCACCTCGATTTAAATTACACAGGATTTGGTGACGCTGACTGCAATTTCTAGATTTTATCACAACAACCACTCTACAAGATGTGAAGATATACAATGATGAATTCGAGTGGCTCTAGCCCTTTATATTCTTCTGGAAGTAGAAGGGATTTATGGAAACAGTCTCCACCATCATCCATCTAGCACAAAACACATCGCTTTCTAGTCAGTGGGGTACCTCGACAGTTAGAGTTCGGGTACTTTTCAACTGGATTCGATCTCTGTAGATCAGGATATGTGTACGTATAGAAAATAATCTTTAGGTCGCCATCGAAAATGATTACACTCTGCATTATCTCATACACGGATGTATATGATTACCCTTCAAGTTCGTATATTAATTATTCATCCATTACATACAGTAACAGCATAATATACTAATTTTTGGTACAAGTCCATATTGCTCAAAGTGGAGTGAAATATTTCACAGGAAGGAAGGAATGCTCGAATTCATCTCCACAAATTTTAATGATATTTTTAACTAAATCATGATGGACATGTTTCGGTCTTATAAAAGACCATCTTCAGCCTAATTGAGAGGTTCGGAGTTGAAAAAATTATTTTATTAAATGCTACTATTCCTTGAACTGTCAATGCCCATAGTCGAGAGTTCCAAGGTTCTGAGTAAACGGGTTCTCAATAAATGAAGGGCCCCGTGGCCTGAGAGCGTATACTATGTTTTATTAATGAACATTTCATATACCCAAAATGGTATATGAAGGGTATTGTCAAACAGTTTATTATCTGACAACACCATAAACTAGCGGGTTTTTAAAAAAGGGGTTCCCCGTTCCCTTATGAAGGCGTTATTTAAAGGCAAATATCAATAAAATTGATGGGGCAAGCACGTGTTTTTGAAAAAAACACGTGCTTTCCTGATCAAGGGCTCTCCATCGGAAGTCTGTGATTCATCGCAAGCAGGCAAACATTTTTTTTCTCGGGACCCACCAGCGACAACAAACTGCTTGAAATTTCTTAAACAGGGAGATGCATCAGTGTTGGGTCGTTTTTTCATAGGAGTCTCATCCTCAGATTCTTCTGATTCATATTCCGAATCAGCAGTAACGTAATCATCCGACGATCCTTAGGAATCGGACAATTTATTATCGGATTTTTCGCCTGACAGTGCTTCCTACAAAATTACATTCATTCAACGCCATTCTATAACAATTTTCACCGGATAATTGATAATTACCTGCCACCAAAATTCCAGTTTCCTTTGTTCTTCTTCGTATTGCATTTTCA
Source organism: Phaedon cochleariae (assembly GCA_918026855.4). NCBI lineage: Eukaryota > Metazoa > Arthropoda > Insecta > Coleoptera > Chrysomelidae > Phaedon > Phaedon cochleariae. The sequence goes on along the minus strand of OU896717.1, from coordinate 4,858,401 downwards.
ACTAATAATCAGTTCATATTCATGTTCATGGGAAGTTGAATTATGAGAATACTAATTGAATTTTAAGGTTAGAATTGCGTTCGCTACGTATAACTCACAGCGGCCGTTGTCACAAATTTTATAGCATATGGCCGCGTGCGGCTAAGTGAACTCAAACAAAAAATGCAGAAAACGATACAATTTTATAGCATATGGCCGCGTGCGGCTAAGTGAACCTACACAAAAAAATGCAGAAAAAGATTGTGTTGATTTTTTGACGAAAAATATTCATGTATGAATTAATAGTATATTACGTTATATGTGTTGTAAGAAGCATATTACGCATGAATGGAAAAGTTACACACGCAGCCGCGGAGAGGCTAGTGCGTAATTCCATGAGTGCGCAATTGCTTTACAACACGCATTACGTACAATACTTCACCTACTGTATGTCATCCGCTGTTGACGGCGATTACGGCGGAATAAACGAAAACTGTGCGATGTGTTTGCTGTGCGTAAAGAGCTACTTACTGAGGCTGTATCTCGTGTGTTCTTGCCTACTTTCTATAGTGGCCGTAGGTAAAAGAGCTGAAAACGAACCTCTAACGCGAAAACAAAAAGTTTGCCATAGGGCTCGGCTTTTCAGATGCCACGTCAGCAGCCAACGTGTTAACCTTCCAGTGGTGGCTTGAAACTTTCAGAAGTAAGTAGTGGCCCCGATGTCACAGACCTGGTTATATTTCAAATACAAAGGGGATAATTTTTTTTTTAAATTTTATTGCCATTCAATAATTAGGAACTTGAAATACGAAAATGGTAAGAATATAGCAAAAAATCGGAAAAACAGATATTTGAGCTACTTCGTGTTTCTAGTATAGTAGATACAAAAATGAATAATGAAAAAGAAAAATCACACTGATCCCCATGTTTTATACATGATATATCGAAAACTAAATAAAAAGTTTGATTACGTCAGTTGTTGTACAGGTTCCACAAATTGCTGTTACATGTTACAAACACATGAACTTTTGACACATACAACAAAAAAATCTTGTTTTTTCGTTTTTTTCCAGCCATACAAGTTACATCTTCAAATTCTTCTAGGTTCCTTGCCTTCATTTTTGTTATTGGAAATATGGCAAATCTTGGTTTCAAAGTAAGAGGAAGTCCCGGAAGAGAGCACGCTGATGCAAATGGGGGAATATTATTTTATTACCTACCTATTTCTCTTACAAAATTTCTTCTCGATATGCTTTTCTCTGGATTATTCGCACTATAAATTATCTGTGAATTGATACCGGCAATATTTAGAGTCAAATAAAATATAATCATTGGCCATCTTCTAGTATTTCTAGCGCAGTTGTAACTCACGCACAATTTGTCAACCACGTCCACACCTCTTTTGGTTACGATGTATTCGGTAATCATTACGATATAAAAGTGCATTCTTGTTTATATACAAACATGCTCGTATATAGTGGTCGTTTAGTGGGTTTTGTGAATTCTAATGGTAATTCGCGTTTATTTTTCCTTATGGTTCCCATGACAGTGAGTTTATGGTCATTCAGTAAAGTTACTACAAGATGAACTCATGTAAACCAGTTGTCGATTGTTATATTACGACCGTTTCTGAAAATATATTCAGAAAGTCTCAACACAATGTCTTGCTCAGTATTTGACTTTCGAAAAGGGCCTTCCGGTTGAGAGCCCACATAAATCTCCAAGTTACTGGTGTAAAACATCTTTCCATCGCATAATGCAAATACTTTTATACCATATTTAGTAGGTTTGTTAGGGAATGTAAAAATCTTGGTCTTCATCTGGATACTACATTAAAATTTGAAACGCATGTGTCACAACTAGTAAAACATAGCTATTCCATTCTGAAGTTGTTATATATGAATAGATTTGATCTCACAAACAACATCAAGCTAATACTATGCGAGTCTCTGATTATGTCCCGTTTGGCATATTGCTCCGAAATATATTGGCCCTCCCTTCTAGCATAAATACACTCTACAGAAGATACAAAACTCTTGTGTGAGATACTCATGTGGAATGAGAAAATATGACCATGTTTCTCCAATATATGAAAATATGAAAATTCTGAAATTAGAAGAGAGGTTTTTCTACAGACTAGCTGGACTCATATATCAAACCAATCATTATAAAACACCGGCATACCTGCTAGACAAACTCACGAAAACTTGGGGATTATAACAGCTGCTTGACAAGAGCTAGATATCTCTATTGTATACCTAGGCACACTTCCACACAATTTAAACGAAGCTTTTCATACAATGCAGTGAAAATTTTCAATACTCTACCGGCACACATTAAGTCGCTTCAAAACAGGCATAACTTCAGGAAACATGTCAAGTCCTGGATTTTTTCAAATAGACAATTAGTAGTTCAATTATAATAAATATGTGATAAACTATTTCTGGAGATGTTCAGAATAATTGCACTATCACTGCATTGCGCTTCATGTGCAAGTAGTGGAGATATTGAGAATTTATTCATCATGTCATCTCAATAAAATCAAAATCATACTAGTACTCTACCATACTTCTAATTGAAATTCATTTCTGTTAAGATTGGATGTATCATTTTTCTTTTTTCTGTTCATAACTATGTTTTTCTCTTTGTTGGTTACATGGAAGAACGGCTGCAGCCGAATGTCGCCAACACTCAAAAACATTATAATTCAAATGTATTTTTGAATGAATAAAGACGCTATTATTATTATTATTATTATATATTGGCAAAACTCACATCTTCCTCTGATTGCTGGCAGCATTTCGTCAATTATTATGTATGCTCGAAGGCAGTATGCATTTTTGCAGTTGGTTACGAACATTTCAAAGAAAGATCGAATTGCAGCTAGTTTATCTGTCGCCTGCCTTTCTACACGCGTTTATTTTATGACAAATCTCAAACAACGGAGTAAGAATCTAAATCGTTGTAAAGACATAGTGGGGCGAAAAATTTCTACTCCGAACCCGTCAGTTTTCCATAAATCATCACCATTTAGACGGTTTGCATGAATCAATCCTGCCATATAAAGTAATCCGTTCAGAGCTCGAACTTCAACCGAGTTTGTGAAATTAGCATTACGAGTACGATTGAAATTGTTACTCATATATTGTATAATTATAATCATTTGTACCATTAAACAATATATTTATCATCTCGTCAGTGGTAAAATATTCCTATATTTCTATAGGATCCTTCAGTCCCCGTGTAGCCGCTGTCGTGCCGGGTTAGCGTTTTATTATATTTTCCTGTCTAGTTTTAACATTTTTTGTTTCAGATTTATGTTTTTTCCAACGGGTAGTTCCATCCTTTCTTATGTATGATACTAAGTTGGTAAAGGTAGTTTCGTATATTTCATTATCGGATATATCCTGCTCCTTATCACTTCTACCAAGTTGTTACTCTTCGTGGTCAGATTCGTCTGCATCAGATTCAGATTCATCAAAGTGTTCTGTATGATTTTCTGAATCTACTTCAACATTTGTAGAAGTCGCGCCTGTTCTTCTTCGTAAGATCCCATGTCTTATCTGATAAAATGCACCAATTCAAATTCAGATATATTATGAAATATGCAAATAATACCTGAATTCAATCAACGACTGCAAGATAAATAGTTCTTTCGGTAGTGGCCCTGGTCTCATACACCGGAATAACGCCTATACATATAAGTACACGATCAATCAAATGAACTCAAACTAACACTGAAGCATTGCGATCGTATGATGGAAAGATAGCCAGAAATAGAGTTCATTGGGCTCCGCCCACTTTGATAGACACGTGGATTTCCGATGCACCCGGTCACTGAGACAGTAGCGCCACTACTGGAGGATTAAGTATGTTGATTGACAATCGGTATCGCTTTAATCTGTACAAGACTTTGCAAGTCATCATACGCCCTCGTCGAGATAGGGATGCTCTCCGAATAAGCAGAGTCAAGAGGAAAGTTTTCCAAAACGAAGAGTCGCTTCCTGGATTTTGTTACCGAATCTCAACCGACTGAAAATCTTGTTCTTTGTATGATGTTCTGTAGAAAAATCGATCGAGGCCATTCCTATCTACTTTAACGACAGAAATGTCATTGAAATTGTTGGTTCAGTGATTCAAGGTCTTCAAAATCGCTGTGACACCTCATGGACACGAAATTTATACTCTTTCAACTTCAAATTGAGACGAATCACTTTCAAAATGTGAATAACCAAATTCAAATTGGGACAAGATGGTCATGCACGGATTTAACTAATCCAAATTGAAACTAAACAAATCAAAATTGGAACTAATCATTTTCAAATTGGAACTAAACGATATGGAATTGATCGATTCGGTAGCGAGCCTGTTAATACCAAACAGGAAATTCAATAAAAACACAGTTGTCGAATTTGTATTCTCATATATATTGGACAATCATATTCCATAACTAACAGGATATTGATTGAGAAACGACTCTTATGAATACATTTTGATAGGAGAATAAAAATAATTCACATGATCATATTGATTGAATTCAAAGCATCAGGAATGAATCTTTGAACATGTGCCACATATCTAGCGCAATTATTGGCGAATTGTTATAGATGAGTCGGGTCTTTCAGACTTGGCGCCTCTTCTGGAGGCTTAAACAAGGAGATGCATCAGTGTTGGGTCGTTTTTTCATAGGGGCCTCATTCTCAGATTCTTCTGATTCATATTCCGAATCAGCAGTAACGTAATCATCCGACAATTTATTATTGGGTTCTGGCCGCGTGCGGCTAGGTGAACTCACACAAAAACTGCATCAATATATTGTTTGTGTTGATTTTTTTGTCGAAAAATAATCATGTATGTATTAAAAGAGCTGAAAACGAACACTTAATGCGAAAACAAAAACTTGTCCAGACGGCTCGGTTTTTCAAATGCCACGTCGGCAGCCAACGTGTTAAGTATGTTGATTGACAATCGGTATCGCTTTACTCTGTACAAGACTTTGCAAGTCATCATATGTCCTCTTCGAGATAGGGATGCTCTCCGAATAGCAGAGTCAAGAGGAAAGTTTTCCAAACCAGAGAGTCGCTTCCTGGATTTTTTGCCGAATCTCAACGGACTGGAAATCTTCTTTGTATGATGTTTTGTAGAAAAATCGATTCGAGGCCATTCCTATCTACTTTAACGACAGAAATGTCATTGAAATTGTTGGTTCAGTGGTTTAAGATCTTCAAAATCGCTGTGACACATCTCATGGACATGAAATCTAAAACATGTTTCCCTGGAATTTCCAATAATGGTGAAGTAGTGAGCTGGGACATAAATTGGTCAATTTTTCATAGCTTTTTTGATAGCTTTTTCAATCACGGAATGACTTGCAGCTCCTTCATTTTGTCCATGCCCTACTATCAAAAATTTACGTGTGATACTTTTTATTTCATAGTTTGCTACATCATATTAGTAAGTTGTGATTATGAATTTATTTTTATCCTCTCCTTCACAGTTGTCAGAGTAGAAGACAATCTCTAGATCTTCTGAGTTCGCGATAATAACTTGGTAGATTTCAATTCAAACAAAACACAAGCATGCCTTTTCTCTAGAAAATCAGGACTAACCATACCTTTGAAGACATCCATTTCGAGGCTTGGTATTACTATCAGCAATAACCTTTCTTGGGAAAATCACGTGAGATCAATTGCGAAAAGTGCATCCCAAAAACTTGGTTTCCTGTTTCGGGCCAGGAGCTATTTCACTTTCTGTCAGCTACTTATGATCTATAAGGCACACAACCGACCTGTCCTGGGATACTGTTCCCATATTTGGAGTGCAGCATCCGAACATACCCTGAAACTGTTGGATTCTGTCCAAAAAAGGGCAATTCGTCTCGTGGGTGATGCCTCGCTCACAAACTCACTCACTCCTCTGGAACACCGTAGAAAAGTTGGCGATCTGGCTCTATTTAATTAATTATCAACAATTGTACCTCCCTTGGCAGTCCTCACGAGATTAACCCGTCGAGTTGAGGCTTCGCACCCCTTCGTGGTCACTTTTTAGACCTGCAGAACATCTCTTTCCGAAAACTCGTTCATCCAACGAAACGCGAGGCTCTGGAACACATTGCCTAGGAAGGTGTTCTCCGAGGCATATAACCTCCAGAAATTTAAGAAGAACACCAATTCCTACCTTATTCCCCTTGGTTCTTACGATGTTCTTTGAACATTACAGGATATCCCTCTTCGTGGGAACCAGAACATAAAAAAAACTCTAGATCATTTCTCCAAGTCCTTTTTGTTGAAGTTGGCAAACAGCGAAATTATAGCATTTCAGTCTGGATTTATAATAAAAAGAAGGAACCGGAAAAGCAGCTTGAAAATCAAAGTAGGCTACTTGAAATAGACCGTTGATTTTCACTCAACCCTTCATCTTCGCACCTCTATCAGAACAATGACCCAATTGCAAAAAACAATTCCTCAGAAATTACGATTTAAGTTTTTTTCCGTTTCTATTCATTTGTTGACTGGGAAATAGTAATCTTACACAAATTGCAGACAGCTATCAATGTACAGGAAATTCATTCTAGTTTTAGATATTTCATAAAATTTCCTTGATTCATATCAAACAGTTCAGAGCATGAGAAATAATTAGGGATGGGTAAGATTAAAACATCCTTGTAACAACTGGAAAATTTATAATGAAGTTGTTTAGGAGAATCCTTTATGTACAGAGTGATTTTCAGTCTTACTTTCACTAGGGAGGGCGCCAGAAACAATCTTTGACACCTCAAAAAATATTTAAAATATATATGTTGCAAATGTGGGAGAGCAATAAGAATACTCAATTTTTCAACAACAAGGGTAACAATTTAATCAGTAGGTTAGTTGAGTATACAATCGATCATTTCGACTACAATTTTTCGACCTGGGGTTAGGAAAGTTAGTTGAACAAATATTTAGTTATTAATTATGAAATTTGAACAATTTAAAAATTGCGAAAAGCTAATAATAAAAAAGAAAAAGTTTGAATAGGATTGATACTATACTGCCGCTTAGTTTGACACCTTCCACACGCATTTACTCCTGGATCAAGACTAGTAGACTGGATGGTTCCAAGAGTAGGCCTCTATGTCCAAATATAACTGCTAGGTTGATGATTTGATTGAAACCGTTAGTAAGGCCCTAGGACTAGGCTTCTCAGGCTACCTTCGGGGTACAGACAGCAGGTTTCTCTTCCCAACCAGTGAGCTGGTGATTGAGCTTCGCACAGATCGTTGGAGTTCTTCAAACTTCGTGTCTCATATGATGGTGTGCCATGATATAATTGTTTCATACCTGGGAAATCGAGATCAGAGAGATATGATAGGAAATGAGCTGAGTAGACCCCAACAGATAATTAGAGGTGTACCCCAAGGATCGGTGTTGGGCCCTCTGCCATTTCTAATATACATAAATGACACACCAAATGTTTTCCAGAATAAAAAAATAGGTACTGTTCTATATTATGCGGATGACGCCACTTTTGGTATTAATGTACAAAGAGGAGAGGACCCAAGAACTATCCAGAAGGAAATATTAGAATCTGCAAGATCATGGTTCGTCCCAAATCAATTAGTTCTGAACGAGTATTTGGATCCAGAATAACTAAAATTGATGACATCCGCAATGAAGATACTTACACAAAATTTTTAGGGTTAAACATTGATGTAAGGCTCATGTGGAGTACCCATATAACACAATTATGCAGCAGATTAAATTCTGCGATCTATGCTATGAAAAAAGTGAGACAATGTATTAGCAAGTCAGCTGTCATAATGACCTACTATTCCATTTTTGAATCTACCCTCAGGTATGGATTAAATGCCTGGTGCTCAGCTTCCCAAGTACATCTACATAAACTTTTCTTGACACAAAAACATGCCATAAGAAGTATATTGAATGTGAATAGAGAGGTCTCCAGCAAACCACTGTTTATGGAACTCCAATTAATGACACTTTACTCTCTAATTGTATATGAGAAATTAGTAGAAGTGAAGAGCAACTTAAATACTTATAAGGTACACTCTGATGTTCACTCACACAACACCAGGAAAAACAACAATTTGCACCTGCCCCTCACACGCTTAAAAAGATGTGATGACATAGGTGTCAAGCTTTTTAATTCATTGCCCTCTGATTATCTTGACTTGAGATTCAACTTGTTCAAAACGAAGCTGAAAATTTTTTTAACAGCGAATCCTCTGTACAATGTGGAAGATTTCTTTATACTTATAAAGAGCAGAGATGCCCTCCTCTGATATGTATCTATGTCTCTACGTTTACTTTCAATTGTATCCATATTTTTTTGTAGCTTCATTCTCTCATCTATCATTTATGCATTCATCATTTATTCATTTATACTTCATTATGTATCAATGTATGATGAACCTAATACAGTGTACTTGCTGTTCAAAAAGGAAAATGAAGTGAATTTGAATTTGAATTTGAAATGAAAGTGGAGCAGTATGAGCTGAGATTCAGGAGAAAGGAACCAGAAATGGATAAGAGAACCCTACGTGATAGAACTGACTATGGATCAATATAATATGGCAACATGAAATTCAAATGCTCACAATGTAATGACCATCGCGCCTAGCTGAAAGGCGAAGGCTACACGTTAGAGCTTAAACAATATATTTATGTGTCTAGAGTCGCTCGTTGCCATATTCCCACACAGCAAAATATCATAAGTAAAAATACATAGTAATACCCTATTGCCATATTACCCCATGTCATGGGTCCTTATGCCATCTTGATTGAATATAATCAATTTCTATTGTAAAGGTGAATCCGTTTATTGAATAAATAAAATAAATAGATATGGCAACATGCTATTCTCGTAAGAAATAAACTATTTTATGAAATTGACAAAATTATTTTTTAGAGCATAACATAAATAGATTAATAAATCTTATGGCTCCAGAGCTGTAGAGGTAGTTGGTACTTGATCTGGAACACAAGCTGCACAATACATGTTCGATGGGGTACATATCTCGTGAACACGATGATCACATTTCACACATTGCAAACAACCACATTTTGGACCTTTTTTATCAAAATAGTTTCCACGGCATTGTGCACAGTATTCTGATTCATTGTACTCCAAATCTGACTCACCGCTTTCCATTGTAGGCACTTTCTGATGAACTGGAATCAAGAATAACATCACGTCTTTTCTTTTGTGTACATCTCTTATTCTTTTCTTTGTTCTACTTATTGGCCTCATCTTTTTTCATTTTATCCTTTTACGTTTGAGCTTTGCAGCTTTCTTCTCGTCGTTAATTTCTCTTTTGTTTCGTTTCTCTGCGATTGTTTGTGGGCATGTGAGCAACTGAGCATGTTGCTTTCTTTTCTGACACCCGCTTGGACCTGGTATAACTGGAATTGGTACAATCGCTGCGAGTGATACGTCGTTGTTATCGATATTATTGATTTCAGCTTTATTAGGATTAACTTCATTGACATTGTTGTTGGCGTCATCATCAGGAATAACAGCATCGGCATTTTGATCTAAATTTTCGTTCACAGGGATGGCCGCAGGATTGAATGAAAGCATGATCTGGAATAATGATTGCATTGAATGGATAAATTCTGCAGGTTCTGAAACCCGACACCCCGTTTTGAACCGTAGCTGCTTTACACCACGCGTTGTTCAAGAGTGCCGGAAACTGTAGCCCATTTAATTTTCGACCAGGATGTTTATGTATCCAGTTATTACAGGCTTGTGACCAATAGGTCTTGAAAGGTTTGGAAAACGATCTGTCTTGTGTCTGCAGCCAGTGTGTTGTATGGCTTGGTAAATCCAATAACTACATCCGAACAGTGCGACGAATGACCATCTAAAATGAGCAACACTTCACCTGGCTCTTTCCTTGCAATGAAGTGATCACGAAGCCATATTCTGAAAATATGTTGTTACATATGCCGATTTTTTATTGATGATTATTCATACCCCCAGGAGGCAAACCATCTTCGAACTCTTGTTTTTTGCCTTTAGGGCCGGTTTTATAGGTTGCAGTTAACTGTGACCTTGACTTAACATCTACTTTAACCTACGGATGCGATTGATGGGTAGATGTTAACCCGAAATTGTATACGTTAACTTACTAGGTGGATGAGGTGCCAGATAACTTGACGGTTTGACATTTGAGAGTATATCATTTTCTGTCCACGATTTTGATCTCAAATGTATGAGGACATTCAAGATTTATTCGAAGAGATGATTACAGATGACGAAGATGATATCATTGAGATTGTTGAGGCACCCTGTCGTAATAGGATATTCAGAGAAAGGCCTGAACATTTGAACCTATGGTCAGATGAGGAATTCCTGAACAGATTTCGTATTAGTAAATATTCTGTTAGGCAACTAATAGATATTTTGGAACACCATTTAGTGAAGGCAACAGATCAGTAAGTATATACCACTTCATATCATTGATATTTACCATCATACAACCTATCAAAATAAAATTTATAATGTTCTACTTTCAGAAATCATTCTCTGACTCCACTAACACAGTTACTAGTGGCATTGAGATTTTATGCCACAGGTAATTTTCTAATCACTGCAGGTGACAACCTGTAAAGTAGTACAAGAAGTTACAAGAGCGATTGTATCATTAGCTCCAATTTACATTCAAATGCCATCTTCGCAACAACAAATAGAAGAAGCAAAATTACATATGTATCAGTATGCACGATTTCCCAACTGTATTGATGCAATTGACTGTACACATGTCCAGATTCAATCACCTGGTATGTCAAACAAAGAGTATTATTCATTACAAGAGATTGCAAAAATAATTAATAAATTGTTTCCTTCTGTTTGCCATCTTCCAACTTACTTTGTATTTCAGGGAGAGAGAATGCAGAGCTATTCAGGATCAGAAAAGGATATTTTTTATTAAATGTGCAAACAATTTCTGATGGAAAAATGAAAATAAGGGACATTGTCTGTAGATGGCCGGGGTCTGCAGCAGATTCAACAATTTTTGATAACTTAAGACTCAAAGCTAATTTAGAACAAGGTCATTATGGCAACAGTTATATTGTATATTCATTTTACTTGGTTCTTTGGGATTTTCTCTCCTCGTTTCTATAAAATAAAAGTATTCGTATTATTTCAACTCAACTCATATCCAAGGAACTTCATTGATAGAACGATTCACCAAATTGAAAACAAACAAAATACACCACAACAAAAACAACCATCAATAACGACGAATATAATACCGTACATTCCCGGCATATCTGAAAAAATAAAACGTGTTGGTGATAAGTTCCAAGTGAAAACTGTGTTCAAAACTGAAAATACAATGAGATCCATTCTAACTCAAACAAAACCAAAAAATGAAGAACAATCATCAAAAAATTGTATTTATAGTATACCTTGTGTTTGTGGAAAGTATTATACAGGTGAAACGAAGAGACCTCTCTCATTAAGGACAAAAGAACACAAGTACAATATCAAGAAAAGACATATCGATAAATCGAAGCTAACTGAACATATCCTCACTGAAGATGGACAACATATGGCACAGTGGAATAATATCAAAATCATAGGAAACGAAGATAACAAACAAAAAAGAAAAATAAAGGAATCCGCTTGCATTCTTCTAAACGGAGACAATAGCATTGCTTCCTGTTCAGTTGATATTGATAGAACATGGTATTCACTACTGAAAACTGAACATGAAAATGGTAGATTCAAGATCAATTAATGAAAACATCCTGTAACTCATTTGTAGACTAAAATCACTCATTCATATGCCAACATCAGTATGACATTGAAAAGTGTCAAACTATACGCAGCACAACTTTCAAAGAAAAATAATTTGCATTTACATGTTGAGAACGGGAGCAGAATCGGTCCCGAAACGTCCAAAGATAAGTACAAATTCGATATTTTTTCAATATATCTATATTTCTTTCCTTCAAAAATTTTTTCAAACAAATTGTCACTGACAAGCTACTGGATTTTTCTTTTAGACTCCCTGATAGAAAAATTTGTTAAACGCAGTGACATTTTGGGGCAAATCATCTGATTTGTCCCTCTAAAAATATATTGAAATAATACGAATACTTTTATTTTATAGAAACGAGGAGAGAAAATCCCAAAGAACCAAGTAAAATGAATGTACCACCTCCTCGATTAACCTACAGACAGTAGTTATATTGTAGCTGATGAGGGGTACACTTTAACAAAATATACCATGATTCCACTGAATAACCCTCAAACTGAAGCAGAAATACTATACAATGAATCTCAAATCAGAACCAGAAATATTGTTGAAAGACAATACGGTGTATGGAAAAGGAGGTTTCCAATATTAAAATTAACAATGTAACGTTCTCAACTTAGTGGCAAATTGAAAAGCTACTATCCCGTTAACGATATAGTCTAGAGAGCATGGAGGTCGGAGTTATTATAATATTGTGTAATCTCATTTATTTAATGAGTTTTAAACCATATAGAAAATAAAATTATGGAAACTTACCCAGGCGCCACTTGACTTGTAGTACTTAGATTAGTTGGTCTTGTTCAAGTCAAGAAAACAAGATCCAGTAAAATATGTTTAGATGGATAAAAGGAGAAATGTCACTTTTTTTATTTTTATTCTCATACAGTCAAACCAATTTTCAAACAACTAAGGGAGAGGTGGAATGTAAGAAATAGCACTGATAATTACATTTAATAATAAAAATACAATTACAATAGCTGACCTGAAGATTCGTGGAACCAGTGATATATCACCCTGTATAAAGATTATGAAAGATTTGGCAAAACAATATGACCGATAATATATCACTCTGTATATAGATTATGAAAAATTTGGCAAAACAATATGCATATGTACTTTAACTCACCCTGGTAACTCACTTACATGATTCATAGGTAATAAATGTAAAGTGCAATGTCAGTGAAAGGTAGAATAAGTAATGTAAAGTATGATGAACACCCCTGAGTGTTATCTTACATTAAACTGGAAAATTGATTCTTATGGGCATCCGCACAGTACTGGGCGAAGGCTTCACAGGTTTAAAAGTATCTTCATGTCAAATTATATGTGTTGAAATGGTTATGCAAAAAGTCCAGGTGATACAAATAGGAATGTCAAATGAACTAGGAAGTGAAATTTAGAAAGAGGTTATATCTGGCCTTGTTACTGGAGTTTGAACTCCATATCCAAATTCATCACACCATGGCAGCTCTACAGGTTCAGGTTCAGTACAACAAAAAAACAATTCTTGATCCTTCTGGTTCAAAACTAACCCTAGACTCGGCTCAAGAGTCTGGTACTTGGGATAATCCTACTTAGGTATTACTACCACCGGCATGGAAAAGATGGCAACACAAGGGGTTGGTAATATTACCCTGCAGTTTTCCCAAATCAAACAAATTACATACTATCCTTGTAGTGGTGCCTACATGGACAAGGTTTAGGTTCAACCCTACCTAAAACCCTAAATAACAAGAATGTTAACTCTGACATTATTATCCTAAAAAAATATCTACTTACCCCTTGAAGATGGTTTTACAACAAATTGACCAGGTTAATCCCATCTGGTTTCCCATATTTCAAAATATCTTAGGTATCAAATGGAGAATATTTGAATCACCAACTGAATGCAATGAAACGAAAACTCATGAAGACATTTTGAGGAATTTGAAGGGAAGAAAAAAACTTACGACTGGTGTCAAGAAAAAATGCCGGCACGTATTCGGTATCTCTGGATTCTGGAAGTGCTGAAGAATTCACTCTCGGTTAATAATCACCATTTGTGAATTGATGATGAGACGAACCACAACAATGAGGAGCTGATCCCTGTAAATTGTTGGCACTAATCCCGAAAATATCGGTTGGAAGCCATTTTACAACATCTCTCAACTAAACAAGCGCCAGGCGAACCGTTGGTCGACCGAGCTGTCACGGCGACGGTCGCGCCACCATTGTGTTTGATTCTTCCCATTCAGTTTCATGAAGTTTGGAAAATTTCCAGAAATAGCAACAACCCCTATCCAGGTATTTTATAAGACAAACATATGTATACTAGAAGGAGAATAAACGATGGAAAATAGGTTTTTATCTAATTCACTGATTTTTCGTTCAAATTTGGCTAGCGCCATCTCTGATCGAATAGCGAAACCAAACTAGGTAACTAGCTGTAATATAGAGTCCCAATCTGTACCTGCCAACCGTATCTTTCCTGCAATATCTACCTGTGGGTATGTTCCGAAATCAAAGGAGGGTATTGTTAGAGTACATTCTGTGCTCTGAGCATTTGCGAATGTTACAACAATGAGATTAAAATTACAAACAACAATGGCAGTGATAGTTGCAACTGCAGTTTTGCACAATATAGCCATTGATATGAATGATGAAGAACCTGCTGAAAATTATTTAATTATAGATAATGCTGATTTCAACCAGTACGGACATCACAATGTGGATGTGGGTGGTGAATTAGTAAGACAGGCATTGATTCAAAATTATTTTTAAAATATATAATAATGAAGTAATATCCAAATTTTATACAAAATCTATAATAAAAGTAAAAGTATAATGTTTCATGATAATTTTTTGTTATTATGCATCCTGTTTATTCACTGACCAATTGCCTTTGCAATATTTGGAGCTCTAGATTATGTTTCTTCATTTCAATTTCATGTTCAGCCTTTGATTGCATCATATTCAATTCATGTTCTTCTTCTTTCATGAGTTTTTCTCTCAGTTAACATTGTTTCTGAATTTCAATGAGTTCTAATTTATCTTCAGACAAAGTATTAATTTTGATTCTACAGTCAACAGTCAATTGGCTTCTCTTCTTATAATTGACACTCGAATTGACACTACCAGAACTTGCTTTCAGACACTTAGATTTTGGTGTGTCCCCCTGATGACACTCTCGACTTCTTTGTTTTCTCCAAATTCAGAGTGTTCAGGAATAGACCTGGATGAGCAGGAAGGTTCAGTTTTATTATTTTCTGAAACAAATATAAAGATGCCAATATTATCATGGTCAATATTGATACTTACCAATTTGGTTTATACGAGTGGCCTTGACTCTGTCAGGGTTGACTAATTTCAAAACGAGGAGAGAAAATCCCAAAGAACCAAGTAAAATGAATGGAACTGACTGTGTTTCTATTGTATGAGATATGTGGATACTTCACAAGTTTGATGAATAATATTGAAAATCAGCGTAGTACATCAATGGTCCTCCTTTCCTGGTTGCACAATCTTTCGATTCTACTGTCCCAGAATGTCTCCCTGGGTTATATTTCCGTCTGTCTATGATAGTACCTCAGATAGCACGTGGATAGCACTGAAAAACTATAAAAAGGGCAAAAACGAACCTACGTCGCGATGGTAGCTGTCTCGAAAATATGCAATGATGA
>OU896717.1:4819493-4842493 GCA_918026855.4 Phaedon cochleariae | reverse complement strand
GAAATAGTGGTTGTAACATATTGGACTAGCCAACCTTGGTACCCATTATTCAAAAAGTGCTACTTCAGGATCCAATAATATTTTCACCGAGCGAAAGGTTAGTATTATCTCCTTTCAGGCAGTCTTACTCCCTCTCACAACTTATTACCCTGGTAGCCATGAAGTTATACGGAGGGCTTCCCAGATGAAAAAAACCCCGGAAGAGGCCATTTCCATTATGATGGCATCTCTATCAGAGAGCTCCATAAAACAATGTGATCATTGTCTGAGGAAGTGGTGGAATCTTTGTTCGAGAGTGGGATCCGATACTTTTGAATACTCTGATAATATTTATCTACAATATTTGACAGAATTACAAAAACAAGATATGTCATTTTCATTGTTGAATATTCATAGAGCAGCATTAGGTGTAGTATTGGTAATTAGTGAGGAAGATGAAAAAAATATTAGGTTTCTCAAAGGTGCATACAATTTGAAACCACCACAACCAAAATATGCATCCACAGGAGATCCAGCCCCTGTTATTAATCATCTGCAGAAATTATTTCTATTGAACAAATTTACTTTGGAAATTCTCACTCAAAATTTGATAAAATTATCAGCGTCAACGCCCGCTCACAGAATACAGACATTATATGAAATTAATTTGGAAAATATTAATTAATTAGATAATGTAGTAGAAATACGAATTTCAGAAATGATCAGGGCGTCAGGTTAAATGAAATTACAACCACTCATGATTTTCCCTGTATTCAAAGATACACCTAGTTTGTGCAAAGCTACTACTTTAAAATATTATATACAAAGAATTTCTGATTTGAGGCCCCCAGCAGACACAAAATTATCAATTACATGGAAAAGACCACATCGCCCTGCGAGTTCTCAAACTATCAGAAGTTGGATTGAACAGCTCCTTCCAGAAAGTGGTATTGATAAAAAACCATTTACAGCGCATAGCAAAAGACATGCTAGTACATCAGCGGTCCTTGTACGCTTCTTTATTGAATACGACTGTACCACTGGCATGTCGTCGTGACATGTTTTTTCAACATGATGGATGCCTGGCACATAACCATAGAGATGTTCGGAATTTTTTAGACCCAACATATCCTGACAGGTGGAGAGGACGTGGAAGTTAATTTAATTGGCCAGCCAGATCCCCAGACCTGACGCGTTTAGACCTATATCTGTGGTAAAAATTGAAATATCTTGTGTATGCCAGCAGATCTACGACAAGGGATGTCATGATCGTACGAATTCGATATGAAACAATGAGTATTTCAGTGGCAGAAATTGAAACGTCTGTTCTATCGACTCGTCAGAGACCCATTTCTTGTATTGAACATGACGGTGGACACTTTGAACATCTGAGAAGATACTAATTACGTTCCTAGTAGTTTTTCGTTGTGATTTGTGTAATTTATTGTTGATTTTGTTACAATGTTCATTTTGAATGCTCAATGCAATAAATCATTTTTTCAACTTTGATCGGTGATATCTTTCGTTATCATGATCTTGTTGCGGTTTTCGTTGGTCTGTTGAGACTGAGTTTCATTATTTCATCGTGTAATATTATGCATACCATTACATTAATTTTTTTTGTTCAAAATATCCATTGATACTGTGGATTATAACAAATCACTTGAGCATGAGAAATAATTAGGGATGGGTAAGGGAAGAATCCTTATAACAACTAGCAAATTTGTAATCAAGTTGTTTAGGAGAGGTCTTGATGTACAATGATTGTCAGTCTTACTTTCACTAGGGAGGGCGCCAGAAATAATCCTTAAAGTTTTGACACTTCAAAAAAACTATTTCAAATTTATATGTTGCAAATGTGGGAGAGCAATAATATACAACTTTTCAACAACAATAGTAACAATTTAATCAGTATGTTAGTTCAGCTCACAATCGGTAATTTCGACTACAATTTTTCAACCGGAGTTAGAAAAGTTAGTTCAAACAATTTAGTAATTAATCAAGAAATTTAAACAATTCAAAAATTTTACGAAAAGCTAATAAAAAAATAGGAAGGCTGAATAGGATTGAAAAGATATACTGCTGTTCAGTTTGACACCTTGAAATTACTCTGGATAGTGGTCAGAGAATACCTGGTAGCTTCCACACGGATTTACTCCTGTCTCAAGACTGGTAGAACAGGCCTCCTTCACAGATATACCAGCAAATATAACTGCTAGGTTGATGATCTAACTGGCAAGGCTCTAGGACTGGCTTTTCAGGCTACCTTTAGAATATCGACATCAGGTTTCTCTTCCCCAAAAACCGTGAGCTGGTGATTGAGCTGCACACAGGTAGTTGGTCTTCTTCAATTGTGGTTGTGTCTCACAAGGTGTGTCATGAAATAAACGTGAAGCAGTATGAGCAAGATTCAGAGGAGGGATGCAGGAATGGAAGAAATAATCCAAAGTGATACAACTAACTATGGATCCAATAATTAGAAATTTTTATACGAACTTTATATAATATGAAATGATAATGTATATAAGGAAATATATAATCTACAAGAAAATAAATTTATAGAATCGATTCTATGAATTATATCCTACGATTTTTACAAATTTTAACTGAGAATAAAAAAATAGTTTGACTTATTGAAATTTATTAAGTGATTGAAATTGCTGTGGTAGGAAAAATTGTACTCTCAATATTTTTTTCCAATTGAAAGAAAATGACTGATAATAGTAAAAATTACTGATGATACAAAATTACTGATTAGGTACAAATTATGACCATGGACTGAAATGGTACTAATTAAGTATATCTGTTACTTAAACAAATAATGTTCAAAGGAAACTTTCCATGAAATAGCAAAAATTGTCTTAAATCAATTGGATAAAATTGATATCACTCAATATGTGAAGATTCTATTCGAAAGAGTGAAGTACTTCTTCAAAAGTGAGGAAAATAACATCAAATAATTGATAGTAAATTTGAAAATAATTCCAGATAACGAGGCACTTCTAGAAAAATGAGGAAATTATATCAAGAAAATTGATAACTATTGAGAAAAATTCACATAAAATATTCCACAAAAAAAATAACTGATCTCAAGACAATTTCTGGTATTATTTCATATGAAAATTATATTGAAAAGATAAAGAAATATTTCTCAAGGATAGCTCAAGAAAATCGGTTAAAGGGTTTGCACTTTGAGACAGGTGACCATTACATAGCTGTTAACTTTATCTTGCAGTGTCTCGAAATGTGATAACACAGAGGAACCACCAAGTACAGTAGTGAATCAGGGTTCTAGCAGAAAACACCACCGGAATGAATTTCAAGCCCTTCAAATGTGGCAATTAGCCAGTACCATAACCAACAAATAGGCAGTAACTGAACTTGAAACTCTAGAGGCTGATGCTCACTACCAAAACACCGACTCAGGCCTGCAAAGGACAGTTTCCTGACAATATCAAAAAAATGTGAATAATTCACCAAAAAAACTCTATGAAATATGCTATACTGAAGAATGTGAATACAACTTAATCAAAGATATTATACCAACTTTAAAAAATTCACCAGTACAAGAGAAGAACTATAATAAATGTATGTGAATGCCCCAATTATATGAACTCTGTGAATACTTCACCAAGAAAACTATATGAACCCTAGTATATGAAATCAGTGAAAAGTGCAAGTTATGCCAACAGGACGGACAACTACGTCTGTGGTGTAGGAGAGTGGAGTCTCACTTATGGATATGATCCGTGAAATTGTTTGATCTACTAATGATTGCTTATTAAATTGAAAATCCACTCACCTTACACTCAGCGTAGTACTTCAATAGGTCCTTTCCTGGTTACACACTCCTTGGGTTCAAATTTTCCAGAATCTCTCCTTGGATTATAATCCCTTCTGTCTGATAACACTTCAAATAACACGTGTGTAGTACTTCAGATAGCACGTGGATAGTACCTCAGAGAGCACGTGGATAGTACCTCAGAGAGCACGTGGATAGCACTGAAAAATGATCACAACGACAGAACAAATCTATGGCACAGTAGCTGTCTCAAAAAAAATTGCAATGATATCAGAAAAAAATGGTTTTATTCAGTCCCAGAAACCTCTATCATCATATAAATGAAAAGCACGTGCAACTAATAAATTTAATGTTGAGTGAAAGCCAGGCAGGAATGATATTTAATTCAAAAAGTTATGTGCAAGGAACATTCTGTGAACTCAATGATCTTTACTCAAATCATAAGTCAGACATGTGTGACCATGCCTGATCTGGAAAATATTCAATTTCTCCAAAAATAGCAGGAAAAGAAAAAAATAACTACCAAATTTGCTACTATACGAGAAACTGCAAACAATTAACAGCTAGTATTCAGACAATGATTGAAAATTAAGAAAGTGCAAAAGGGAATGGTTTTACCTGTCTCAAGTCACAAAACCTTCAAGTCAACTCTTCCAGTCGAGAGCCAAATCAAGAGAGAGCTAAAATCTTCAATTCTCCATCATATCGATTCCAAAAAAAAAGGTTTTTTTTTTATAAATTTGATGTTTACTTTTTCCAAATATCATACTCTATCTGATGAAGTGAGATGGACAATCCTCCGTTTACCAACCCAACAAATAAATTATGTTATGACACAGAACACGAAACCAAGATGATAGATTGACCACGGAACATAAATCAAACTCATGGAACTTGCGGATATTTCAAGCAGTGGGAGTCATTCGCCTGACAAACGTTAGCAATCTTGAAATTGGAGATGATACTTACGGTGTCACAGAACTATTGGCGAGAGTAAATGATATTTGTGGGTACTGCACTACATGAAACGCACTATCGGACTAGAGGCACAGAATACAGAGATGTGATTAGTAGAAATGTAACGACAAATTCAATTTTTCGTTACACACCCCCTTTTCCTGGGGAAAAAAAATCGAAAACGTCAGGTTGAGATTTTTTTTTCTAAAAGAAATCCAGTCAAATCAAATAGTAAGGAAATCAATACGATTTGAGAATCGAAGTCATAGCTGATATAGGACTTCAGAAAAACATCTGGTTTCATACAAGAAGTCAAACCAAGCCAACTCAATAATAAGTAGTATGTTTGCTGAGGTTACAATTAACAATTTATACACTCTACAGTTACTCAAATTCAAACAAATATACAATTTATACAAGATGAGACTCTATCTGAAGAATATGAAGTTGATGAGAAGTAATAAGATAATACAAAGAAAGTTGTCGATTTCCGGCATAACAAAAACTCAAAAGATAGTGGATATGCTGCTTCCTCAAGGGCAAATTAAAGCAGATCCATCATCCCAACAAAACTTGGTTCAGCTGGCCTAACTGAACCCAAAACTAAAATATGCACAACAGCTGTGCTCATATCCAAGGTACCAAATTTCACTAAACAGTCACTATCTGAGCGACAGCAAAAACTAAAACGCAAAAACTATGTGACTATCACTTTCAACCTAAGGAGGAGACACCAAATTCCATGTATCAAGACATAATGTATTTCTCAAATGAGGAAGGAACACTCAAATTTCCATGTAGGTGAAAGATAATGCATTCCCAAACCTCATAACTCAGGTATAGGAAAGTGATTATCACACAAGTTCCACTGCCATACAAAAAATTCCTCAAAAACAAAATCCAAAGTACCTACCAAAGATAATCAGAAATTGAATACCTAAATTCTAAGCAAGACTAAAAGATAGCAAACAAATTACTTCAAATCAACTTCAACTTCAGATTCGGTTTCGGACTCTGAACCCGACTCATCTTCAGTATCAAACTCGCAATCATTACTTTTCAGGTCTTTGATGTGCCAATTTCCTAAATCATTTCCTTCAGGATCCTTAAGAGCATAAACTAAATTGGATACAACTTTATGAACTACAGCAGGAATAAATCGAGGCGCTAGTTTGGCTGAATAATCATTTGGAGCACTAGAGAGAGTATAGTTCTTCTTCCAAACTCTATCACCCACATGAAATCTAAGAGCTCTCTTCCTCAAATTATAAGTTTTAGCGTTACGCAAATATGCCTGATGTAGCTTCTTCCTGACATCCTCATACAACTTAGGTATTTCCTGTAAATCATCCAAGAGTTGGAGTTTATCACCTATTTCCACTTTATTACTGTCGTTTTCTGAAATTTTTCCATAATAGTCCCCTGATAACGGAATATTCCTCGCAAAATTCAAAAATGCAGGAGGATAACTATGACTATCATGTTTAGCTAACCGTATGGCTTGTGCTACCTTAAAAATCGACATATCCCAGGTTTTGTGGTTTTCATGAATATAGGATCTGATGGCAGTTACAATAACTCGATTAACTCGCTCGGTATGATTCACCTGAGGGTGATACCTAGCATTATACCAAATCTTTTGGACTTTATAATTCTCCATGAACTGCTTGAATTCTCTACTAATGAACTGACTTCCATTGTCGCACGAAAAAATCTGAGGAACGCCAAATATCAGGAACACCTGATTCTCCAAAAACTTAATAATTCCCTTCGAAGTAGCTTTCGCCATAGGATGGACTAACACGAACTTTGTAAAATAATCAACCACAACAAGTAAATACTGATTTCCATTCTTCGATCGAGGATAAGGCCCTAATAAATCAGCTGAAACTAATTGGAATGGAAAATTGACATTTCGATAGGCACCCATAAAACCAGCTCTAGGAAGATTTGAACTTTTATTGGCAGCACACACAGGACATCTCCTAACATACTGATGGACAAATTTACGGATATTAGGCCAATAATACAATTCCAAAATCCTAGACAAAGTTTTCGAAACTCCAAAATGGGAAGCGGTTTCGTTATCATGATAAAATTTCATGATATCATTACGATTTGCTGTAGGAACGACAATTTTCCACTCTGACAAGTTACTTACGATATTATGCTTAGGAAATATATGTTTGAAAAGTACTCCATTCTCGACACGAAATGATGGGTAAGCCTCGGGGTTTTCTTCCACATTTTTAATCATATTATTGTACCAACTGTCAGGCTTGAAAGATGAAATATCCAAAACGGCGTTATCCACCACAGAACGACTCAAAGCATCAGCCACCAGATTATTCGTACCAGGACGATGAACTATTCGAAAATTGAACTGAGACAGTTTCACTGCCCACCTTGCCAAACGACCAGAAGGATTAGTAATGTTGTGAAGCCATACAAGTGAAGCATGATCAGTCTCGACAGTAAAAAATGTACCCTCTATGTAACTACGAAATTTCTCAATACCAAAAATTACTGCCAACAATTCCTTTTCTGTAACAGTATATTTTCTCTGGGCTTTATTCAGAGACTTACTGGCGAAAGCGATGGGGTGTTCGAGACCATCCTGTTCCTGATAGAGCACTGCTCCCAGACCAGTATCCGAAGCATCACACTGTATGACAAAACTTTTAGAAAAATCAGCACTAGCTAGAACAGGGGCAGTTGTCAGTAATTCCTTGATCTTTTTGAAGGCATCGTCAGCTTCCTTGGTCCATGTAATGGGATGACCTTTCTTTCTCCCACCTAAAAGTGCTGAAATAGGAGTAGCTACTGACGAAAAATCCCTAAGAAATCTCCTGTACCATCCAACAAGTCCTAGCAGTCTTCTCACTTCCGTAGTGGTCTTCGGAATGGGATAGTTGAGTACTGCAGATACCTTTTCTGGATCAGTACGAAGGCCACACTGGTCAACAACAAAACCTAAGAATACCAACGAAGGACGACAAAATTCACATTTCTTCAGGTTGACGGTAAGACCAGCATCTTTCAGTCTGCCATAAACATCATGAAGTACTTTTACATGAGTATCAAAATCTGGAGTAGCCACAACGATATCGTCTAAATAGACAAAACAATACGGTGCTAAAGAAGGTCCAATGACACGATCCATAAGTCTGGCCATAGTTTTTGGGCTGTTTACCAGTCCAAAAGGCATCACACAAAACTCAAACAAACCTCTACCATACACTGCAAAAGCTGTCTTCGGCCTTGACTCTTCATCCAAGGGGATCTGAAAGAAAGCCTTGCGAAGATCGATTGAAGTCAAAAACTTTGCATCTCGTAGTTTATTGAGAATACTATCGATCAGCGGCATAGGATAGGAATCATTCACAGTGACCTCATTCAGTTTCCTTCCATCAAAACATACTCTATACTCTCCAGATTTCTTCTCTACCAACCACAAAGGACTGCACCATGGGGATTGTGAAGGTTGAATGACATTCATACTCAGCATTTCATCTATTTCCTTATTTAAATGAGTCTGCATGGCTGGACTTAAAGGATATTGACGTTGACATATAGGTTTTGTTTCTTTAGTTATGATAGAATGGGTAATTAAATGAGTTCTACCTAAACGATCCTCTGGGGCAATACTACGAAAAAGATCCATAACTTTTTGAAGTTCAACTTTTTGATGAGAATTTAAATCAGATATAGACTGAATTGTATTAATGGCACAAACGTTAGTGTTATAAGATAAATTTCCAAAATTAACCCTAAAATCAAATATTTGCAAAAAATCAACTCCCAATATTAAGGTATGCTTTACTGAAGGAATTACTAAAATCTTAATTTGTTTCTCAACATTATTAACTGAAATAGGAACATCAAAATATCCTAACATATTTTGAGATGTGCCATCTGCTGTGGTCACACTCAAACAATTCTCATACTTTATAGTTAAATTATATTTATGTAACAGATAATATCCAGAAGAACCTAAAATTGAAGCAGTACTGCCACTATCAATAAGAGCTTCCAATTGGTCATCAAAAATTTTAACTTTTAAATAAGGACGATTATCATCAGGTTTTCTGTGAAAAATGGGACTAACATTGACTTTTGGAATATAAAAATCTTTAACTTTATCGAGCCATAATTTCCATTCGGACTTAGAGGTAATTACTTTTGTTTCTGTTTTCCTTTTCGTGAGGTGATTGGACGTGTTTGTTCTGAACTTTGAGGTACAGGATTGCTGTTGACGACGTTCAGACATTCGTCTCCAGCTTCCTCGTTTTTTGACTGAATCAAATGTGGATTACAAGAAAAACATTTGGTTTTAATTACATTTCTTTTTCCACAACCATAGCAGAATCGGTTACGTGGTTTCCTACACTGACTATGAGCATGCCCAACCACTCCACAATTCCAACATTTAACGATATTATCAACTACAGAAATATTTGGTCTAAATGAAGTTGAATTATTTTGCCTAAATGAATTTGAATTACTAGATTCACCAAATGGACAACTGAGATCAGGTTCAAGCAAAGAATTCCTGAGGGTAGGAGGGGGTTTGTATCGTTCTGCCCAAAGTTTTGACTCCTCCAATTTTTTACACAACTTAGAAAGTTCATCAATACTATCTATATCTTTGAGTGCTAGAGCTGAAACATATGATGGTAACAGATTTTTACGAATCTTATCAACAATTACTTGTTCTCCAGGTTTGTTAGACAGTCTATTATAGAGACTTTCCATGGCAGAAATATAAAGAGTAACCCTTTCGTTGGTACCTTGGGTACGTCTATGGATCTCAAGCATGAGGTCATCATCATAAGAATAAGATAGAAAATCATTTTTAAGTTTCTGTACTAACTCATCCCAATCTCTAACTTTACTTCTAACATTGTTGTACCAAGTAAGTGCTGGACCTCTAAACAAATCACAAGCTGACAAAAATAAATCTTGCTTGGTAACGCCTCTAGCTTGACTCAATAAATTAACTTTTTCTAAGAATGACTGGACAGAATCTTTTTGATTGGAACCGGTAAAATAAATATTCCATTTGTAAGGGGCCACAAACTTTGGAGTAGAACTCACACGAACAGGCGATGACGTACGAAGAGGTGATGATGAACGAAAAGGAACTGAACCTGGATTTGCAGAATCAACTTTAAGTGAAAAATCTCCCTCTACTTCTAAAAGCAACAAATGAACTGTCCTTTTAGCTCCCTCTTCATCCGCACTCGAGGTTTTAATCCTTTGAACCCTCCCTGACAAATGAGTTAAACGTGAAGAAATTCTCTTAAAGGCTGAGTCACTCTTGAGCCCAGAAAAATTATCGACAGCTAATTTTACATCCGATATACTTTCTGTAGTTTCTTCAATATCATCCTCATGAGAATAAGGATTAGCAGGTAGCTCAGAAAAACTTCGGTTTGCATTCTCTTGGCTCAAAAGTCCTCTCAAAAGTTTCCTTTTCCTATTGACATCACCCTCAGGTTCAACATTCCTGATTCTTAATTCATAATTCAACTCATTAACTTTAAGATCATTTGGTTCCATCATAATTAATTATTGAAAATCGATAAATGCAAAAATATGAATTTTTTATATCCCAAAAATTATATCACTCAAAATTCCCAATGTAAAGAGAAAAATGCTAATATAAAACGCAAAAATAGAAAATGCAAAAATAGAAAATGTAATATGTTCACAGAAAAATTCCAAAATTTCAAACCACCAGCAAAATTTCAATCAGCCAAGCTATGTTTATTGCCACCACAGTTGCAACTTTTAGCAAAAGTAAGACTTAACAAACCCAAAAAAATTCCACAAATTATCAGGCCACACGTTGGAAGGCGTCAATTTATAACAAATCACTTGAGCATGAGAAATAATTAGGGATGGGTAAGGGAAGAATCCTTATAACAACTAGCAAATTTGTAATCAAGTTGTTTAGGAGAGGTCTTGATGTACAATGATTGTCAGTCTTACTTTCACTAGGGAGGGCGCCAGAAATAATCCTTAAAGTTTTGACACTTCAAAAAAACTATTTCAAATTTATATGTTGCAAATGTGGGAGAGCAATAATATACAACTTTTCAACAACAATAGTAACAATTTAATCAGTATGTTAGTTCAGCTCACAATCGGTAATTTCGACTACAATTTTTCAACCGGAGTTAGAAAAGTTAGTTCAAACAATTTAGTAATTAATCAAGAAATTTAAACAATTCAAAAATTTTACGAAAAGCTAATAAAAAAATAGGAAGGCTGAATAGGATTGAAAAGATATACTGCTGTTCAGTTTGACACCTTGAAATTACTCTGGATAGTGGTCAGAGAATACCTGGTAGCTTCCACACGGATTTACTCCTGTCTCAAGACTGGTAGAACAGGCCTCCTTCACAGATATACCAGCAAATATAACTGCTAGGTTGATGATCTAACTGGCAAGGCTCTAGGACTGGCTTTTCAGGCTACCTTTAGAATATCGACATCAGGTTTCTCTTCCCCAAAAACCGTGAGCTGGTGATTGAGCTGCACACAGGTAGTTGGTCTTCTTCAATTGTGGTTGTGTCTCACAAGGTGTGTCATGAAATAAACGTGAAGCAGTATGAGCAAGATTCAGAGGAGGGATGCAGGAATGGAAGAAATAATCCAAAGTGATACAACTAACTATGGATCCAATAATTAGAAATTTTTATACGAACTTTATATAATATGAAATGATAATGTATATAAGGAAATATATAATCTACAAGAAAATAAATTTATAGAATCGATTCTATGAATTATATCCTACGATTTTTACAAATTTTAACTGAGAATAAAAAAATAGTTTGACTTATTGAAATTTATTAAGTGATTGAAATTGCTGTGGTAGGAAAAATTGTACTCTCAATATTTTTTTCCAATTGAAAGAAAATGACTGATAATAGTAAAAATTACTGATGATACAAAATTACTGATTAGGTACAAATTATGACCATGGACTGAAATGGTACTAATTAAGTATATCTGTTACTTAAACAAATAATGTTCAAAGGAAACTTTCCATGAAATAGCAAAAATTGTCTTAAATCAATTGGATAAAATTGATATCACTCAATATGTGAAGATTCTATTCGAAAGAGTGAAGTACTTCTTCAAAAGTGAGGAAAATAACATCAAATAATTGATAGTAAATTTGAAAATAATTCCAGATAACGAGGCACTTCTAGAAAAATGAGGAAATTATATCAAGAAAATTGATAACTATTGAGAAAAATTCACATAAAATATTCCACAAAAAAAATAACTGATCTCAAGACAATTTCTGGTATTATTTCATATGAAAATTATATTGAAAAGATAAAGAAATATTTCTCAAGGATAGCTCAAGAAAATCGGTTAAAGGGTTTGCACTTTGAGACAGGTGACCATTACATAGCTGTTAACTTTATCTTGCAGTGTCTCGAAATGTGATAACACAGAGGAACCACCAAGTACAGTAGTGAATCAGGGTTCTAGCAGAAAACACCACCGGAATGAATTTCAAGCCCTTCAAATGTGGCAATTAGCCAGTACCATAACCAACAAATAGGCAGTAACTGAACTTGAAACTCTAGAGGCTGATGCTCACTACCAAAACACCGACTCAGGCCTGCAAAGGACAGTTTCCTGACAATATCAAAAAAATGTGAATAATTCACCAAAAAACCTCTATGAAATATGCTATACTGAAGAATGTGAATACAACTTAATCAAAGATATTATACCAACTTTAAAAAATTCACCAGTACAAGAGAAGAACTATAATAAATGTATGTGAATGCCCCAATTATATGAACTCTGTGAATACTTCACCAAGAAAACTATATGAACCCTAGTATATGAAATCAGTGAAAAGTGCAAGTTATGCCAACAGGACGGACAACTACGTCTGTGGTGTAGGAGAGTGGAGTCTCACTTATGGATATGATCCGTGAAATTGTTTGATCTACTAATGATTGCTTATTAAATTGAAAATCCACTCACCTTACACTCAGCGTAGTACTTCAATAGGTCCTTTCCTGGTTACACACTCCTTGGGTTCAAATTTTCCAGAATCTCTCCTTGGATTATAATCCCTTCTGTCTGATAACACTTCAAATAACACGTGTGTAGTACTTCAGATAGCACGTGGATAGTACCTCAGAGAGCACGTGGATAGTACCTCAGAGAGCACGTGGATAGCACTGAAAAATGATCACAACGACAGAACAAATCTATGGCACAGTAGCTGTCTCAAAAAAAATTGCAATGATATCAGAAAAAAATGGTTTTATTCAGTCCCAGAAACCTCTATCATCATATAAATGAAAAGCACGTGCAACTAATAAATTTAATGTTGAGTGAAAGCCAGGCAGGAATGATATTTAATTCAAAAAGTTATGTGCAAGGAACATTCTGTGAACTCAATGATCTTTACTCAAATCATAAGTCAGACATGTGTGACCATGCCTGATCTGGAAAATATTCAATTTCTCCAAAAATAGCAGGAAAAGAAAAAAATAACTACCAAATTTGCTACTATACGAGAAACTGCAAACAATTAACAGCTAGTATTCAGACAATGATTGAAAATTAAGAAAGTGCAAAAGGGAATGGTTTTACCTGTCTCAAGTCACAAAACCTTCAAGTCAACTCTTCCAGTCGAGAGCCAAATCAAGAGAGAGCTAAAATCTTCAATTCTCCATCATATCGATTCCAAAAAAAAAGGTTTTTTTTTATAAATTTGATGTTTACTTTTTCCAAATATCATACTCTATCTGATGAAGTGAGATGGACAATCCTCCGTTTACCAACCCAACAAATAAATTATGTTATGACACAGAACACGAAACCAAGATGATAGATTGACCACGGAACATAAATCAAACTCATGGAACTTGCGGATATTTCAAGCAGTGGGAGTCATTCGCCTGACAAACGTTAGCAATCTTGAAATTGGAGATGATACTTACGGTGTCACAGAACTATTGGCGAGAGTAAATGATATTTGTGGGTACTGCACTACATGAAACGCACTATCGGACTAGAGGCACAGAATACAGAGATGTGATTAGTAGAAATGTAACGACAAATTCAATTTTTCGTTACAGGATCACGCCCTCTAGCGAGTTACATGAACGATTCTCACGGTTTGCCATGAAATAGGAAACGCTTCACCAGCACTTTGATATTTCTCGTGAGAAGTGCTGATTTAAACTTTGTTATTCCCGATTTGTAAGAACACAGTTCAGTCAGTCTTGACTTAGATATTGTACGATTCACTTGCCAATAAAATAAAAGTTTTTAAAAACCAAATTCGTGGTCCGAATCTTTTAAGTGGCGCAGTCGTTGTAGGATATTTCGTGGGAATCGGTTTCGAAATCCTTTGAGTTTCAACTCTTAAACGAAATACGAACAATAAATACACCGAGTGTTCAACTGTGGGACTCCAGCGAGGACAGCCGTTTGCAGAAGGACACGAGGATCTAGTATGAGATCGGGCCTAGCGACAGTGGTGATCGTGTGAGTAGAATATTTTTCAGTACATGTCAGACTCCTCTTTACCTATTGAATCCTTGAGCGAAATCAATCAGGCTTCAGAGTTAGATATAGTTGATCTTGTAGTCAATCTCTTAGATAATCTCACTATTGAAAATAGTAACATGGCTCCACCGGCAGTTCTAGATATGAAAAACCTCAGTGTAATTCCACATTTCGATGGAAATCCGAATAAACTTCATAGATTTATAAGTGCATCTGAGTCAATTTTAATGCATTATGCCGACCGCGAAAATCCAACTAATTTTCAGAATACGCTTCTATTCAATGGAATATTGAATAAATTAGAAGGTAGAGCTGAAGAAGTTTGTGCAATTCACGGTGTTCAAAACTGGGAAGATATCAAAAACGCGTTGATCCAAAATTTTGGGGACCAAAGAGACGAGAACTGTTTGAATCAGGATTTAGTCAATTTGCGACAAAAACCAAATGAAACGCCTTTTCAATTTCATGAAAAAATCATGCATCTTTTGAATACAATATGTAATTATGTTAACTTAAACTGTCCACCAGCTCAACGAGATAGTAAGAGAGATTTCTTTAAGAAACAAGCACTTAAAACGTTTTTAGCTGGTTTGAAAGACCCATTAGGTCCTACAATTCGTGCAATGAGGCCAAATAATCTTGCCCAAGCTCTTCAATTCATCACAGAAGAAGACAATATCAAATATTATCAAAGATCAAACCCATCCACATCGAGTAATAATTTTTCTAGGAGACCTCCTACTACCAATAATACCTATCAAAATCCACAAAATTATTTTACTCCTCCTCAACCTCGCTATTATCAAAATCAATTTCAACCAAGCCGACCAAATTTCCCCCCTCAACAAAATAATTATTCCCAATTTCCCCGTGGACCTGTTAATTTTCAAAGACACCCGAATCCACCAGTTCAAAAGTTTCACACAAACTCACAAGTTTTCGGCAAACCCAGAAATGTTTGGAAGCCGACAAACCAAAGCCCACAAAATCGCCCTACTCCTATGAGCACATCCACTCGTAATACTAACCCTCAACTTAGGAGACATATTCCAAATTATTTCTCTTCAAATAATCAGGGACCAAGCGTAATTTCCGAAGAACTATTCAATACCGAATTATTTGATCAACAATACTACGAAAATTTTGACTCCGGAAATAATCATCATGACGAACAACCAAATTTTGACGAACAACCAAACTTTGACGAACAACCAAATTTTGACGAGCAACCAAATTATGACTATTCTAATTCGAATGAACGGGAAAATTTTCCATTGGCACCGAACGTCAGCGAGGAAACATAATCGAATATCATTTGTCGACAGAAAAAAAAGAACTTCCTTATATCCAGATTTCTGAACCTTATCTAAAACTCTTGATCGACACAGGGTCAACAAAATCATTCATCAACCCTGAGATTGCTCAAAAATTTTATTCAGACAACATTTTTCATGAACCTTTCACTGTTTCTACTATTTTTCAATCATCAACACATGAACACTGTGCAGAGATACCTATATTTCCTGAATTTCGACAAAACGAGAGTCTCAAATTCTATCTTTTCAAGTTTCATAATGTATATGACGGACTAATTGGACTTGACAATTTAAAACTGTTGAATGCTCAACTAGATTTTATAAATTCTAAACTACTTACGCCTACTTGTGAAATTCCAATAAGATACCAACCTTCCTATCCAAAAACTGCATTTAAACGTAAAATCGAACCTCACACGAGGCTGATTACCAAAATTCCAGTCGATAAATACCAGGGTGAGGTACTCATTCCTCGACAAATAACTCAAAATTGTGAAATTCCGGAAACAATTTCAAGAGCCGAAAACGGTCTCGCATCTGTTGAAATTATAAATAAGTCTAATCAAGAAATCACCTTGTGTATACAGAATCCTATAAAGGCATTCCAATTCAACGAAAATAACTTTGAACTATTTCATGTTGA
Organism: Phaedon cochleariae; assembly: GCA_918026855.4. Classification (NCBI taxonomy): domain Eukaryota; kingdom Metazoa; phylum Arthropoda; class Insecta; order Coleoptera; family Chrysomelidae; genus Phaedon; species Phaedon cochleariae. The sequence continues at coordinate 4,826,238 of OU896717.1, read as the reverse complement.
CCATTCTGGTGCAAGCCAACAACAATTAGATTTCGAAAAGTTGATCCGCACAGATCACCTCAACATTGAAGAAAAAACAGAAGTTCTTAGATTATGCAAAAAATACTCAGACATTTTTCATACGGAAAGTAGGCCATTAACGTTCAAAAACCAAGTCAAGCATTCTATAAAAACCAAAGACGAAATTCCGGTCTTTACGATATCATACCGATATCCGTCCATCCACAAACCAGAAGTTGAAAAGCAAATAGGTTCAATGCTTGATCAGGGGATTATTCGCCCAAGTAATTCACCATGGTCATCGCCAATTTGGATAGTTCCAAAAAAGGCCGACGCCTCGGGAAAGAAAAAGTGGCGGATAGTGGTGGACTATCGGAAGGTCAATGAAAAAACCATCGATGATCGTTACCCTCTCCCAAACATCACAGATGTTCTCGATAAGTTAGGTAGATGTAACTATTTCACGACCTTAGACTTGGCCAGCGGGTTTCATCAAATTGAGATGGAACCAGAGGATGTACCAAAAACGGCTTTCAATGTAGAAAACGGGCATTATGAGTACCTACGGATGCCTATGGGTCTCAAGAATGCCCCGGCAACGTTCCAGAGAGTGATGGATAACATCCTCCGTGGTTTACAGAATGAAATTCGTCTAGTATACCTAGATGATATCATTATTTATTCCACTTCTCTGCAGGAACACATTGTCAACCTAACTAAAGTCTTTCAGAGGCTAAGGGAAACTAATTTCAAAATTCAACTGGACAAGTCCGAATTTATGAAAAAAGAAGTGGCTTACCTTGGCCACGTGGTTACCCCTGAGGGCGTGAAGCCAAATCCCGACAAAATCATAGCAATCAAAAAATATCCAATACCCCGAACAACCAAGGAAATCAAAGGATTCCTAGGGTTATTAGGTTATTATCGAAAATTTATTAAAGATTTTGCCCGTATTACAAAACCACTCACTCTCTGTTTGAAAAAAGATGCCAAAATTAGTCATACACCCGAATTCATTAAATGTTTTGAAGATTGCAAGACTCTTTTAACTAATGAACCCCTTTTACAATACCCAGACTTCACCAAAACTTTTAACTTGACTACTGACGCTAGCAATGTAGCCATTGGTGCTATTTTGTCGCAAGGACCTATTGTTAGCGATAAACCAGTGGCGTACGCTTCTAGGACACTTAGTGCATCAGAACTTAATTATAGTACCATTGAAAAGGAACTTTTGGCTATCGTTTGGGCAACAAAATATTTCCGCCCCTACCTTTATGGTAGAAAATTCAAAATTTTGACCGACCACCAACCGTTGAAGTGGCTGATGTCACTCAAAGAACCAAATTCTAGACTTGTGCGATGGCGTCTCAAACTGGAAGAGTTTGAATACGAAATCGAATATAAAAAAGGGAAACTCAACACAAATGCTGATTCCCTATCACGAATAGAAATTCACACTAAAGAACTAGAAGATTATATGGACAATTTCTATAAAACCTTGGAAAAAAGTAAACCATCTGATGAGGACAACTTGTCGATGATTGAAAATGTCAGTGAACAGCCAATTATCGATGATGTCAGAAATACGGAAGAACCGCAATCGGAAGAAACAATTTCTGCCAAAGAACCGGAAAACAGCGATACTGTCCATAGTAGTCATGAAGAACCGATTTTAGACATACCGGTATCCGAAAAATCATTGAATATTTTTGATCATCAGATAATTATAAAATTTGTACTCCACTCACCAGCGAAACCTACCACAAAACAAATTTTTCCGACAAAAAGACGTCTTTTGGCACAAATATCAATCAATGACTTAGAAAAAAACGTAATTGACTTATTCAAAAACTACTTAGATCCAAAATTCACTTATGCAATACATTTCGAAGACGACACATACTTTCCTCAGTTTTGCGAAATCATTCGAAAAACTTTCAAGAATTCTCCTTATAAATTAGTAAGATGCAACACGGTTTTGAGAGACATTACTGACAAAGACTTCACACAAAAAGAAATAATAAAAATTTATCACGAGGACCAAAACAACCACCGCGGTATAACAGAGACAGAAAACAGAATTAAAAGGACATATCATTGGCCTGGACTGAAGACTGACGTGACCGAATACATAACACTTTGTGAAATTTGTCAAACTAATAAATACGACCGAAATCCACCCAAGCAAAAACTGATGATAACACCTACACCCTCGAAACCATTCGAAATAGTTCACATTGACACTTTTCAAGCACAAGGACAAAAATTTCTCACAATCATAGACACCTTCTCTAAATATGCTCAAGCATACCCTCTTACAGGACTATCAGGCGTAGAAGTAGTTAAGGCCTTCCTCATTTTTATGACCCATCACGGGCTTCCAAATTTAGTTGTGATGGATAATGGAACCGAATTGAAAAACTCTGTTGTTCAAGAATTTTTCAAAACGCATAAAATCAACACTCACTATATTACAGTCAATAATCCACAATCTAATGGAGCAATCGAAAGATTCCATTCAACTATAATTGAGCATTTAAGAGTTATAAAAAGCAAAAACAATGACAAAATTGACATTTTAAATCATATGCCCTATGCAATTCTAGGATATAACAATTCAGTACACTCTGTGACAAAACAAAAACCTATTAACATCGTTAACGGTCATTTAGATAGTAAAGATCCTTTTGACATAAATCTGAATGAGAGTCTTATGAATAACTATATTCAAGAACATCGAGACACCACGAAACTAATTTACAAAAAACTAAATGAACAGCTGACCGAACAGAAACTGAAATCGATAGAGAAACACAACAAAGACAGACAAGAACCTTTGAACTATGAACCTGAAACAGACGTATATAGAAAGTTGACTTCAAACAATCGCAATAAATTGACTAAGAGATTTTCTAAGGACAAAGTGGTCCGGAACAGGAACATTAAAGTAACATCCACCCGAAAAACACTTCACAAACAAAATTTGAGAAGACCTCCGGCTAATAAGCCTAAATTGTTGCAGGTATCACCTAATAGTGCTAGCAATGTCCCAGGAAGTACAAATAACCAATCTGAACAAAAATCCGGGGATCCTTCCGTTCAAGCTGGGCCTAGCCAAGCTTAAATACAAAACCCATACCTTCATCCATTATTTTGACCTCACTCCCATTCAGATAGAACTAGAATCGTTAAGACTCCAATATGAAAATATTACAGATTCTATTCAAAATGCACTTAGCCCATATTTCCTTGAACTTCAAAATTTCGATAAATCATTACTATATTAATTAAAATCAGCTGAACAAAAATTCCATTCTATATGTCCCAATAGCAGGATGAAACGTGGTCTCATTGACGGTTTATAGGTACCATCATAAAAGGAATTTCTGGCAATTTAGATGCGAACGACGCAATCCATTATAACCAAGCAATCCAGGACTTAGAGAATAATCAGAAAGAAATCGTACAGAAATTGAATAAAGACATTTCTCTTACTACCAAAATTATCACTAATTTTAATAAAACAATCACTTTAATCAAACATAATCAAGAAGTTATAACTTCTGGTTTGAATCGGATTAATTCTGAATTGAATAAATTTATCTACGATTGTAACGACTATTTGGAAACCAAGAATATTTTGGATCAAATGAATTTGTCACTCAATATAATCATTCAACTTCTGAATGATATTGAGAATGCGGTAACGTTTGCTAAACTCAAAGTTCCTCACAGTAGTATATTGAAAATTGACGAACTCAAATCTATCGTTGAATCTATTCTGAAATTTTATTATCTGGACCAATTGATATTTCCTGATATCGCCCATGACATTCACAAGTATTACGAAATAATAGATGTTGAAGCATATTATTCAGACAAAAAGATTGTTTTCGTTCTCCACTTTCCAATAATACACCCGGAAACCTTTTATTATTACCACCTCTATTCCATTCCAACACAAAATTCAACAACAATTATCCCCCTTAATACCTATCTGATCATGAATGAAAATTTCTATCAATACACATCATCGCCCTGTATGGCCTTGCATCCTGACTACTACTGTACCGAAGAAAAACTAATGGACGGCATCAAAGAAGAAGACTGTGTATTCCAGCTATTACAAATGGAATCCACCTACAAAAATTGCCATCAGACTCAAATACGCACCACGAGGAATATGGTCCAACAGATTGACGAGTCCCACTACATTGCAGTATTCCCAAACGAAACGAAAATCTGCACTGCACTGACTTCACAACCCTGCAAGGCAATTATCTAATAACCCTGCCCCTAGGATGCCGATTTGGAACCGATAGCGATCAGTTCATTAACCAGAAAGATGTATCTAATGGTCAACCAATGCTGCTGCCCGAAATCACTGTCCCTCATGGTCCATCAAAGATGTCCAAAGCCGAGATGGTCATTGATGACATCCCTCTAGACGAAATCCATACACTTCAGAGCGAGCAGAAGAAGCTGACACCGATCATCCTTAGCCACACCGAGAAATCACAGAGCAGCCACTGGATCATCCTGATCTATGTCCTATTGATGTTGGCTGGAGTCTATCATATTGTTAGATTCCTCCGAAACCGAAGATCATCAGAAGAGAAGACGCAAGAAGAATCCGAGGCCTTGCCGACCTCAACACCAGAAGCGCACCCTCGAGCATTCTTCACTCCATGAAAAATGCTTTCCATTAGGGATGGAGGAGTTACATGAACGATTCTCACGGTTTGCCATGAAATAGGAAACGCTTCACCAGCACTTTGATATTTCTCGTGAGAAGTGCTGATTTAAACTTTGTTATTCCCGATTTGTAAGAACACAGTTCAGTCAGTCTTGACTTAGATATTGTACGATTCACTTGCCAATAAAATAAAAGTTTTTAAAAACCAAATTCGTGGTCCGAATCTTTTAAGTAGCGCCAACGGTGATATGGATATGAAACCCATCCAAATCATATTTGATAGAACAGGAAGAGACATTTTCAACGAGCCCAAGAATGTATTTGCCCTTCACTCATAGCCGTTACGCCACCTAGCGGTTATGTTAGAAACCTACAAATATTTTACAGTTATTTTTCAGGGTCACTTTTTTCGAGATATATTTTTTTTTCAAAGTTGTATCAGTATTCGTTGCTGAGATATGGCCGACGGCCGTTGTTAGTTGTTCACCCAATTGCGGTTGATATACAGCCAATGATCAGAGAACAATTCCTGATGCTCTGAAATTAATTAATATTGTTAGGTGAATCAATTTGAACTAATGAATATGTGTTTATTCGATGTTCATAACAGTCGTTTGGAATTTGAATCCTTTTCGAAATTTCGTGTTTGGTATCATGAACATCAGATTCAGTTTGAATTTGGATTTCTTCAATCCGTGTCTAATCATTTTGTTTCAATTTGAATTTGGTTATTCCCATTTTGAATGTGATTGGTCTTAATTCAAATTCGTTCATTTTCAATTCAAATTTTCATCATAATTCGAAAATGATCATTCCCATTCCGGAAATGATAAGTCTCAATTTGAAGTTGAAAAGTTATGTTTCGAGAATAGGACTTTCCCTCTGAAACTGTTTCATTTGACCACCCTGTACATCAACACTGGAATATTTCTTGCCCAACGAATCGTACACTTGCAATAATTGGTTATTTCAGGGTAGGTTCACACATAGTTGGCACGAATTAATTCATTTGAACTAAATCAGTGATTCATTTCGAACATTGATTCAAATGCATGATAGATATTGAGTGGTGGATGGGTGATGATAAAGTCGAGATATTTTTTCTCGGGGATCTACACATGTCACGTGATCACTGGTATATGAATTGAAAACATTACCACAAAGAGGCAAAAAGTGTGGTTAGATGGCAAGAGCCATTGTCATCATTATATGTTTATCAGAGTCTAATTGAAATACATAAGAGGAGAGCCATGTTATGTACCAACTCAGATACTCATGGTTATGCCACTAGATCAGCCCATTTTCTACAAATCCCTCGCTATAGACTGAAAAAATCTGAAAAAAATAGTTTGAATTTATCCCTATACAATCAGCTACCTATGACCGTGAAGTTGTTTAGTGATTCTAAATTCAAAAATACGATCAAGTCGTTTATTCTCAAAGAATGCTTCTACAGTGTTCAAGAATATTCGGATTCAAGAATGTCCTTCGATATACTTACTGAGTCGCTCACTAACGAATTGTAATCTCAACTTATTTTATTTTGTCAAATGTAACCATTATACTTAACTTTTGGCACCTTCATCCATGACTGATTTATATAATGATCCATTTTTATTATATTTTTTATTATATTCCATTTTAGTTATATTTTCCCATTTATATTTTATATATATTTTATCATTATGTCATCATGTCTGTCTGACTACTATGTGTATTGTCGTTGAAGGTATTTATGTTAGGAAGACGAATATTATCTTTGTTACATTTCGACTTGCACTAAACATATACATGTAACAGTGTTGAATAAAGCATATCTATCTATCTATCTATCTATCTATCTATCGATCAAAATATTTGAAACAGTTGCTTAGAGTTAATTTCCATATTCACATACAGTTTCGAGTGATTTTTCAAGAAAATTGAGATAGCGTTCTGTCACTTTTTGAATCTTCATCCTCATTTCAACTCACATGTATCAAAAAAGACTTTCAGATGTTTTGAGCAGCACAAAGTTAGTTAGATATATATTTATTATTTTGTATT
>OU896717.1:4774528-4818993 GCA_918026855.4 Phaedon cochleariae | reverse complement strand
TATAAAGAAGAAGGACACAGCAACTCTATACTTTCAGCATATAATGTTTTGAAGTCTTAGAGATGTAGGCAAACGGGTTGAGGGGAAGGGAAACGGTAACGATAGACTGTGCTATTTCCTCAAACGGCAGCGGCGTGCGAAAATGAATTATCTTGATAGTAAATTTCGGAATCCAAAATGCAAATAGCGACTAAAAACTGAATACCAATCACTTATGACCGTTTATCAATCCGGGTCGCTATGGGTTATACCAAGTGAACATAACAAATACAGATTTGTGTTTTCACATATCGAATAATAGATTTTATATAACTGTGGTGTGGTGAACTGGTACGCAAAATAGATTATTAAAATAATGAAATTTCGGTACTATTTAAGGAATCATTGAAAGTTTTGTATCTTTTTCCATATGGTACACCAACAAACCAACTATAAAGAGTGTCCCAAAATTGTTGGGACACAGAACTACCACGTGTAATGAGGTCAAAATGAATTTATATACACTTTGTTATCTATTATTCTCACTTCTTCATCAACCACTTTCTTGACCCCCTGAAGAACAACTTTTTCTCTGATTAATTGATGATCACTCAATCCGATCAGTTTGGGAATCTATTTGATAACGATGCAGATGCAAAATACTGTCAACTATATCCTCATTCATAGCTAACATTTTATGAAAAGGATAAGAATTATTACTAGACAATATGACTGATTATCATTTCATTTTCATTTTTGAAACTATAATACATTATATACTTGCTTCTATATGACATGTAATGCAAATAAAACAGAAAAAAAAGTAAGTAATAAAAAATATAGAATTATAGGAGCTAGATAACTACAATTTTTATCACATCACAAATGTATTGTTACGTTATTCGGGTGCAGAAGCGAACACGACACTATTTATTTTCGAACTGATTTATTTAAACTAAAGAAACACTAATTTATATCGAACTTATAACTACTATTTATGTAAAACGATTTATAACACGCGGTATATAACTGTCTCTCTGACACTCGCTGTTTGACTGACTGACTCAGTTGTTCGGCCGTTTTATATATGAGAACACAGGCAGGCTTTGGTTCGAGAACCTTCTAGAAATGATCTTCCGTCTCCTTCTTTTTGTTCTAGAAGCTTCTTAGAACAAACCTCTCTCTCTAATTGTTCCATCGATTGTTTCCAGAACATTCCAGAATCTTCTGTGACGTTCTTTGTCACTGCGGCATATATTGAGTGTTCGGAAATATGTTGGTGTATGTAGGAGTCATTGAGAGGTTGGAGAGCAATCTGGGATGCGTGATACAGGATGATCGTTGTACTCCTGCCTTCCTGCTGATGTTTCTAAAGCGCCTCCAAGGGAAATATCATTACACTGCCCCCTCCTTAAAACGCATTCCTCCTGGAATGCACTCTGATCGTTATGAAGATAGGGACAACTGATTTCATTTTTACAACGTGCAGTCTGATAGAAATAGCATGGCACTGTCTTCTCTCTTGGAGTTCCTTTGGAGTTCCAGCAGCATACCAGAATTTCAACTCCGGTAAATCTAAATAAAACCTCCAGCATGTTCCTTACAACTCTCCAATTCAAGCCATCCAGTCCACACCCCAGCTTTGGAACAGCTATCTTCTGTATGTCCTTCTCGAGTATGATGCTTCGCAAGTCGACTAGCGTCTCCCAGAGGTCCTTGTAAGTGGGTTTCTCAGAAGATCTTCCTTTCGTTATAAGATAAAACAGAGACCTTTTTCCTTCAGTGCTGATATCTTCTATTTCTAGTGCTCGACCGACGGAGGGACCTTGTTGATGAAGCTCTTCTAACTTCCCGAACTTCCTCATGAACATGTTCGCTATTCCTTGAGACATCTGAAGGTCCTCGGCGACGCAGTGAGCTAGTGCGTATTCTACAGGAATGGCAAAAAGGTCGCGGTGCTCTTCCTTAGTGACGCCATACCTTGCTTTTGATGAACCACTGTATGTCCCAATGAATTCGTCGAATGTAAGCTCCTTTTCTTCCGGACAAATTTGTTGAACTTGTTGATCTTGTGTTCCCTCGAATGGTGCTAGTCTGTTGAAATGAACGACTCTTGGTTTGCCACTGGGTTCTTTACTGATGCGGTATATGACATCGTTGATCTTCTTCTTGACGGTATAAGGTCCTTCCCAAGATCTCTGTAGTTTTGGACAAATACCTCGTTTCCTTTGTGGATTGTACAACCACACCAGGTCTCCTTCTGCGTATCCTGCACCCCCAGCTCTGATGTCGTACCGGTCTTTCATGCGATCGCTGGCAATTTTCAGATTAGAACGAACGAATTCGTGAATATCGTTCATCTTTCTCATCAGATTCGTAACGTAATCTTCCCCTACTATGTCCTCACCAGGTCTACATCCGAAGACCAAGTCACATGGAAGCCTCATCTCTCGTCCAAATAGAACCTTCGCCGGAGTCTGTCCTGTAGATTCCTGTACTGCAGATCTGTAGGCCATCAAGAAGAAAGGGATATGTTGATCCCAGTCTTGTTGGTGTTGATCTACGACTTTGCAGAGATACCTCCCTATGGTTCGATTCATTCGCTCCACCATGCCATCTGACTGTGGATGCAATGGAGTTGTTCTTGTTTTCTTGATTCCTAACTTCTCGCTCATCTTCTTGAACACTTCACTCTCGAAGTTCCGGCCCTGATCAGAGTGAAGTTCCAATGGCACCCCAAAACGACTGATGAGTTGATTCATTAGGACATCAGCGACAGTTACGGCTTCCTGGTTAGGGATCGCATACGCTTCCACCCACTTGGTGAAGTAGTCCATGCAGACAAGGATGTATTTATTTCCATTATCAGTCACTGGAAACGGCCCCGCAATATCCATAGCAATCCTCTCGAAAGGGCTTCCAACATTGTACTGTCTCATGGGTGCCCTTGGTTTACGATGAGGCCCATTGCTGGCAAAGCACAAAGTGCATTTACGGCACCACTCCCTGACGTCGTCACTGCAGTTCACCCAGTAGAACCGCTCTCTTACCCGCTGCAGTGTCTTCCTCACTCCTAGATGTCCCCCTGAAGTTCCATCATGTACATATCCAAGTACTTCCGACACTCGGCTCCTAGGAATGACCAACTGCATCCGATTATCCGACCCATCGTCGCTCTCGAGATTCCTCTTGAGCAGGTCATCTTCTAATACCAAGGAGTCCCACTGACTCCAGTACGCCTTCAAAGTCTGTGAAGATGGTGCTACTTCTTGCCAAGAAGGACGGCGATTCGCTTTCTTCCATTCTCGAAGCTTCCGAAGATCTGGGTCCTTTTCTTGCTCTTGCTTGATTGCTGCAGGTAACCAATCTTCATTGACAACGGTGGTTCTATAGAGGGCTGCTTCCTTATCCTCCAAACGACTACAATGTGGGCACTCAGGTGGACATGGCCTTCTGGACAATGCATCTGCATTCTTATGGCTCGTCCCCACTCGGTGTGCTATCTCGAAGTCATATTCTTGGAGCCTCTCGATCCAACGAGCTACTTGGCCTTCGGTGTTCTTGAAATTCAGGAGCCACTTCAGTGCAGCGTGGTCCGTCCTGAGTAGGAATTTTCGTCCATAAAGGTACTTATAGAAGTGCTCCACCGATTTTACCATGGACAATAGTTCACTCCTGGTAACGCAGTAATTTCGTTCTGCCTTCGATAGCACCTTGCTGAAGTAACCGATGACTCGCTCTTGCCCATCTTGATACTGCGAAAGGACTCCACCAATGCCGATATTACTGGCATCTGTGTCAAGAATGAATTGTCCTTGTGGAAGTGGATACCCGAGAATCGGTGTCGTGGTTAAGCGTTCCTTCAGAGCATCAAAGGCAGCCTGGCATTCCGGATCCCAGTGAAAGGGACGTGCTTCCTCGGTGAGACGAGTTAGGGGCTTTGCGATATCCGAAAACATTCGAACGTAACGTCGATAATAAGTGCAGAGCCCAAGAAAGCTCCTGAGTTGATGCTTATCTCTTGGTACTGGCCATTGCTTTACTGCTCGTACCTTCTCAGGGTCGACTTCCACACCCTGCCTTCCTACGACGTGTCCCAAGTAGTTAACCCGTTTCTGCAGCAGATGGCATTTCTTCAGATTGAGTGTGAGGTTTGCAACCTGAAGTCTTTTGAAAACTTCCTCTAGGTTAGCCAGATGTTCTTCAAAAGTTTTACCGATCACGATGATGTCATCCAGATAAACCAGGCATGTCTTCCAGGAGAGTCCCCTCAACACATTCTCCATGATTCGTTCGAAGGTGGCCGGAGCATTGCAGAGTCCGAAAGGCATTACCTTGAATTGCCATAATCCAGTGCCGATGGTGAAAGCTGTCTTTTCCTTATCTGCCGGATCCATTTCCACCTGCCAATATCCACTTTTCAGGTCCAGAGTGGAGAAAAGATTCGATTCCGCCAACGTGTCGAGTATGTCGTCAATTCGAGGCAAAGGATAACTGTCCTTCTTCGTCACGTTGTTCAATCGGCGATAGTCCACGCAGAAACGAGTGTTTCCATCTTTCTTCTTCACTAGTACCACTGGTGAAGCCCAAGGACTATTGGATGGCTCGATTACCCCGTCTTGTTCCATATCCTGGATGATCTTTTCTGCAATTTCTCTCTTGGCCTGTGGTAATCTTCGGGCTGGTTGACGAATCGGTCTGGTATCTCCCGTATCGATTTTGTGACTGACGATGTTGGTTCTACCTGTTTTTCCATTGGCAGGTATGAAAATGGATCTATACCTCTGCAGTAACTCGGTTAACTTCTTCTTCTGTCGGTTGTTGAGTGAGTCGCTTGCAGCAGAGACGAGTTCTTCATACTTGCCGGCCCCATCAGTGGTTGCTGTCACCTGGTGGATTATGGAGGCTGCCGGGACACAGGTTCCAATCTTCGTTCCTTTGCCAATCGTCACAGGGTAATTATTTATGTTGATAAATCGAACAGGTACATAGGCGTCTGCTGACAGTAAAGCCTTGCCGACTAAAATTCCACGTCCGACTTCCTCGTCATGGTTCCAGGGTTCCATGATGATGGGACTGCCATGCTCCAATGTACCCTCAATCCGCGCTGCTACAACGGTCTCGCTCCGTTTCGGTAACAGGACGTCCTCTTCTAACGTTACTCCTGCTGCTACCTCCACCCGTGGATGTAAGAAGATCTCTTCGGCACCCACCTTGAGTGTTCTGCTTCTGAAGTCCAGTTGAATTCCGTGTGCACCCATGATGTCCATTCCCAGAATAACATCTTCTTCAATATCTGCCATGATAGCTCGATGTGGAAATTTGACGGTCCCGATCGATATATCCACATCGATTTCCCCATAAACGGTGGCAGCTTCACCCGTAGCAGTTCTCAGACGCCATCTTGAGTTCACAAGTTGCTTTCTTGAAGACGTCAGAAGTCCACGTCGCAGGATCGTCTTCGATGCACCAGTATCCACCAACAATGCGCATTTCTTCCCGTCGATCTGTCCATCCACGTAGACGCTGCTGTTATCACGCCGTAGGGAGGCCACAAAGATGAGAGGGTCTTGAGAATGACGGGTCGAAGCTGCCCTCTCGAAGTCGACCCGTTCTAGTTTTCCTGCGGCTGCGTGGAAGATGATCCTTCCTCAGCAGCCTGTTTCGCTCGTTTACAAGCTCTCTGGAGGTGGCCCAACTCCCCGCAATTCCAACAACGCACCGGTCTTCTCTTCTTATCCCAGAGGCCCTGGATGGCGTTGATTAAGGCTTCAGTGGGATCTTGCCTGGTATTTTCCGCTATGTTTCCGCTGTCGTTTATTGCTCGGACTCTCGCTGATCCTCGAGAAGCTTCTGCTGCGGCCTCGATCTCAAGGGCAGCTGCCAGAGCACTGGTGAGGTCTTTTGGTCGAGTGAGGCGAACCGCTTTCTGCATTTCGATATCCCGCAATCCATCTACGAACGTTTGGACAGCTAGACATTCCATAAGGGATTCTGGGGCTGACGGGTAGGCACAGTGGACCAATCGGGCTACATCAACTTCGAATTCTTGAAGACTCTCGTTGGCTCTCTGTCGACGGCTCTTCATTTGTGATTGAAACACTTGCTGCAGGTGTTCATGGCCATATCGCATGTCTAGACGTTTGACGAGATGTTCGTAGCTATCGACTTCACCTTCCGGAATGGCTTGCAAGATGTTCAATGCATCACCCCGAAGAGCTACTGTTAGAGCCACAACCTTGTCCTTGGATGTCCACCCATTGGCTTTGGAAGCTGCTTCGAACTGCTTCAGATAGTTTGGCCACGATGTTTTCCCATCAAATGTAGGTGGTTTCACTCGATTGGTAGTAGTCACTGCATCTGGCCCCACTGTGGTTTCAACCATGGGTCGTTGACCATTTCCAGACTTCTCCAGCAAAGATCTTTCTATTTCGAGCTGCAGCTTCTTCTCCATTTCTTCTATCTGAATGGTGAATTGGGTTGAAACCTGAGCTATAATCTCATCCTGCTGAGACGCGATCTGTTCTTGCTGAGCAGCAATCTTAGTCAGCACCTCTTCCCGATGTGTTGATATCTGGGTCAATACTTCTTCTCGTTGGGCAGATATCTGAGAGGCTATCTGATCTTGCTGAGCAGAAATCTGAGCTAATACCTCTTTTCGCTGGGCTGATATCTGGGAGGCGATCTGATCTTGCTGAGCAGAAAACTGAGCTAGTACCTCTTTCTGAGCTGATATCTCTTCCCGTTGAGCCGATATCTGATCCAATACCTCTTGCCGTTGAGCTGAGATCTGCGATGCGATTTGATTTTGCTGAGCAGTAATTTGTGCCAGGACTTCTTCTCGCTGAGTTGCCATCTGGTCAGCAATATCCTGTCGCTGAGCCGCTATCTGTTCCGAGATCTGTTCCGTAATCTTCTCCTGCTGAGCCACCATCTGGTCCGCAATGTCCTGTCGCTGAGCCGCTATGTCCTGTCGCTGAGCCGCTATGTCCTGTCGCTGAGCTGCTATCTGTTCCGAGATCCCAGCCAACATCGATTCCGCTGAAGCTGGTTCCTCGAAGGTGAACGTCTCTGGATCTTGACCTACGCTCACCATATGCTCTATGAGACGATGCTGAAGTGTAGCCTTGATCCCTGTTGTGTCGAGATCTCTCTCCTCCAACTCGCGTTTCAAGTCCACCACTCTCAACTCGTGTAGTTTCTTCATCACAACGGTCTGTTCACTTCACACTGGAATATCCCACTTCTGACACCAATTGTTACGTTATTCGGGTGCAGAAGCGAACACGACACTATTCATTTTCGAACTGATTTATTTAAACTAAAGAAACACTAATTTATATCGAACTTATAACTACTATTTATGTAAAACGATTTATAACACGCGGTATATAACTGTCTCTCTGACACTCGCTGTTTGACTGACTGACTCAGTTGTTCGGCCGTTTTATATATGAGAACACAGGCAGGCTTTGGTTCGAGAACCTTCTCGAAATGATCTTCCGTCTCCTTCTTTTTGTTCTAGAAGCTTCTTAGAACAAACCTCTCTCTCTAATTGTTCCATCGATTGTTTCCAGAACATTCCAGAATCTTCTGTGACGTTCTTTGTCACTGCGGCATATATTGAGTGTTCGGAAATATGTTGGTGTATGTAGGAGTCATTGAGAGGTTGGAGAGCAATCTGGGATGCGTGATACAGGATGATCGTTGTACTCCTGCCTTCCTGCTGATGTTTCTAAAGCGCCTCCAAGGGAAATATCATAACAGTATAATAATAATGACAGACGCCTGTCAAACCGCAGCGCTAATGAGTCGCCGTCAAAAAAACTTTGATATCCACAAAAAAGTGCATCCTTTTTTATTACGATAAATATTGTTTTGATATGCCTATAACTGGATGGCAGTAGATTTTCTATCGTTTCCACAATTGTTTCTGATTCGACCGTCCTTATTATTCCCGAGGTTATCCTAATTCAAATTACACGCGTTAATGAACGTTTATAACATTTTCCAAGATATTCCATGATTCTTGAACTCAAGAAATATCGATAATAATAATATGTTTATTCAAAAACGTTCACAAAATATATACATTGGAACATACAGATAGGTATTTTGAATAAACTGGAAAAACCCTTACGAAGTGAACCTTGTAGTAAGGATAAGAAACAAATGTACATAGTTCAATGAATATTTAACAATAATTAATTTTCACAAGGGAAAAATTGTCTCATTAGGAAATGAGACATCATGTATATAATTCATGTATAGTGTACTGAGCATTTATTTCAATTCGCATAATTATTTATATTTATATATACTTATTCACAATTATTATTTATGTTTCGAATTTTATAATTGAATGTTAATTTTGAGAACCTCACCGTAACATTGCCGTATATTCTTGAATTTCTAGGTATATTGGAGCAGTCTGAAATGATATGAAATAATGATGATATGATATCCCTCTGAAATTATGAAATTTCAATTTTTTACACATGTCAAACCCTCGTAAACATTGCAGATAAGGCATGTCTCTTTCATCTCCTTTCATAAATGGTAATTCCTATAAATTCTGAGAGCGGCGCCACTCTCTGGACATAAATTGTTGCCATGCAAGGGTTTCGTAGTCCCTAACTTTTTATGTTCATTTTTCATTTCGAGTGAATGAAAAAATCAGTACATATTTGTGAAGATCTAATCTATGTTCCTGTCGTCTCACTTTTTCGAAATTTGATTCAGTTTTTTCAAAAAAAATCGCAAAATAGCGTGTTTTTTGATGATTTTCAAAATTTTTTTCTCAAGAACCGAATCAAATTTCGAAAAAGTAAGACGGCAGGAACATTCATAAGATCTTCATGAATATGTACAATTTTTTTCATTCACTCAAAATGAGAAATGACCGTGAAAAGTTAGCGACTACGAAACCCTTGTACGAGCACTTGCATTATTGCTTTATATCATAGTACAACTTCCTCTTAACAGAAAAGCATTGAAAAGGAATGTTCTCAGATAAATAATTAGTAACGTAAAAAAATGGATATATACATATATGAAGAAATACATCGAGACTTCGCATTCTCTATCTGATGAAAATATCAATTGTTACGCCTATGAAACTCTAATTCAAACATGTAAACAAATAGTACTTACGAATGGAAGGTGAAATTTGGGTATTAAAACTTTGTTTTTTCGCAAATCCAGCAGTGTAACACCATTATTAGTCTCTGTCTATCAACTTTTCACAAAAGAAATAAGAAAATTCACTCAAAAACAACGAAAGCAATAAACTTCCTCGAACACATTAACAACAACAACAATTCAAGCAGTGTTCGATGTTGTGACAGGAGTGGTTGAGGAACTGCAGAAAGGAAATCAAATTGCGTTGATGCTTTGTGACCTGACCAAAGCGTTCGACTGCGTTTCACATGAGATCCTGTTGGAGAAATTGAACTATTATGGGATTAGGGGTATTCCGCTTCAATTAATAAGAACTTATCTAACAAATCGTCAGCAAGCAGTAATGTGCAATGGCACTATGTCAAACTTTCAAACAGTCAAACACGGTGTTCCGCAAGGATCCGTTCTGGGACCTCTCTTATTCATCATATACGTTAATGACTTGTGCAATAATATGCTACCGTTTAAATCAGTCCTTTTTACAGATGACGCTACTTTTATATTACCAAATACCAATAATGATAACTTACGGCGTACGGTTGACGAGGTTTCGAATAGTGCTAATCAGTGGTTTTTATCAAATAAGCTTAAACTTAACGGCGATAAGACTCAATGCATTCAAATTTCTGCTAACAATCAAACTGTTTCTAACTTTGAGAGTAATCAAGTTAAACTGCTTGGCATTACACTAGATAGTAGACTCAGCTGGTCTGCTCATATTACTGTATTAAAAAAGATACTTTTAAGTTCTTTATTTGTTCTCCGACAGTTGAAAAAATTCACCAGCACCAGTACACAGAAAACCACATATTTCTCCCTCTTTCACTCTCATATGAGCTATGGTATACAACTATGGGGAAATTCATGTCATGCTATACACATTTTTAGGATGCAAAAAAAGGCTTTGAGAATTCTAGCTAAAATCGGATACAGGGATCACTGCCAAGAATATTTCAAAAAACTTGGAATTATGCCACTGCCAACTTTATATATATACTGTGCTTTAGTTGAGATGCACAAAAAGCAGTTATGTATGATAAAACAATCTCATATTCATGAACATAATACAAGAAAATGTCATCAGATCAGACTAAATCGATATCGTCTTCAATTATCCCAAAAAAATACCCTAGATTTTTCTATGTATAATATTTTGCCACAGGATCTCAGAGTGCTCAGTGTGAATTCCTTCAAGAAACAACTCAAAAAGTATCTATTGAGACATTGCTTCTACTCAGTCGATGACTTCAGAGAGCATTTTCGCATTCACAAACAACTCACATCTCCTTAGCTGTCCAAATTTGGTTTGTTTGTTGTCTTTCATTTAGTGTGTTCATTACTTGTGTATTGACTTTTTTCTCTTATGGAACATTTTAATATTGTGATTTTAGATTTTTAAACTTGTAATTTGTTAACTTCCATGTTCTTTTCATTTTTAATATGTGAGCTTAACAATATAACACTACTTGTATCTTGTATCTGACCTGCTACAAACATAGAATTTTTTTGTGTAACGTGGTTAAATAAATTCTATCTATCTATCTATCTATCTATCTATCTATCTATCATAAACGAACAATGCCGAACTCGCCGAAAGCACGAAACATCACGAAACGAGCCTGTTTTGCAGCGGCGTTGTCGGTTGTGTATAATCTCGGTAACCTTCACAGAATAACTTTGAAATAATGTATAACGACAGTTTTATAATATTTGATTGTGACTATCTTTGGACGTATGATTTATTCCTTGAATTCTATGAATTGGATCATAATGAACATCTAATTGAATAGATGATTACAAAAGAGGTAAGTAAAAATACTTGAGAGAATTAGACTGAGGTTAGGAATTATTAGCGACAGGACGTGACAACCTCCAATTCAACATCAGGTGATATGCTGTGACCGTATTCTCTTACTTCAAATCACGATGTAAATAAATGGGTCCTTCTTTGTTTATACGTCCATGGTTTGAGATTTCAGTAGCTGCAGTTATGTGAAAAGATAAATATTTTTTTCGAAATTCCTCTTGACCATTCACAGGTAATGATTTTAAAAATAGTTCACGCTCTCCGCCTGATTTAATCTTGTTTAATGGCATAAAATTATCTGGGTTATGAAAACTTATGGTACAGATTTTTTCTTTGGTGCACACTTGTGTTTTCAAGTAATTGGTGCATCAGCATAACTGTATAAGTAAATTCAGAAAGTGGTCATGTAGCTTATGAATTAATATACTATTAGACTGAAACAATGCATTGAAAGAGTTGATGAAATGTAATGCATACTTCATAAAAGATAGATATCCTTTCAAAAACATATTTTGCATATCAATATGCATCATTTCAGCACTTTTTAATTTATCCTCAATAACCGCCAGTAAAAAGAAATGTTTCAATACGTTCCAATTGTCAAAAATTCGAACAATACAACGTGTATTTGCTAATTTTAAAATTTCCTTTTTTTCTTCATTAAAATATTCTTGCTACTATACTAGAATTTCACATCGCTTAGCGCTTCTTGAAACGTAAGTTGCTATATTTCTTATGAGATCTTCTGGTTCTCTGGGCAATTATCCACATGCTTTATTGGCGACCATGCTGCTGAATGACAGATACACTCCATCAATACGGCATGAGGTACATCTTGCTTCAAATGAAAAAAAAAAAATATTTCTCTCCCCAACCACAACATTGGCACCATCAAATGCAGCGCCTTTAAAAAATATCATATACATGTTAATATACTTCATGAATAATATTAAATAATAATCTCTCACCAATAATATTGTTCAATGGAATATTGTATTTAGTCAAACAATTCTTGAAAGCATCATAAATCTTTGATGCGCTGCAATCGGTATCATTCAATGAAACCAATTCCAGGAGATTGGTTTTGAACTCATTTGTGTTGTCGCAGTATCTAACCAATAAACACATGTTTTTTTTTTCAATATGTCCGTGCTTTCATCGCAGTGTATCGAAAAATAATTAATTTTCAAATGACCAACTAAACGATTAGTTTCGTGGGTCCCAATCGTTATTGATAAGTTGGTCACATTTTGTTCTTCCGAGGTTCATATCCTTACAGACTCTTGAATCTTCAAAAATAGTTATCAGTAGAGGAACTAAATGATCTACGGCCATTGTAGCGACATTTTGTTCAGCAAAAAATACTGTTAGCTTCATTTTCGCCTTTTTCACATTTTCAACATGTGTTTTTTCAGTCTTGTCGACGAAATAATTCACTAATGGCTTTGATGTATTGACAGCATTCATATTTTCAACATGCTTTTGTCTTAGCGAATGCTTGATCAATTTACTCTTACCACAAGCCAGTTCCACACCACAAACTTTGCATCTTGAATGATAAATAATAATCAGTAATATTATATATCATTTCAAACTATATTAACTATAAGATGTTACCTGCATTTTTTCTTATGATGTTTATCTGGAGCAAGCCACATTTTGGAAAGAGGGTCCTGCATCCAAGCTTCCTCAAATATTTTGGTAGTACTCCTATATTTTTCTCGTTGGGGCTCCGAATGTTCAGAATCACAATCAGAGGATTATTCCATTATAATGTCTCATGCAAATATCACCACAATCCAAAATAAATACACGCAAGTGGCGAAGTGGTGAACGCGATTAAGGCGAATGAGAATGAGCGAATGCGAACATTCCGAATACAAAATCACGATCATGTAAATGCCGTGTGATTTGCTTGTGAATCCTCCGTGCAGTGAATATCATCAGCTTACAGGTTCCGTTATATTAGGTTTCTTTAATTATGTTCCTGCACCTCTACCAGGTAGCGCACTTAATACACCTCCATTCTCATCGCTTGATGATGCTGAATCGATTTCAGAGTTTCATACCTATACATGCAGGAGAGAAAATCCCTTGAAACTAAATTAATGTTCCTTTGTCCCTCGTGGACCTCAAAAGTCCCACAGAGGAGATAAATCCTTCGAGGTGGCAACACTGACCTAACCTCACCCAACCTAACCTGACCTTTTTTTTTTTTTTTTTTTCGTCCTTTCTGAAGGGGGAAACCGCTTGGCACCAGAGCCTTGGTGTCTACCAGCTCCGGTAGTGTCGGGCGCTACTCCGACTAAAACCCCCCTCAACCGTCTACCGCGCCTGGGACCGTCTTCAAGACATTGCATCAGGCGCGGTCAGCGGTGTCCTATTACCTTTCCTTCGATGTGCTGCATGGTTGTAGACAGACCATTCTACGCACGCTCGTTGTTCCACGCGCAACACATGGCAACAGTTGTAAACGACAATGTACAAACACATTCACAGCACCACATGAACTTATCAATAGTATCACAGATCTATCGAATGCATTCACAACACCACGTTGACTTATCATTAGTATCACAGATCTATCACTTATGCACTAGGCACCGTGCACACTCCCGTGTCCTATATCCCAGTTTCTGTATCACATACAACACCCTATGGTCATCCTCAGTCTGCATGGCCCGTTCCTCTCTCTCCTTACTCTCCATGATCCTGGTCATGAAGGTGAGCCCAGCTTCCCATTTAGCGGTGTCAGAAATCATGACACCGATGATGTGGTCGGCATCTGGGACCATCCCCAGGCTCGCTTCTGCGGCCTGCCTCTCCCTAACCTTGACAAAGATTTGCTACCTATCGAATAATGCTCTAGCATTCCTATTCGATGAAATCCGATACGAAATGGGCGGTGAACAGGTTGCTGTCGTTCGAAAACCTGGTATTACTAGTACGATGAAAACTCTCATATCGTATGGGCAGACTAGTAAGACTTCCTTGGAAACCATAGGATGGGGGCTAAATCAAAATAAACAATTCATTTTGGATTCAACCAGCCACGTATTCAGTGGGAAGTTACCACTCAAATATCTCATGGGATTCGCTGAAGACTATAACAAGGGCATTTTGAATGTGAAACAAGAGCTGATA
Organism: Phaedon cochleariae; assembly: GCA_918026855.4. Lineage (NCBI taxonomy): Eukaryota > Metazoa > Arthropoda > Insecta > Coleoptera > Chrysomelidae > Phaedon > Phaedon cochleariae. The sequence goes on along the minus strand of OU896717.1, from coordinate 4,804,883 downwards.
CTCATTATTGCACGCTCATTCAAAAACTCGTACATCGGTGAGGTTGATGCTGCTTTGGAAATCACGAAAGTTGAATGGAAGATCAAGCACATAATTCCGGAGGATAGACAAAAATTGAAGTAGTAGTGACAATGCTAAGGTAAAAATAGCATACCGCATGTGGGATTTATACGAATTACCGTCTCTTCGTAGAACAGCTACAGATATATGGGCTGTGAAAACCACAAATAGCCTTGAAAGACCTCGATACATAATTATCGGTTTTCAAATTGTCTTCGGAGGAGGCTTGAAAGTCTGGTATCTGAAACAAATATAAGACATTAACATACACATCTTATCTGACAGGTTGACTATATACTTACAATAATAATGATTATTACATAGAAAGAGATTACTAGTATGTGATATGTAAGTAACTATTTCTAAATATTTTTCATCCACCCTTTAGTATAACTATGCTTATTGATTATATCTAAGGTAAACGAGAAAAAAAGTCAAAGTCGTCTAAAGTATTAAGAAAATTATTATCGGCTATCGAATCTGATGAGAGACCTCGATTTCGCCCCTACAAATCCTGGTTTACTCTGGCCTGTGTATGTCAGACTATATCCCCCATTGGTTGAATTCATAAATTCAATATCACCTTCGCTCAAATTATCTGAGACACGTTTTGGAAGCCAACATTTGAAAGTAGCGCCGTCACGTTCATCGCATAATAATGTATAAACCCCTTTTGGTTAGGGTCGTCTATTTCTCCACAATACACGCAAAGCGTGTCCTGGGCTCTGCCAATCTTATGTGTGTACGTCCTAAAAGATCCGTGTCCGCTCAGAGCCTGCGTGAAATAATAATTCAATGTCTTGTGCTTGCACTGAGTCCACTCCTCCAGCTCAGGTATCAAACGTTTCGTCCACTGCGCCACGGTGGTGTTCCGCGCCCATTCGTCCTGCTATTTTTGAATTGTTATGCCTCTTTCGGCCTTTTTCTCCTCATTCGTGGGGCTCCGGATCTCCGCTACTCTGGTCCTCTCCCCTATCAGGAGATCAATTGGAGGAACCGCCGTCATAACGTTCATGGCCATCCCCGACACGGTCCGGTACGCCATCGCAACCCTAAGCAGCATCCTCCTCTGCGTAGCAAGCATGAGGTTCCGGTATCTTGCTACTCTCATGACTTGCCCCCACACTGGCGCAGCGTACAGGAGCACCGACTGAACAACGCCGTACAAGACCCGTCTTTTGAAATAGCCCGGACCCCTCGTATTCGGCAGAACCTTGGTAAGCGCCCTCACCTGCCTGTTCGCTTTTTCACATGTCTTCCGTATGTGCTCGTTAAATATCTGTTTGTCATCGAGCCAAACGCTCAGATACTTAACGAACTTCTTGGGCATCACCTCCGTTCCCGCCAGCTCAAACCGAATTCCGTCCCGCTTCCTGGGGCCCCTAATCACAATGGCCTCAGTTTTTTGTGGGGCAATCTCCAATCCACGTGCCTCCGTCCACTCGCTGATGGCAGCCAATCCCTGGTTTGCCCTTCGCACCAAGTCTTCCTTCCTCTGGGCTGTTACAACGAGGGCCAGGTCATCAGCGTAGGCCACCGTGGCACACCCCTCTGGGAGTCTCACCTTCAGGATGCCGTCGTATAAGATGTTCCACAGGGTGGGTCCGAGTACGGACCCCTGCGTCACCCTTGGGTTAGTACCATACTTTCCCTGCCATAAGTCAACCTTCTTCCAGTAAGGTAGTCCTCAAGCACCAGGCGCAGATGGTGACTGATCCCAATTCGCCTAAGCTCCTGGGCGATCAGGTGCCACGTGGCCGTGTTGAAGGCGTTCTTCACGTCGACCAAGATGGCAGCCGCCCAGGTCCTACGTCCTCTGTTGGCCTCATTTAACTGATGGCTCACGGCGCCAACTGTAGATCTTCCCGCTCTGAAGCCGAATTGGGTGTCGGCGATAGCTGATTTTTCGTCGAGCTCCCTTTCCAGTCTAGCCTTCAGAAGGTACTCATAAGCCTTGCCTAACCCATCCAGCAAGCATATGGGCCTGAACTTCTCTTCCTTTCTTGGGTCGCCTTTAGGAATAAGTATTGCTTTGCCTACCTTCCACTGGTCCGGGAAGGTGCCGTTCTCTGACAAGTTATTGGCGGATGAGGTCCATCCTGGCCTTACGACGGTCATCCACCGCAGCTCTGAAGATTGGGCATCTCGTTTGGTCGCTCCGATGCCCTGTCACTCCACAACTCCCACAGTGTGGCTCATTTTTGCAGTCGCGTGCCCTATGGTCTTCCGCCCCGCACCTTATGCAACATTTGGACCTATCCTGCCCCTTACAGGTTGCAGTCCTGTGCCCCAATTCCAGGCAGCGGTAGCACCTATCCAGTTGCACCTTTTCCCTGACCTTGCAGTTGATCCAACCAATTTTTGTTTTCCCACTGCGGATAATGCCTTCTGCGGTTGTCTTCGGCATCTCTATCGTCGGAAGTTGGCTACCGAAATTCCCAAGCCTCAGAGACTTCACCACTATCTTCGAAGGCTCCTCACTAGTTTCTCTACCAATATCGATTGCGATTTCTTCCTTAGTTGTTGCCACATCGATTCCCGTGATGAAGATAGTCGTATTGTTACTCGATCTAGTTCTCCCTTCTACTGTCTGTAGTTTTCCTGTGATCTCTTCTTTCAGGGCTGTCGCCATTTCTCTTCCACCAGCAACGGTCAGTATCAGATCTCCCTTTCCTGAGCGCCTGATTTTGGTAATGTTGACTCCTATCTGTTCCGTATTTATTCCGTCCTTGACCGAGCGCAGTAGCTCCGCATAGCTTTTCCCTTCAGCTCTCACCTCCTTCGTTTCTTCCGATCTTCTGCTCTTGTGCCTTCTTAAGGCTGGCCTCTTCTTGTCTTCCTCTCGGGTTATAATCACTACCTTCATGTCCGTTTCTCTGAACACGCATTCCAGTATTTTGCGTGTGGAGTCTCTGCATATCCTGTCCATGGGCACTAGGTTAATAACTGATCTCTTCTCTGTTATCATCGCATCTTTAAGTTCTACTAGAACTTTATGTAGCTTCCCCAAATCACCTTCCTCGCCTAGCTCCAACTTTATGGGCAACAGAAAGGTATACCCTGTCCTTTCCTTGTCCTCTCCTCTGCTTGTGGAGTTTTTTTGGCTCTCATTAGGTACTCGATATTGCTGTCCTTGAGTGTACTGAGCATATCCTGTGCTTCCGGAAATTTCTGCCTCATGGTTAGCATCAGCCCTTTGTCTCCCTTGTCTTCTGGGTCTACTATAATTGCCACATCCTTGTCCGCAATCAGTGTAGCTAGATCTTTCCATTCCATGGTTGTCTTCGTGTATATATCCTCCGGCCAAACTCTGTCGAGCAGACCTTCGATTGCCTCGAACGTCGCTACTCTCTCAAGGTCTGCAGTCTCGATGGTTCCAGTTTGAGTGCCTTGGTCTCTCGTGTGCTTCTTCTCCATAGCACAGCCAAGCTGCTCCTCAGTAGATGTTTGTGTGCCTGCTTCCCTGGTACTTCCTCCTGTTTCCTTCTCCTTGTACTCCGACGCAGCTCCTTTATGGGCGTCTGAACTATCTGAGAGAGCTTTCCACTCCTCGCACCTCTTCACGAAGCTCTTCATGAGGTACCCTAAGTCTTCTATCGTTTTCCTTATGCCCTTCTGTGTGTTGGGGTTACTGTTCACGAGCGTCCGAAGTTGATCGCTATTCTTCTTCAGTTTTTCTACCATTTGTCTGAAGTCCTTGGAGTCCACCTCCAGCCTTCCTGGCTCCTGCCTAAGGCGTGGCGACCCCCATCTCTTTCGTTTGAGTCTTTGAACTATAAAATCTTCTTCCTCTTCTAGTTCCTGATGGTCCGCACTGGCCGCTAGAAAATCTTCTCTCAATGTGCGTTCTGGTGCAGGTTCTCTCAAGTCGAGCGAGCTACTACCGAACGTATCTTCCTGCCAGAACATGTCGCCCTGCTTCCAGTTAAGTCCTTTTGGGGTGGCGAATTCTCCTTCTGAGCTAACGCTCCCACTACCCACACTCCTGCTGTCACTCTTGCTCGTACTTCTCGTACTCGTCCTCCTGCTGGGTGATCGAGGCAAGGAATCCCTCCTGCCAAAGAGCAGTCTCATTTTCTCCTCTCTCGTGGAGGCTGCTGCTGCTGCTGCTGCTAGTGCTGCCGATGCCGCCGTTGTTGCTGCATTCCTGCGCTCCAAGAGTGCAACCTCTAGGTTCTTGTCCATATCGCCTTCATTACCGTTTTTATTTGTTGAGTTTTCCATTAAGTTCTCACGAGTAGCTAGGGACATCTCGGTCCACTCCTGCAGAGCCCCGCTTGCAGGAGTAAGGCATCATCCCCGCCGGGTTGCCCGGTCCGGCGGGCATCGCTCGTGACACACTATATCATCCCTGTGCCATGCACCCCATCGGCACGATGGAGCTACACCTTGGGGTTAAGAGACGCGGTAGCCGAGGGTGGCCAAGTGAAGAAAGGCACAGCCGCCTCCCCTGTACCCGTGAAAAAGAGGTTTGCCAAGACGGGCAGGAAGCGAGAGGGCATAGATGTTAGAGGATTGCCAAGATAGGCGAAAAGAAGAGAAATAGTGGAAGAAAGAGTGGAGAGTGTGCCAGGTAGGCGGAAGAAGAAAGAAGAAGATGTATAGGAACCTCACCTAGGACTAGTTGAAGAAGGTAAAGGTTCAGCTAGGATTTCCAGGAGTCGCCGCCTCCTACACTCATCATAATGAGCCCTTCCAGAGTTTCTTTTATGGAGGTTGACTCCTCTAGATCCGTAATGTTCAGTAAGAGACAGGCCGACCTCGAGTAGGGTGTGCATCGATCGAGCTTGCATTACGGTCTTGCTAGTGCAGATGCTTTGTTTTGCGCATGACGCTAGCCTGGGAGCAAACCCTCCGGCCCACCTAACCTGACCTAACTTAACCTAACCCAACCCAACCTAACCTAACTCAACTCAACCTTACCTAACCTAACCCAACCTGACCTAACCCAACCTAACCCAACCTAACCAAACCTAACCCAACTCAACCTTTTTTTTTTTTTTTTTTTTGTGAGGGGGGAAACCCTCATGGGCACCGGCCGCTCATTTGTGTCTATCGCGGACCGGTAGTGCCGGACTCTTGGACTCTTACCGGCTAAAACCCCCCCTTTTGGTTTGCTCCGTCAAAACACAATCTGGTATCACCTTTTTAGGCTTCCATCAGACTGTGGACTGCTTTCGATTTCTTCCACTTCAGATGCCCTGGGCTTCTCTCTCTTCTTTTTCTTGTGTTATCATTATGCTCCTGATCATGTTAGAGCCGATGTTCCATTTTCTGCGATTTTCTAGCATTTTTTCTACGAGATCCGGTATGTCAGTGAATTCCAGTTCGATCTGCGCCTCCCTTCTCTTCTCCTCCCATCTGGGGCAGGATTGGAGTGTGTGTTCCACATCATCCCTCTGCTCGTCTCCACAGTATCTGCAGCTGTCTGTTGCCGTCTTTCGGATCTTATGGGTGTATTCTGCGTATGAGCCGTGGCCAGTCAGTCCTTGTGTTAGCTGGTATCCGATTTCTTTGTGCTCGCACTTGATCCACCTTTCTATGTCGGGAATTATACGGTATGTCCACCTTCCTTTGTTTGAGGAGTCCCATCTCTCTTGCCATCTCATGAGGGTTCTTCTTCTAGCTTCCGTTTTTGCCATTTCATTTTGGCCCTCCCCGGAGGCATGCAGGTGCCTTCTCTCCTCTATCAGCAGGTCTATTGGGGGAATTCCAGTTATCACCTGTAGGGCATGTGTGGACACTGTCCTGTAGGCGCTCGCCACTCTTAACAACGACGCCCTCTGAGTGCTCTCTAGCATCGCGTAGTATTTCCCAATTCTTGTGGCCGTGTGCCAAACTGGGGCCCCGTACAGAAGGATGGATGTTGTAACACCATTCAGAACCGTCCTCTTTGCCCAGCTGGGTCCTCCTATATTCGGTGTCAGCCTCGCCAGGGATGAAGCCTTCTCCTTTGCCTTCCTTGTCGCATCAATTACGTGAGGGCCAAAAGACAACTTGTCGTCAAGCGTTACCCCAAGGTATTTCAGCTGTCTTTTTGGGTGTACTATTGTCCCGTCTGCCATAAAACTTATGCCTTGTCTGTTTCTTGGTCCGTTCAGGATTATAGCTTCTGTTTTTTCGGGGGCCATCTGTAGGTAGTTCCCTCTTAGCCATCTGTTGATATTATATAGCGAGTCATCTGCCTTTTCCATGAGCTCTTCTTTATTTTCAGATGTGACTATCAGTGCGATATCGTCGGCGTATCCTACCACTTCGGTTCCCGTTGGCTGATCGAGTCTGAGTATAGGATCGTAAAAAAGATTCCACAGTATCGGGCCTAGTACCTGTAGTAAACCTTTACAACTTGTAGGCTTTATTCCGCAAAACATAGACGGGTTTACAAATTGAGGTATGATTGACAAGTACTGTCAGAACAGTCAACAACTATCATATAAAATAAAGTACAGGGTATTGAATTATTATCACATTCTCCCCCACTCAATTTGTATGCGACGATGCATCAAAATGTTGAGGAGATCGACGAAACCGTGTAGATCGACGAAGCTCAGGCTGTTCCACGGAGGTTGAGGTTTTGTCTTCTTCTGGGGATATATCGGAATCATTATCTTCGTCTTCTAATAATCCAATGTTTCCCCTTGGAGCTAAATGTTTCAGAGACACAGTGGATTCTTTCCCGTTCTCATGACGTATTAAAGCGTATTTAGGATTAACCTCGATAACTTCTACTTCTTCAACAAGAGGGTCATACTTGCTCTGCCGAACATGTTTCTTCAAGAAAACTTTATCAGAAGGTGATAGCCATGAAGGTATAGAAGTTCCATTGGTTGATCTGCGAGGATGATAGAACATCCGTTCATGTGGACTGCAGTTTATTGCAGTGCAAAGTAGAGATCGTATTGAATGTAGTGCATCTGGAAGAACTGTTTCCCACTGAGACGTTTTTAAATTTCTACTTCTTAGTGCCAAGTTCACAGCTTTCCAGATTATACCATTATACCTCTCCACAAGTCCATTACCTTGAGGGTTATAAGGAGTCGTTCTACTTGAAGCAATGTCACGTGAATTGAGGAAAATGGCTAGTTCCCGAGAAATAAATGACGATCCTCTGTCAGAATGTATATAGGAAGGCATACCGAATATTGAGAATAACTGATTCAGGCAGTTGATAACTGTAGACGTATTGGTGTCTGGGCATGGAAAAGCAAAGGGAAAACGAGAATATTCATCGATGATGGTGAGTATGTATCGATTGTGTGAAACAGAAGGTATTGGACCTTTGAAATCAATATTCAAACGTTCGAATGGAGAGGTAGCTTTTATAAGGTTATTTTCTGAATTCTTGTGGAACTGAGGTTTGACTTCAGCACAAATAGGACAGGCGGTAGTCATTTCTTTGACGTTTTCCAGTGAATATGGCAAATTTCGGGTACGAACAAAATGATACATCCTGGTGATTCCTGGGTGACATAGTTCTTCATGCAATTCGAATAATTTTCTATCGCTACTCGCACCACAGATTCTTGAGAAGGTATCGGCAACAACATTGTCGATTCCCGGACGATAAATGATATCATAGCTGTAACAGGATAGTTCGAGTCTCCATCTCATTATTTTATCGTTCTTGATTTTCTTCGTGTGTTTCACATCAAACATAAATGAAACGGATTGTTGGTCAGTTATTAGTTTGAAATGCCTTCCTATTAGATAATATCTCCATTTCCTGATAGCTTCAACAATGGCTTGTGCTTCTTTCTCGATAGCTGAATATCTGCGTTCTGAATCGGACAAAGTTCTTGAATAAAATGCAACAGGTCTATTAGCTTGGCTTAGAGTTGCAGCAATAGCGAAATCTGATGCATCTGTCTCAACTACCAAATATTCATCATCAGATAGCGTATACAGAAGAGAGTTGGCAATATCAATTTTCAACTTTTCAAAATCTGCGATAGCATCAGATTGCAAAGTGAAGGTTTTAGTGCTGACTAAACTTCGAATCTTTTCAGAAAATCTCGAAATCCACTTAGAATAATGAGAGAACATTCCTAGTACTCGTCGTAGTGATGCAGTATTGTTAGGTGGTGGTAATTCGAGAAGCGGCTTCAATCTTTCAGGATCAGGCTTCAATTTTTTATTTTCAATTGTATATCCAAGCAAATTGATTTTTGTTTTCGAAAACTGACATTTATTCTCGTTCAGTGTTAATCCATACTTATTTACCATTGATAAAAAATCTTGAAGATTTTTATCGTGAGCTACTTGGTTCTCACCACATATAGTTACGTCATCGAGATAAGTGTATACACCGTTCAATTGTTCCTTTTCAATGATACCATCGAGTGTTCTTTGAAAACATGATACGCCATTGGTTACACCAAATGGTATGCGTCTAAATTGATATAAGTGTCCTCCTGCTTCAAAGGCTGTAAATGGTTTTTCATCTACTTGTATGGGAATTTGGTGATATGCACTTTTCAAGTCAATTGTACTAAATATTTCATATTTAGCTACTTTGGAGACCAAATTCTCTATATTTGGCAACGGATAAGCGTCCAGGAGTGTGAATCTGTTTATAGTTTGGGAATAATCTATAACCATTCGGCGTTTATGATGTTCATTTTTCGTCACCAGCACTTGAGCTCGCCAGGGTGAAACGCTTTCTTCAATGATATTTTCTTCTAATAGCTTTTTCACTTCTAATCGAATAAATTGCTCATCTTGTTCGGAATGACGGCGTGATTTCGTTACTATGGGCTTACAGTCAGGAGATAAATTAGCAAATAACTTTGGAGGACTGACATTTGCTTCAGTGAGACAACAAATAGATATAGGTGGTTTTAATCCTCCAAAATGTACTTCTACTCGGCAATGTTGCTTCATAATGTCATGCCCAATTATTGAATCCGCACACAAATTTGGCAAGATCGCAATTTTAAAATTTGTATAACTGTTCCCAAGAAATTCAAGATTTATGAAACAGTAGCCCTTAAGGTTTGACGAGAGACTGGTAGATGCCATAGAGACTTTTCCACTACTAGGAAATATTCTGAAGTTATGATGTAAAGCAAAATCGTAGTTAAGAAAACTGTCAGAACTTCCAGTATCGACAAGACAATTTGCCATTTTGTTATTTATTTCAGCTTTAATCAAACTTTTATGCAAACTTTGTGGAAACGTTGGACTTGCCGAAGCGAGGAGGGATATCGAAGCTGTGGTTGATCTTGATTTGGAATTCTTACTTTTCATGCATACTTTAGCAAAATGTCCATTTTTTTTACAGTAATTACAGATGGCATCTCGAGCAGGGCATACAGCACGCGAATGTTTAGCACCTCCACAAAAATAACATTTTTGAGCTGAAGCTGAGGAAGACATGAGTTCAGAATGAAACTGATTTTGTTCGTCAGTTTCTATGGCAGATGCAGCATTGAGAGCGCTATAGCTGGAAGTGAACGCTTCAGAGTGCTTGCGTGCATCTTCTAAGGATCGTGATTGAGAAATAGCCTCGTCTAGATTCAGAGTATTGTTTTCAAGCAATCTTTGACGAATTTCGTTCGATGATAATCCATTTATGAACGCATCTCGAATGTAGTCATTTTTGTTTTGCTCTATGCTAACTTTCTTGAAATTGCAGTCTTTGCTTAGGAGTATTAAATGTTGTACATACTGATCGATAGTTTCGTTAACTTGTTGTCGTCTAGTGGCCAATAAATGTCTTGCAAATACTTCATTTGATTGCTTGATAAACACACGGTTAAGTGTCTCGATAGCTTTGTCGAATTCCTTGATTTCGCTAATGTATTCATACACAGCATGTGATATTAGGTTGATGAGTAGTTTCAGTTTGTCTTCATCTTTGATTTTCTTTCCATCTTGAACATCGATAGTCTTCAGAAAATTCTCAAAAGTTTTGAGCCAGTGGGTCCACAGCTTAGTAGCATTAGCAGAATTCGGATCAGCGTCAAATTTCTCAGGTCGTAGATATTTATCCATTCTTCAGATTTGCGGAATAAATTGTAGTAAACCTTTACAACTTGTAGGCTTAATTCCGCAAAACATAGACGGGTTTACAAATTAAGGTATGATTGACAAGTACTGTCAGAACAGTCAACAACTATCATATAAAATAAAGTACAGGGTATTGAATTATTATCACAGTACCGAGCCTTGGGGTATGCCTGTCGTTGTCTCCTTTCTTTCTCCTTCGTCCTCGATATTTCTCTCATTCAGGTAGTTCCTTATTACATTCGCCAGATAGGTAGGTAATTTTGTTGTTGCTTCTCTGACAATCCTTGTCCAGGGGGCCGAGTTAAAAGCGTTTCTCACGTCTACCGCCACTAATGCGCACCACTTCTCTCCTGGGCCATCTCTCTTTGTTGTCCGCACCCTGGTCATCACGTGCTCGATGGCGTGTATCGTGGACGTCCCCTCTCGGAAACCGTATTGGTTCGGTGCGATCCCCCCCACTCCTTCCAGTGCGTTAACCAGTCTTGCTTTGACTAGCTGCTCGTATAACTTAGCCAATGTGTTGATCAGACAAAGTGGCCTATACGCCGTTGGTGCGTCGAGTGGTTTCCCTTTCTTATGTATCAGCACTAATCTAGCAGTCTTCCAACACTTCGGGAAGGTCTGGGTGCTCATCAGATCATTCATCACATCCAGTGAGAATTCCGGTGCAACCTCCACCAATACTTTCACCGCTTCTGGTGGGATTCCGTCAGGGCCTGGTGCCTTTCTTGTTTTCAGCTTCTCACTAGCTGCTTTGAGCTCTTCCACTGTGAAAGTATGTTCTACGTTTACTGGTTCTGGCGCGGTGATGGTCTCGTTTCTCCTCGGAAACAGATGATCGATCGCCTCGTTCCTTCTGGTCTTGGTCATTTGGAAGGGGGGTCCCGTGTTCTTGAAACATTGCATGACGAGTTTGTACCCGTCCCCCCAGATATTGTCGTTTAGATCTTCGCAAAGTTTCCTCCAGTTGTTTCGCTTTTCCGCTCTGATTTGCCTTTTCAGTTCTCCTTTTGCTTCCCTTAGCCGGGTCTTCGCTTCCTCGATGTTTCCTGCCGCGCATCTTTTGGCTGTTCTGGTGTAGTCTCTTCTGAGCCTATTACATCTGTCCTTCAATTCCCTTATCTCTTCGGTCCACCAGTATGGTACAGTTCGTCTGTGGGAGTCCACGTCAGGCCTTGCTTGGTGGTAAGCATTTCTCACTGCATTTGTGAGTGTTTCTGGAGAGGGAATGCCGCTTATCGTCCTCGTTTTTCTTTCAATAGCTTCTTTAAATCTCGCTTTATTTATTTCTACCCTGTTCTTCATTGGCAGTAGACGTTTCGTCTTGTCTCTCACCTCGAAAGTGATGTACTGGTGGCACGTTAACGATTCCGTTACCTCCCATTTTACCACCTTCCTTGCCAAACTTCTCGTAGTGAGGGTGATGTCAATGAAAGATTCTGAGGCGCCACGTATAAATGTAGGCTTGTCTCCCGTATTTTGAATGACCAGGTCTGAACTGGCGATATGTTCCATCAGTATCTGTCCTCTCCGGTCGGTGTGTGAGGAACCCCATTCCACCGCTTTGGAGTTCAGGTCTCCCAGAATGAGGACCTCTCTTCTCTCCTCCTCCATTGTTTCCATCACTCTCCCTATGTCTTCTTCGAAAGCCTGGATGCTGATGTTCGGTGAGATGTAACAGCTGATCATCGAAAAATGCTCAAGTCTGATGCACAGGTGCCTATCGCGCCTATCTCCATTGCCTTTGCGTGGGCTAGGTCATGGGCAGTCCAGGACCTATCTACGTTTGCTTGGAGGACTTCCATAGCTTGCTGGCAGGCGCCTTCCTCTGGCTCTCCTTTTCCGTGAGCATTTTCCTGAAGTGGGGGCATCTCATGGTTCCCATCTTGTGTCCTTCCTCATTACAGATGTGGCAGTGTGGGATGTCCTTGCATTCTCTAGCCTGGTGTCCCCCTTTCCAGCAGTTTAAGCAATCAGAAAAACTCTTTCTCGATACTCATGTATTAGACCTAAAAAAAATATATTGCAACACTATTACACTATGGCAATATACTCACCAATCCGAACTCGTCGACATCGTACATAACTATAATACAAGACATAAACAAAATAGAAATGTGATACCTAAATCTGAAAAAACTATTTTCCAGAGATCCTTCACATATCTGGCTCCAAAAATATATAATGAATTACCAGTCGAACTGAAACAAATTAAAACGATAAATCTTTTCAAAAAAAAACTGAAACAGTGGTTATTCAATACTCCAAAAATCATTTTATGTAATTGGATTGATATTAGAAATATTAGTACAAATTGACAACAATTCAACTTTTTTAATATTTTTACATTCTAATATTTCATCAATTTATTATTTTAACACTATAATTATTATATATGAATCCATTTTGTTTAACCGACCTCTAATGCAATCAAGGTCCCTTCCTATTACATTTATCTCTTATCATTGATTTTATACATTATTTATTATATACTTACTATTCACTCAATGTCCTAGTCATTTAAGAACAATTATTTTTAAGAATTTCATTATTATTGTTTTACATCATTTTATCTTTTTTATCCATGAATAACTGTGAGTTCCATATTTCCTTATAACATCTACAAGGTGTAGAAGGGAGAAAAACGAGCATCTCACGCACAAGGGTTATCTATCCTTTTGTGAGTTTTCCTTGTTTATTTACCTTTTGCATATTCTCATAGGATAAACAAAATGCATTGTGATTTATTATGTAATGCTAATGGTAAATAAATTACAAAAATTACAAAAAATTCGTTCGGTCTGTTCCTTTGCATTGCTCCCTTTTGTGTCCGAACTCATAGCATCTATAGCACCTGATGAGGTTTGCCTTCTGCTTAATCTTGCAGTTGATCCAGCCAATCCTAATCCAACCGTGCCCTTGTAGGATTTCTGCTAGCTCTTTGCGGGCCGATATTGTGGCCGTCTTATTCCCATATCGGTTGGGTTGCAGTCTAACGAGGTTCACCTCAGCTTCTGCAACGCCTGTCTTTCTTGCGATTGCCTTGACTACCTCCTCTGGTGTGGTTGACTCATCTATGTCATATATGTTCAGAGTTATGTCTCTGTTCAGGATTCTCACCTCTGTGTTCTGGATCTTCTCCACAATTTCCTTCTTCAGTGCTTTGGCTTTCTCTTTTCCGCCCTTTATTTGGAGCGATATGTCTCCTCTGCCTGTTTTTCTCAGTGAGGAGACTGTGATACCCAATCTCCCTATATCTACGATATCCTTCATTTTTCTTAGGGCGTCTGAATAGCTGCTCTCGCCTGTAGTGACTATCAAGGTTTCCGTGTTCTTTCTTCTTGCTGGCGTCTTGGAGCCTTTTGTCCCTTGGACTTCTTTCTTCCTTCTTTGCCTGAGTATTTTCCACTCGAATTCTTCCTGCCATGAGCATATCTCCAGCGACTTTCTCAAATTGTCTGTGTCCACTTCCTCTGAGCAAACTATTGCAATCTTTCTCCTGCCTAGGTCTGCTGCCTTTATCTTTAGTTTTGTGCTCATCTCATAAAACATCTCTTGGTCCGTTTGGTTTTCTGTCCCCTTCGTTACCGGCGTCGCGAAAAAGTATCTTTCGCTAGTGTTTGTCGTCTCTCTCGAGTTTCTCTGTGTATACAGCACGTACTCTATTTCGGGGTTTGTGCAGCCTCTCAACAGTTCTATAACCTCTGGGTGCCTACTTTGGAGTTGGCTCAGTAGGCCGGTATCCCCGCATTCCAGTGGGTTTGCCACTATGGCTATGTCCCAACTTGCGCCGATCTCAAGTGGGCTGCGTTCCTCTTCCTTTGTGCACCGGTATAATTCCTGCGGCCACTCCGCTTTGATAATTTCTTTGAAATCATCGAAGCATTTTCCATTCTCGATGACCTGTGTGATCCTCTCCTTCATTTTTCTTTTCTCCTCCCTCGTTTCTGTTATTATGGTCTCCTCATCTACTTGGGTCCCGAAATCGATCTTTTGAGCGCCCTCTATCCTCTCAGTCTGCATTTTTCCAATTTCTTCTTTATCGTCGTTCTGCTTCTTCTCCAGCTCTTTCATAGCCTCAGTTAGTATATTGATGTCTACCCTCTCAGCCTGGTTCACTATTGCCCTGATAGCGCTTTTAATTTCCTTCTTTGTGTTAGTATTTTCGTTCATCAGGGTATTCAGTTTGTCTATTTCCTTGAACATTCCCTTCAGGATACTTTCGGTCCTTGCTAGATCCGATCGCAGGAGTTCATTTGATATGCCTTCTGCCAGTGATGCTTCACTCCTCCTCCTCTTTCTCACGCTGCCTGTCCTCCTTAGCTCATTGCCCATGGATTCAGCGGGAACCGCTTGATCCTTCTTGTGTGCCTCCCCCGAGGAAGCGGTGGTATCTCCGCCCTCTCTGGTACTGTCATCCCTTCTTGGCGGGGATCTCGCGATAGACGATCTCCTACCAAAGATTTGTGCATACTCGCCCTCTTCTTTGTCTTTGTCATCCGCCAAGACATTATATATATTTTGTTTTATAAAATTATCAGCCATCTTTGTTCCCACGAGTAGCTAGGGATTTTCTCGGTCCACCCCTGCAGAGCCCCGCATGCAGGGGTAAGGCATCTTTTCCCGCCGGGTTGCCTGGTCCGGCGGGCATCGCTCGCGACACACTATCTCATCCCTGTGCCATGCACCCCGTCGGCACGATGGAGTTACACCTTAGGGTTGGGAGACGCGGTAGCCAAAGAGTTGGCCAAGCGGAGAAAGGCACAGCCGCCTCCCCTGTGCCCGTGAGAGTGAAAATTGCCAAGATAGGCAGGAAAAGACAGGATAAAGTATAGAAGAGAATGTGCCAAGGACGGCGGAAGAAGAAATAAGAAGATGTATAGGAACCTCACCTAAGACTAGTTGAAGAAGGTAAAGGTTCAGCTAGGATTTCCAGGAGTCGCCACCTCCTACACTCATCATAATGAGCCCTTCCAGAGTTTCTTTTATCGAGGTTGACTCCTCTAGATCCGTAATGTTCAGTAAGAGACAGGCCGACCTCGAGTAGGGTGTGCTACGATCGAGCACGCATTACGATCTTGCTAGTGCAGAGGCTTTGTTTTGCGCATGACACTAGCCTGGAAACAAACCCCTCCGGCCCAACCTAACCTAACCCAACCTAAGCTAACCCAACCTAACCTAACCGAACCTCACCTAACCCAACCTAACATTTTTTTTGTGAGGGGGGAATGCTTTATGCACTACACGGGCTTGGTTCTATCGCCGCGTGCGAGTGTGGGACTCTTTCTACCCACTAAAACCCCCTCTTGCCCTCTCTCGTCCTGGAAACATCGCTTGACATATCTTCAGGTACGAGCGGCATTGTCTATAAGTGTTCTATATTCCTATTCCTATGCAATTTCTCTTCCTCCTCTTTCTTTTCCATTACCGATGAGATGAAATTGCACCAAGCTTACTTCTTTCATTGTGCCATCTGTGGCAGACGAACATTGTGTGTTCCGGGTCGTCTCTTTGTCCGCAGTATATACACAAGTCGTCTTCTGTTTTTTTGATTCCGAGAGTGTAGGTTCGAAAGGAACCGTGACCGAAAAGAACTGTGTGGTGTAGTAGTTTAAGTTTTTGAATTTGCAGGTTGTCCATGCTTCGACGTCTGGGATGAGCCTCTCCGTCCATTGGGCGGTTGTTCCATTACTGTCCCATCTCTGTTGCCATCGTCTTCTGGTTTCCCTCTGTTCATTTGCAGTATTTGCTACTCTGCCCCCCTCACTGCAGTAAATTCTGCTCCTTTCTTCTACCAGCAGCTCAAAAGGTGGAACCCCGGCGAGGACACAGGTTGCCTCCAGTGACACCGTTCTATATGCGGCAATAACTTTAAGCAGCATTTTCCTTTGGAGGCTGCATACCATGTCCTTGTATTTCTGGACCTGCATGACCCTCTCCCAGACTGGTGCGCCATATAACAAAATTGACTGGGTTACTCCGTAGAGGACCCGTTTCCTGTGGAAGCTGATACTGCTCACGTTTGGGAGGAGCCTTGTGAGGGCCGTTACAGTTTTTTCGGCTTTTTCCACGGTTCTTCGGATGTGCTCATTGAATATTATACCGTCGTCCAACCAGATACCCAGGTATTTGACGAATCTTAGGAATTATATCCGTGTCTCCTATCCGGAATATTATGTCTTTTCTGTTCCTTGGACCACGTAAGATGATTGCCTCCGTTTTGTGCTCTGCTATCTTCAGGTCACATGCGACCATGAACCTTGCAATTTCACCCAGACTTCTATCTGCAGCGCTTACCAGGCTTTCCTTGTCTGGCGCTCTGATGATCAGAGCGAGATCATCCGCGTAGGCCACTGTCTGGCAACCGGGGGGTAAGTTCAGATGGAGGACAGGATCGTACAGAACGTTCCACAGGGTGGGTCCGAGAACTGATCCTTATGGAACACCCTGGGTCATGTCGATGTGTCTTCCCTTTTGAATCACTAGACTTCGCCTGGAGAAGTAACTTTCTACCAATTTGATTAGGTAAGGGCTGATTCCAACGTCACGCAGCCTGTTCAGTACAAAGCTCCATCCAGCAGTATTAAAAGCATTCTCTACGTCTATAGTGATGACGGCACCCCATTTCGTCTGCCTGTCTGTTGCTTCACGAAGCAGCCAATTTGCAGCATCGAGGGTGGATCTTCCTTTCCTGAAGCCATATTGCCTCTCAGAAAGGCCATTTTTTTCGCTTAGCTCTAACTCTAACCTGCTTTTGATCACGTGCTCCATCATTTTCCCCATGGTGTCCAAAAGGCATATTGTTCTGAACTTATCCCCTGGTTCAGGGATTAGTATGACTGAGGCTTTTTTCCATATCTCCGGAAAGTTTTGTGTCCGCAGCACTTCGTTTGTTAGGGACAGTACGGCGTTTGGGATCATGCTCACCGCCTCTTTTATGGTCTCTGCTGCAAGACCGTCTGGGCCTGGAGCCTTGCCATTTTTAAGTTCCTCGCATGCTGTCTTGACTTCCTCAATAGTGGCCTCTTGAAATGCGTGAGCTCTGTCGTCTGTGATCCAGGTGTCGTCTTTTCGAGGAAAGAGATTTACTGCGATGTTCCATTTCTCCTCAGGGTCCATATCGTATGGCGAGCCGTTATTTTTAAGGTGTCTTGTGACTAGCCTGTATCCTTGACCCCATATGTCGTGTTCAAGATCTTGACATATTTCTGACCAGTGTTTCTGCTTCGAGGAGATTATGGCCTTTTTATAATTCTTCTTGTGGGATTTGTACTCTGTTTCCATCTCGGTTGTGTTCTGGTTTGTTCTCCTGGTCCTTGTAAGCCTGCGCCTGAGCCTGTTGCATGATTCCTTCAGATCCTGGATGTCATTATTCCACCAGTATGGTTGCATTCGTGGAGCAGCCTGGGCCTTATGGGTAGAGGCAGCGTTTTGCGCTACTTTAAGTTGGTTGA
This sequence comes from Phaedon cochleariae, assembly GCA_918026855.4. Classification (NCBI taxonomy): domain Eukaryota; kingdom Metazoa; phylum Arthropoda; class Insecta; order Coleoptera; family Chrysomelidae; genus Phaedon; species Phaedon cochleariae. Next base: position 4,787,361 of record OU896717.1, on the reverse strand, counting down.
CTATGTCGTGCGGCTCACAGTTAGCTGGGTTGTGCGCTGAAAGGATAGCGGGTCGGAGAATGTCCTTATCAATGTAGGGTTTGCCCTTCATGACTCGTTTTTTCTTGGCCGACTTATGTACCATGGTGGTAACAATGTACTTATGACAACTGAAGGAGTCCTCTTCCAGTACCTCCCAGCCTTTGATCTGGTGTGCGAGAGAGTTTGAAGCAAAGGTGACATCGATGAAAGAAGACGTGTTTCTTCTTGAGAATGTTGGACGGTTTCCTATGTTTGCCACCACAAGGTCCAGGGTAGCGAGCCATTCCGCGGTGTACTCTCCCCGTTTATCAGAGAATCTCGAACCCCAGAGAGGAGATTTGGCATTTAGATCTCCAAGGACTAAGACTTTTGCCCGTTCAGCTCTAATGCTTTCCATTATTTCATCTATGTAATCCTTGAAGGACTGTAAAGAGATATTAGGAGACACATAGCAGTTATACAAAACCCAGTTGCTGAAATAAATCTTGGTGTACCCTTTGCAAGTTTGGTGCTTCCCGGATTCCTAGCTCACGGTTGATGAAGTATGTTGCCACGTTACTGTTTCCGTCGGTAATCCAGCGATGCCCTTTGGTCATGTTCTTGTTTGGCTCTTGTACACAGATCATATCACAGTTTAGCCTCATGGCCGTCGGGGTTTAGTGTTGGGAAATGCTGTGATAGTCCTGTTTTGGAGCGCTTGTTCTCTCTTCTGGCCTGCGAGATTGCTCTGCGGAAACTACTGCATCCTGCTGATCCTACTCTGTGCCCCAACCAACCCCAACCTGACCTGACCCAACCTAACTTTACCCAACTTAACCTAACCCAACATAACCTGACCACATTTTTAATTTTTTTTTCGTATATCTCTGGAAATACTCGGAATTTTAATATTTTCTCGGCGGCATATTTTTAGTCACAAGACTGCGCAATTCTGCCTTAATTTGACCATCTTACCTTGTATAGTGAAGAGGTCCATAACATCGCACTCTTCTTCAGGAACCGGAGAAGAAAAACACGACATATCAATATCTTCATTATCGCTGATATGAATATCGTCTTCTACAGCATTATCGTCTTCTACAGCATTCTCATGTTCAACATTGGTTGTTGACAGATAGAATCTCAAGCGTAGCGTTTTTGTCGATATCTAGGTGTCTTGTTCCAGCTCCTTGAGCTTGTCTCACCTGACAAAGTTTATTTTTCGAATTTCAACACATCCAACCAATTTCAATTTTTCTAGTGTTTTCGTGATACCTTTTGTTTTTTTTTGGGGTTGACTATCACAATAGCTCCTTTCAGCTATTTTAGCATTTTTGAACATATCTCTCTTCTTCAATTTCCCTATCAAACTGGACTTCTTCAGAGCTAAGTGCCTTTTACCAAAATCTTTTAGGGCAAGTCTGTCTCCAAAAGGGGGTATCCACTGCTGCAAAGTTTGGTCTTCCATCAGTTGGATAGCCACCGCATCAATCTGTGTATGGAACAATTAACAAGATATCTAGTTACTTATTTTCTCTAAACTTGAGTGGATTATAAAAATATTGTTTTATTCCTATGAACAATGAGTCAGGGTGTTTGTTTTCATGTTTTCTCCATCGATCATTATTTTATATCTTAGGAATCGAAAAGAAATACTATAATTAATATTAATAATACTGAAAAAAATGCCTGTGCTGGTAATTGGACTGAGGACCATTTCGGATAATCATAAAAAAATTCTCATCTTGCTCCAATCCCAAATTTATGCTTGGTTGACACTTCATTTCTGCAGGTATACGTTCACGCGCATATATGGATTGATAAAAATCTGAAATATCTTCCATCCATTCTAAGGTAATTTTGAACTTCACTATGGGATATATTCCAATCTGATTCCATCAAAAATCATAGGTAGGATTCCTCTACCAATATTTCTTCGTAGAAGCCATTATCTTGTACATATCTCCCTCTTTTTTTAAATAACTCTGTATCACCAATACAACACAAAATACTTACCATATACCGTAAAACGGGGTTACTTTGCTCCACTTTGTGACTTCATTTCAATAGTTTGTGATACATACCTAACAAGGCATCCTAAAAATTTTGCAATTTCTTAGATCTATATTAGAGGTGTTGAAATATATGCCTATCTAATTTAAACATAATATACAGACCCAGGTTTAAAATATGTACATTTGAAATATGGTGCAAAGTAGGCTATACGATGGGTTTACTTTGCACCACTTCATTCAAGACTGGTTTTTGTACAGTAAAATCAATGCTGTTCAAAGAAACACCATACCGAGTTCAAGAACATGCGGTTCTCTTGGTATAGGAATTTTTAATTTTTGCGTGGTTTAGGCATATAATCAACAAAAAATAAGTTTGTTATCATTTATTATTCGAAAAATAAAAGAAATGGACGTTTATTCTGGCATAAAAGTCAACCTAAAATACATTGAACACAATAACAAATCCGATGAACAATAATTCCACAAAAATCGGTTGCACTCAGATACAGAATACAAACCACGTTTGGTCATTTGCTTAGGTGCTTTATTGCACCAATTATCTCATCCCAACTATACCAAATTCATCTGACTTTCCGGACCATTTTCAAAATATCAATGACTTCACCATTGCGTTAATCTCAACCATTTCGCCCTCAATTTCGGTTATGACTCCAGGATACGGATTGCCATCATAAAAGACTACACATATACACCTACAGCTCTCTGGATATCTCAAAGACCTGCTTCTTGAATTCTTTCAGCTGCAGATTTGGCGAAATAACCAGATTAAAGGTTTTTATTGAATTCAATTTCCCCCTCCTTGTCTTGTATTTCATCAACTTCATCATCGGAATCTCTAAGTTCCGGAAGCTCATCTTACTCCTCTGGAAATTTGAGCTCTAACTATTCCCGAACTACCAGGTAAATCAGCAGAACCGATTTCGCTGTGAGCAATGCTTTTTCCGGCTGGAAAGGTGTGACGGTTCATTTTCGTAAATAATGAAATTAGCCAACCTGTTATGTCATTGTCACCATTTCGTAATTGATCGCTGCTAATCATTTATATATATATATATATTTTTGCTCTGTCGTTATTTTCTTTTCTTTTCTTCTCGAGTACTTCCGCGATATTTTTCGTGGTTTAGCTATAGTGCTTTAGAACCTATAACCTTTTTATGTTATATTTTTGATCGGGTAAAAAAAAAGAAAACTACGTGGCGCCCATTCGACTTCTTAATACAGTAAGTATGCTTGTCTTGGGAAATCCCAAAATTCCCCGACTGAGCCCTCTGGTCAATTTGCCACTTTTCATGGTCAACGACCCAGAGTAAAATCAACCCTATCTCATAGCCTATTTTGTTTGTTTTGATAGAACGCGAATTGGAGAGGACAAGGAAAATTAAAGTGTATATATACAGGTATCCATTTTTTTTCACTATTCTAGTGTGGCAAAGGTTATTTTCTTCTCCTTGCTCCGGACTTGGAACTGAGTAGCTTCTTTCCTTTTATTTCCCAAAGATTCAAGAAACGAATTTTCTATTGCAGGTATATTATGATTGTTATGTAAGCGCTCTAATAAGAGACTTTCATCACATGGAACTATTTCACATTTTCTGAATCCTGCTATTGAATTTGAAGCACTTTTTTCAGCAATTTTCTACATCAGTCGTCTTACAAGTGTCGGAAAATGTTGTTTTCCGAGCACACTTGACCTGATTTCAACATAGGATTGTTTATAAGCTGACAAAATTTCACTCCATGCCTTTTTAATGGCGCAAAGAATGCTACATCTAGGGGCTGTGTTACATGAGTACTATTTGGTGGCAAGCATACAAATTGAACATCATGGTCCTTACAAGCTACTAATATATCGACATTCAAATGCGAAGATGAATTATCGCCGATAATACCCTTTTCATCTTGAATTTTCTATAATTTTGGTGATATCAACTGAAAAAACCAATCAGAAAATGTTTCTGACTCAAACCAGCCAGATGCTGTGTTGCCGTAGCGAGTACCAGGTGGGCCATTCTCTGTCCACGTGTCCAATAAATATTTTGATTTATAAACCACATAAGGTGGCAGAACCTCACCTGCTGCACTTTCTGCAATCATCAGGGATATACAACTTTTTGATGAAATAACTATCCTCTTTGAATATTTCATCATAATTGAAAATTGCATGTGGTGGAACTCCCTCCAGAGTTTGCTTCAAGTTTTCTATATTATCTTGCATTTGCCGACAATTCAGAGCTGCTCTGCTCCATTTGATGTTGGTGGCAAACCTGACTGTTAAGTCCTTATGCCTCTTCAAGAAAGCATTAACCCAGTCCTTGGCAGGAAGGTTTTTTTTTAAACGAGGTATTCTCCTACCTGTTGAAGTGAAATACAATAAAATGAAGAAGGAATCACCACCAACAACAACAACAACAACAACAACAACAACAACAACAACAACAACAACAACAACAACAACAACAACAACAACAACAACAACAACAACAACAACAACAACAACAACAACAACAACAACAACAACAACAACAACAACAACAACAACAACAACAACAACAACAACAACAACAACAACAACAACAACAACAACAACAACAACAACAACAACAACAACAACAACAACAACAACAACAACAACAACAACAACAACAACAACAACAACAACAACAACAACAACAACAACAACAACAACAACAACAACAACAACAACAACAACAACAACAACAACAACAACAACAACAACAACAACAACAACAACAACAACAACAACAACAACAACAACAACAACAACAACAACAACAACAACAACAACAACAACAACAACAACAACAACAACAACAACAACAACAACAACAACAACAACAACAACAACAACAACAACAACAACAACAACAACAACAACAACAACAACAACAACAACAACAACAACAACAACAACAACAACAACAACAACAACAACAACAACAACAACAACAACAACAACAACAACAACAACAACAACAACAACAACAACAACAACAACAACAACAACAACAACAACAACAACAACAACAACAACAACAACAACAACAACAACAACAACAACAACAACAACAACAACAACAACAACAACAACAACAACAACAACAACAACAACAACAACAACAACAACAACAACAACAACAACAACAACAACAACAACAACAACAACAACAACAACAACAACAACAACAACAACAACAACAACAACAACAACAACAACAACAACAACAACAACAACAACAACAACAACAACAACAACAACAACAACAACAACAACAACAACAACAACAACAACAACAACAACAACAACAACAACAACAACAACAACAACAACAACAACAACAACAACAACAACAACAACAACAACAACAACAACAACAACAACAACAACAACAACAACAACAACAACAACAACAACAACAACAACAACAACAACAACAACAACAACAACAACAACAACAACAACAACAACAACAACAACAACAACAACAACAACAACAACAACAACAACAACAACAACAACAACAACAACAACAACAACAACAACAACAACAACAACAACAACAACAACAACAACAACAACAACAACAACAACAACAACAACAACAACAACAACAACAACAACAACAACAACAACAACAACAACAACAACAACAACAACAACAACAACAACAACAACAACAACAACAACAACAACAACAACAACAACAACAACAACAACAACAACAACAACAACAACAACAACAACAACAACAACAACAACAACAACAACAACAACAACAACAACAACAACAACAACAACAACAACAACAACAACAACAACAACAACAACAACAACAACAACAACAACAACAACAACAACAACAACAACAACAACAACAACAACAACAACAACAACAACAACAACAACAACAACAACAACAACAACAACAACAACAACAACAACAACAACAACAACAACAACAACAACAACAACAACAACAACAACAACAACAACAACAACAACAACAACAACAACAACAACAACAACAACAACAACAACAACAACAACAACAACAACAACAACAACAACAACAACAACAACAACAACAACAACAACAACAACAACAACAACAACAACAACAACAACAACAACAACAACAACAACAACAACAACAACAACAACAACAACAACAACAACAACAACAACAACAACAACAACAACAACAACAACAACAACAACAACAACAACAACAACAACAACAACAACAACAACAACAACAACAACAACAACAACAACAACAACAACAACAACAACAACAACAACAACAACAACAACAACAACAACAACAACAACAACAACAACAACAACAACAACAACAACAACAACAACAACAACAACAACAACAACAACAACAACAACAACAACAACAACAACAACAACAACAACAACAACAACAACAACAACAACAACAACAACAACAACAACAACAACAACAACAACAACAACAACAACAACAACAACAACAACAACAACAACAACAACAACAACAACAACAACAACAACAACAACAACAACAACAACAACAACAACAACAACAACAACAACAACAACAACAACAACAACAACAACAACAACAACAACAACAACAACAACAACAACAACAACAACAACAACAACAACAACAACAACAACAACAACAACAACAACAACAACAACAACAACAACAACAACAACAACAACAACAACAACAACAACAACAACAACAACAACAACAACAACAACAACAACAACAACAACAACAACAACAACAACAACAACAACAACAACAACAACAACAACAACAACAACAACAACAACAACAACAACAACAACAACAACAACAACAACAACAACAACAACAACAACAACAACAACAACAACAACAACAACAACAACAACAACAACAACAACAACAACAACAACAACAACAACAACAACAACAACAACAACAACAACAACAACAACAACAACAACAACAACAACAACAACAACAACAACAACAACAACAACAACAACAACAACAACAACAACAACAACAACAACAACAACAACAACAACAACAACAACAACAACAACAACAACAACAACAACAACAACAACAACAACAACAACAACAACAACAACAACAACAACAACAACAACAACAACAACAACAACAACAACAACAACAACAACAACAACAACAACAACAACAACAACAACAACAACAACAACAACAACAACAACAACAACAACAACAACAACAACAACAACAACAACAACAACAACAACAACAACAACAACAACAACAACAACAACAACAACAACAACAACAACAACAACAACAACAACAACAACAACAACAACAACAACAACAACAACAACAACAACAACAACAACAACAACAACAACAACAACAACAACAACAACAACAACAACAACAACAACAACAACAACAACAACAACAACAACAACAACAACAACAACAACAACAACAACAACAACAACAACAACAACAACAACAACAACAACAACAACAACAACAACAACAACAACAACAACAACAACAACAACAACAACAACAACAACAACAACAACAACAACAACAACAACAACAACAACAACAACAACAACAACAACAACAACAACAACAACAACAACAACAACAACAACAACAACAACAACAACAACAACAACAACAACAACAACAACAACAACAACAACAACAACAACAACAACAACAACAACAACAACAACAACAACAACAACAACAACAACAACAACAACAACAACAACAACAACAACAACAACAACAACAACAACAACAACAACAACAACAACAACAACAACAACAACAACAACAACAACAACAACAACAACAACAACAACAACAACAACAACAACAACAACAACAACAACAACAACAACAACAACAACAACAACAACAACAACAACAACAACAACAACAACAACAACAACAACAACAACAACAACAACAACAACAACAACAACAACAACAACAACAACAACAACAACAACAACAACAACAACAACAACAACAACAACAACAACAACAACAACAACAACAACAACAACAACAACAACAACAACAACAACAACAACAACAACAACAACAACAACAACAACAACAACAACAACAACAACAACAACAACAACAACAACAACAACAACAACAACAACAACAACAACAACAACAACAACAACAACAACAACAACAACAACAACAACAACAACAACAACAACAACAACAACAACAACAACAACAACAACAACAACAACAACAACAACAACAACAACAACAACAACAACAACAACAACAACAACAACAACAACAACAACAACAACAACAACAACAACAACAACAACAACAACAACAACAACAACAACAACAACAACAACAACAAATATCTGCCCACCTTTCTTATTTAAAAATGTCCTTGCCATTTGACGAAGCTCTACCTCAGTCACTGCAAACCCGAATTCGCTCATTTGATGAATACAAGGAACAAAGGCCCTTTCTTCTCCATTTGTAAATGTAGCAGACTAACCTGGTTTATTTGTGTGTACATTCTTCAATTTGTTCATAATGGTTCTCCTTGATATATTATATGCTTCCGAGGCTACTCTGGTACTCATTCCATTTCCAACTCCTTCTAAACATGTACGTACGTACAACTCCGCTACAGTGACTATTGTAACTCCCCCTATGGGATAAAAATAGTATGTGCTAGGAATTCAACAATTTATCCTGTAATGGGATAATAAAGCACTTCTACACACACGTTGCAAAGATAGCCAAACATATCTTGCACTGGTCTTTTTTTGACTTAACAGAAGGAATATTTTCTTCTTCGTACTTATTGTACATTATGGACAAGTTGAGGGTAGGGTCCAAATATTTTTTTCCACTTGAGGACCTACAGTAGTGGGATTCAACTGCAGGAAATGATGAAATATGATTACGTATTATTTGAAAACAATCGTCAGTCAACCTATTGGCAGGGGTGTGTCTACCACGGCGGTCTTTTTTCACTGTTCCAGAAAAAGATCTTTTTTGTAAAGTTATCCTTATGGATGAGTTCGTTACATTAAGTGTGGACATAAAAAATTCACGGCAGACCTTAATTTTTTGCCCATCGACGGTAAGAAAATAATTACAGGTGTTGACCCTTCTGGAAGTTTCAGGATTTCTGGTACTTCTTTTTTTTTGTATCTGTTCAACATGATGAATTATAAAATTCCGTTGATCATCTAATGTCGAAAGTTGTCGAAATTCTCCATAAATTGTTGACCTATCCTCTTCAGAAACATATTCGAGGCATTTTTGTTCTGGTTTGGCAGCGCACGGGGGTGGTAATATCGGCCTGGCTGATTTTTCTACAGGGTGTTCATTTGAAAACATCCCACCTCAAATTCTTCGAAACATGAAGGTTTTTAAAAAAATCGCCGAAACACGTGAGAAAATTTATCGAGGGGGACAACATTTTAAGCAAAAATTGCTTCGCCTCCTTTTACCCCCTGCCCTCAGGAGCTACCCCACCAAAAATTTTAAATGGTAAGGGGTATCGAGTGATAACTCATTTGAAAGGTCTTTTTAATTCCTTTATTGTGGCGTTTGATTTTTTGAAATCGGTCGATTCGTTTTCGAGATAATTAGAAAAATCTGTATTTATCCTAATTTGTTCAGATAGAAAACAAAATACGAAAATATAACTTTTTATTTCAATAAGTGTTCAAAAACGAACATAAACAGCAATTCGGAAGATTAGACGTGGCAACAACCGAATAACAACCCAAATTTTTTTCCGTTTTCTTTTTATCAACACAGATAACATGGGCGAACTGTATTTATTCTTATACCTGTTTAGTTTTTCATAGTTGCTAAGGAAAAGAGAGATTTTAATTTGCTGTCAGTTACCTTTGTGACAATCTTGACATAGTGAAAAGTTGCTAAGGAAAAGAGAGATTTTAATTTGCTGTCAGTTACCTTTGTGACAATCTTGACATAGTGAAAATTAATTTATTGAATCAGATTTTACTTTCAAAATGGTTTACACACTAGCCGAAAGAGTGGAAATGATTCTAATTTATGATGCACAAAATCAATGTTCTCGGCAAACTGCCGTCACATTTAACGCCAGACATCCGGACAAGATAACTCCGCATAGGTATGTTTTGGACCTTGTTGCTCAATTTACTGAAACTGGATCTGTTGCAAATAAAAAACGTAATCATCGTAGAGTTTTGGATGAAGCCGCTCAAGTTGAAGTTTTGGGTCATTTTGGCATAAATCCTAATACTTCATTACGCAAAATTGATGAAGCAACTGGTATTTCATTAGGCTTTGTACACACAGTTACTGAATTACATAAATTTCAGCAATGAAAATCCTCATGCTTTTGTAGAAGGGCATACTCAGTACCCCCAAAAAACTAATGCATGGGCAGGCATTTTAGGGAACAAAGTGATTGGGCCATTGTTTGTTAATGGGAATTCAAATGGAGGCATTTATTTAGATATGTTGGAAAATACCATCAATTAGATTATCACTGAAACTATTGAAAACCAAATCGAAGACAATGGAATTCCTATACTTGATGAGGCTGAAATATATTTCCAGCAAGACGGCGCTCCTCCTCACTATGTTCTTCCGGTTCGGCAATGGCTAGACGACGAGTTTCCATCAGATAAATGGATAGGGCGAAGAGGGCTCATAGAATGGCCTGCTAGATCTCCTGACTTGACGCCATTAGACTTTTTTCTATGGAGACATTTGAAATCTATTGTGTTCACTCCTTAACCTGAAAGTTTGGATGAACTTCGTCAACGCATCATCGAAAGCTGCCGTGATCTTCCACACCATGTTTTTGAAAATGTCCGTCAGGAATTTGAACATCGCCTATATCATTGTTTGGCCAATAACGGGCAACATTTTGAACACTTATTGAAATAAGAAGTTATATTTTCGTGTTTTTTTTTCTATCTGAACAAATTAAGATAAATAAAGATTTTTCTGATTATCTCGAAAACGAAGCGACCGATTTCAAAAAATCAAACGCCAGCCACAATAAAGGAATCAAAAAGACCTTTCAAATGAGCTATCATTCGATACCCCTTACCATTTAAGATTTTTAGAGGGGTACCTCCTGAGGGCAGGGGGTTAAAGGAGGCGAAGCAATTTTTGCTTAAAAAGTTGTCCCCCTTGATAATTTTTTTTTTAATGTTCTGGCGATTTTTTTAAAAACCTTCATGTTCCGAGGAATTCGAGGTGGGAAGTTTCCAAATGAACACCCTGTATATTTTTAATACTTAGGTATGCTTCTTCTCTGAGTCTCTTTTGTTTTCTGATTTTTTTCTAAGTTCCAATATCTTCCTCTTCAATGGAATTTGGACTAGAATAAAAACCAAAATGAGTGTTTTTTATTTTTATATTTTTTCCGGACTTGAGTCTACAGAAGAATTGGAAGAACATGTAGAGCAACTAGAAGAGCTGCTTGAACTATCAGATTCATTTTCAGGGTCATAATTATCTGACGACGATTCTCCGTGATCATAATCTGATTCTAATTCAGTTGTTGAAACATTTTGTCTTTCAGAAAGTGATAGTGTTTCTTTTTCATCTACTGGAGAATCATCTGAAACAATAAACTTGGTCAAAAAATACACGTAAGACATTTGAAAAACCTACCTGCTATATTAGTAGATGAGCAATGTTGATCTTTATTATCATTGTCATCCCTAGCGAACTCTGCTGTGATAATACTTGACATATTTTGTCTTTCGGCAAGAGAGAGTGTTTCTTTCGGAACATTGGTGTCAGAAATTGTATCTCATACAATATCTCAGTTTTAAGAATAATTCACTAATCATAAAAATAATAATATTATCTCTACCTGTGATATTATTGGGCGTTGGTAGAATAGTTTCATAGATATCTTTATCCTTGGCCACCTGAGAAAAAGAAATAGAATACAATTCCATTTTTATATGCAAATTCAACTATTTTATTACCCTATTCTCTTTTTCGTTCATAGAACAGTCATCTTTTTCATGTTGAGACCACACACCTCCTTATTAATCACAAAAAATAAAAGCGAATGCTATAATTATCAAATTAATACACGGATGTAACAAACTATACCATCAATATACAACGCCAAAACAACGAATGTACCACATTCACTAATCTAGCACTTTTTCATTCAAAGCCAAAACCACGAAAGTGTCACATTCACGATACGCACGTTCTGTGTTTGCGATGGTCGGAATCATACTGACTTACGTGAAAATGGATACACCGCTCCCCACCTAAAGTATGATGCTGCGAGATTCGTTCTTTTGGCAATGTCAAGAGTTGGTTAGGGCAGTTTTAAGAATGTAGTTAGGTGAAAATGGCTGATTTCGCACATTTATGGTACGTACAAACATATTCACAGTACAAAAAAAAGCACACAATAAAATTCATGATAGGTATCTCTCCAGCTGGCCTTTTAACATATATTAGTTAGGCTTATGAAGGACGCACCTCAGATAAAGAAATTTTTGTACAAAGTGGCATAATTGAGAAATGTGATCCATTTTCAGATCAAATTATGGTTGACAGAGGTTTTTTGATCACAGAGCTTGCAAGTGAATATGGAATAGGCATTATTCAACCTCTTTTTCTTAAAAACGAACACAACTCTCAAAAGCAGAATCCTTGCTCAATGCAAAAATTGCAAGAGCAAGAATTCACATTGAAAGAACGAACCGAAGAGTAA